>CP049708.1:1125212-1274833 GCA_004148225.2 Heterodera glycines | reverse complement strand
TTTTTTTTTAATTTGGTTGATTTGAGGCCTTAGATGGGTTAGCAGTAAGGAAAATCGAAAATTTCAGCACAAAATACTATTTGTCGAGAAATTTCTCGACTAGACAGTTGTTGGCAATAATCTCGAGCATCCCCAATGCACATAGAATCTGACAAAATTGAATATGTGTAGTAAGTACCTCACACTATACCCACCGTAAACTGCCCAGCTGATGCAAATGCTGTGAACCGGGGTCAATTGCGCAAAGTCGGCAGCCCGAAAATGGTTCACGCATGGCACGGTACTGAGTTGCCTGAAATGGCATCAACATCATATTGTACATACACAACGCCAATCCACGCGGGAGTTTTGATGAGGCATGGCATTTTTTTCTCAATTTTCCAAGACATCGGAGAAATTTGTAAAAGTCGCAGCAAAAAATCAAAATATCGATTTTTTTTTTTGAATTTTTCGGGTGGGAGAGTGGGAAAATGGGAAATAAATGCATCGCAACGCCCACACACAGTGATTTTTGCCTCCTCATCACTGCTGTCCGCTTCCTCCTCAGGTGGTGCCATTAAAATGTTGGCACGTTTTTTGCTGCAATGATTGCCGCCACCACCGCCGCTGCCTTCGTTGTCGTCATTGTTGTTGTTGTGCTCCAGCAACTGCTCCAACTCGCGTCGGCGCAACACATGTGCCAGTGCGAGGCGTTTGGCGCGCGGAATGCGAAACGCTTGGCGAAGCGTTCGCTGGTCAATGCGCGCGAGTGCAATGTCCGGCGGGCAGCAGTGATCAGCAGCAGCATCATCATTATTCTGTTAAAGATTAATGTTTTCAAAATGTTTTGTTCAAAAGTTCTTTGAAATTAGGCAATTTGTTGCAATAATGTGCAGACATATTTTCGAAAATTTTGTAAGATAATTTCAAGAAAAAAAGTTGAAAAAGATAATTGTTAATAATTCTCTTCATAAAATCTCAAAAACCGCTGAAAATTTTTTCATTTTTTTCATGAAATTTTGTTATTATTAGAAAATAAATTCTACGCTTAAAATTTAATTTTAAAAATATAAAAAGAAAATTTTCGGGATGAGCTGCTCTCGAGACTCGAACCCCCAAACTCATGCCAGATCGCCAATCATAAAAAGGCGGTGATAAAAAAAAAGGCAATTAAAAAATGGCGTAAATTTATATGGGTAATAATCCCTCTAAACGCTCCTATTACCATTAATGGGGGTCCATTACGGTGGCCCTTGGCAATGCGTTTGAACATTTTTTTCGCCTCTTTGCTGACAAATTGGCGATTACGAACGAAGGGGCAGAGAATGAGGCTGGCCGGACAATGCTGTCAATTCATAACTCATTAATTTTAATTAGGGTTCATTTAAAATTAAATGATAAAAAAGTATAAATTATCGAAAAACTTTCTTGTTAAAACATTTAACAAAAATGTTTTTTAAAGAAAAAAAAAATTTGGAGTAAAATTTTAGGAGGGAAACTAAAAAAAATTATGGACTTCTGACAACCATTTAAAGCCTCGGAAATTAGCCCCCAATTTATTTTCCATAATTTGTCATTTTTTATAAAGCTCCCAGTTTTTTTTTCTCAATAAATTTGTAAACAAAATTGAGGGGTATCAATTATGAATTGAATGAAAACTCATTAAAACTGGCTGAATTCGTAAAAAACACATAAATTTATTTTTAAAAATGCAGAAAAATAAGCAGCAAAAGGACGGACGCACTTGGATGTGCTCGTTGATTTTGTGCCGATGCATCCGAGCTGAACAACCGTAGTAGGCATTTGGACAAGTGATCAGTGTCTGTTTAAAATTTCAAAAAAAAAATGCCAAAACATTTTTCAAATGGAATGACGGCAGACCCTGGCACAAATGCTTTCGCGGTGATCAGCCAATTTGCAGGAGTGCATCCGAACACCACAACCTGTGCAACAAAAACATTGTTGCATAAATTAAGACACAAACTGTAAAGGAAAGAATGACCAACCATCAAATTTTTTTAAATGAAATTGCCAAAAAATAATCCAAAATGGCAAAAGAATTCAAAAAAAAAGGGTTGGACCAATCAAAATTTAAAAAGCATTGGTATAATGAGAGAAGAAATAATTCAAAAAATCGAAAAGAAAAAATTGTGAAAAAGTAAAAAAAAAACAGAAAAGTAGGAAACGGAAAAAATCAACCTACCGTATCAAAAAAGGTATATACAGTATCAACAGTAATATGAATAAACGGGAGTTGAAAATTTAGAGCATTTGATTTCAAAGGCTTTAAATGCTAGGAAAATCTCTATTTCATCGAAAATGGCAAAATTGGAAATCGGAAGCGGCTTAAAATCAAAATCACTCAACGTCCACCCACCAGGACAGTTGATCATGGCACATTCAGTGCCGTCAGCAAAATTGCAGCAACCCATGAAACATGAAGCACAGTGCAATTCATGGAAAACATTTGAGGCAAACGGCACAACACAATAATCAGCGGCAATTTGCATTGATTGCCACGGAAAAAAAGAAGCCTTTAATAAATTAATTTATGCGTCAAATCAGTTTCTTAGGCCATAATTATTATTTTTTCTTACTTGGTCAAGGTTAACAATGTTCGTTTCAAATAATACGAAATTCATAATTTATTTTTTGAGCATAGTCAATTGCAATTAGTCCGTAATTTAGTTAGTTATATTAAAAATTCTGTAGACTTTAAGCTTTCGATTGATACCAAGAATGTGGGCCTTTACCAAGTAAGAAAAACAAAAGTTATGGCCCAAGAAACTGAGGATGGTCCGTTGATTGGACGCATAAACTGAATTGAGAGCCAAAAAGAAAATAATAATTATTAATTAACCATTTAAAAAAATATATTTAAAGAGCAGCAAAACCAAAAACTTGCATTTATAATTTTGTGGAAAAATAAAATTAAAAATATGGTCAAATAGATAGGCAAATATTTTTATGATCATCTTAATTAACTCCGAAAAAGGTCAACAAAAAATAAAACAATGAAATGATTAATAGCCCCGGCGCATTTCCTCGCCCCATTCGCCCAAAGTCAGACAAAGCGTTTCCGGCCGCTGGTCCGCCGTCAAGCCCAACGGGCCCAGCTCGTCCGGCTGCGCAATGCTCCACGCGTCCTCCAGCGTCAACGGGTCGCGAACAAAAGTGGAATCTGTAGACGAGGGGGGGGGGGGGTGAACTGCACCCTCGTCGTGTTAACGATGTAAAACAAAACTGGGTAATTTTGAAACTATTTAGAGTAAATTAGGAGTAATTTTAATGGGTTCATATGTTCCTTTCCCTGCCCAAGGCCGAAGCCAAGCTTTTTCTCTATAAGCCTGCAAAAGTTCAAATAAAATTATCAAATTTTATATAAGTTATGGCAGAAATAGTACTTATTTTCATACAACTTTTTCTAAAGTTGACCAAATTTTTTTTTAATTTACTCTTGGCTATCGAATGATACCAAGAATGTAAAATTTGGTTGCCTTTAAGCAAAGTTATGCCATGTTTTGTCGAAAAATTCGCTAAAATGGCGGATTTTACGAAACGACCCAGCACGCCGAAAATGTTTCTTAAAAAGGGAGTTTTTTGAAAATAAGAAATGTTTTTTTTTGTAAGATATTCTTTTGAAAATCTTAAGAAAAATGAGTTCTTCGTCGCCGAAAAAAAGTCAAATTCTTTTTTGCATTGTGGCGCGGTTGAGCCAAGATTTCTCCAAATGGTTCTGCTCCATTATGTTTAACAAATGCGGATCAAATGAATTTGTCGGTGATTTCCGTGTGTTTTATCCGTTCTATAGATTCATAAAACAAATTGCATTTTGTTGATTTTTAAAAAATACAAATTTGGCGGGCGCCACAAAACAGAAAAATGCCAAAATTAATATTTTCGGAGGGGAGGGGGGCAGGACGAGCTGCTCCCGTCTACAAAATCCACAACACAACGCACCAGCCAAATCCTCCATTCGGATGCGCTCTTGCAAGTCCGACAACGACTTCACCGACTGCATGGACATGTCCAAAATGTTGGTTTCGTCGTTTTTGTTGCTGCCGCTACTGTTGGTGTTGTTGCCAACCATGGACAATGGTGTTGATGATGATGATGGCATCATGGTCTTCTGTTGCCGAGTCTGAACACCACCAGCAGTGCCATTGTTGTTGCCGTTTTGTTGCGGCGGTGATGGCACTGCCGCCGATTGGCGCCGTCGAATTTTGAGCAAATGGACAAGCTGTTCACGACGCCGGTCAGAAATGGCATCACCGAGCACGCACAAAAGCCTAACAAATTCCAATTATTACTATTGTGTTCACTGTTTGCTAAACATTTATAGTGAGTAAAAACGAGGAAAAAGAGAAAATTCCATAAAATCTTTAAAAGTACATTCAATCTGGTAAGAACAATTTTTTAAAAGACCTCAAAAAATGGCAAATTGCCAGCAAAAAAATGTGACAAATTCGGGACGTACCAGGCCGTTTTCACGTGGCCCAAGTTCGGGATGCTAAAATTTCGGACATTGGATCGATTTAATTGTTTTTTTTATATTCCTTTGGCATCATTTATTTTAGCGGTGTTACAGTTACAGTGAGTGTACAGACAGAGTGAACCCGAAGTGTAGAAAATGATAATTTTTTGTTTTTGATTTGCTGTTGCTGACTTGTCAATGAGATCATCCTTGAAGAATTGAGGTGATAGAACCGTGTGTTTGAGAATGAGACGCCAATTCTGCGTGGACACCGAATCGGGGGTCTGTTAGTGAATAAATGAAAATGATTAAGTGACGCATTAAGGAACTAATTAGGCATTGCATTGTCTAATTATTAAGCAAATGATGAGAGAAAGAATGGAGAGATAGCGAGAGGAAAGCAGAGAGTATACGAGTAAGAAAGCGGCGGAAGAGAGAGAAAAAGAGAGATGGGGAGAGAGATAGAGGGGGGAGCAAAGAGAAGAGAGGAGGATAAAGAAAGAAGCGACGGGTGGGTTAATAAAAGTAACATAGTACCCGCAATTTTCACTTAAACTGGTGCCGGTACTGCTGCAATAACTGGTACCGGTAAAACTGGAAATATTTTCTGAGGCATAAAATTTTGGACAGGATTTTTTTTTAAATTTTTCGTGGCGAATTTATACCAGTACTGGGAACCGTGTTACTCTAATTTAATTACTGTATTTGATAATTAAGTATTAATAATCATGTTAAAAGTGGTGTGCCTCCAGGTAGGCGTGCAACAACAGGTTGGCCCACCCGGCCAAACGACGCAACTCGCCAAATTCCAGCCCATCTTCGCCCTGGGACACCAGGCGGGTGAGCTCGACCAGCAGACGTTGAAGACAGCCTTGGTAAGGTTGAACAAAATAAATAATCGGGACATTTTAAAACATTTTATAACGGAAATTTAAATATTTTTCAATACAAACATTTAAAAAAGATGAAAGATGCGCTGAAAAGCAGGAAATCTTGGTAAAATTTTTTATTTTATTTTTTTGAATGAAAACTAATGAATGGGCTGGCTTCTTTGTTTAATAGTGATGGTACTCGAGAACGAGAATTTCCCGATTAGTAAAGACCGTCGACGCCGATACACAAAAACTCGAGACTTTTATTGGTTCGAGACTCTCGAGCATCATTATTGTTTAAGCATGCCCACCTTTGTTGTTGATCAGTATGAGAATGGGCCGGTAATAATTTTGCTCCATGACAGTGATTTCGTCAATAAACTTTTCACGCGAGAAAACTATAAAAAAAAAAATTGTATTGAAAATTTTTTATATGTAGTAGTATTTATTTTTCCTTCATTCGTCATGTCCCTTGATTTTTGTTTTGAAAATGATTTGCATTTTTTCTTAAATTACTCTATTGGAGAGGGATAAAACAGCGTCTGTTTGTACCATTGGTGGTTGGCCGAATCGTCAAGCCCCGAGGGGCTAAACTTCTCAAAAATTCAGAAAAAAAATTGTTTTTTTTTTGAAAAAATCGTCGGGCTATTTCTTGCCCCCACTTGTCCAAAAATTGGGCTCGTCCTTGCGGAAATACTAAAAAAAAAGCGATCGAATCTTTTATGAAAAAATTTTCTAGTAATTTTTAAATTACTACGCCCCGCCCCTCGCCCCCTTCACCCAAGAAAATGAGCAAAAACAAACATTTCAAATGTGTACTACCGTCACATTTGAACAACGGAAGCCCTCCTCCTCCTCCATCATCAACAACAACAACAACCACTTCATTATCATCATCATCATTATCGTCACCATCCCCATCATCAGCAATTTCACCATCACTCATCATCGACGAGAGATTGTTGTTGATGCCGCTGGTTGTTGCTGTCGTTGTTGTTGCCACCAACGTCTCGTCCTCCTCGTCAATGCAGAACAGTGAACTCGGCATTTCATCGTTGAAGTCATTGGCAACAACGGCATTGGCATTATCACCACAACCATTTTCCACATCGGCTTCTTCCTCCTCTGGGATTTGGTGCTGTTGTTGGACATTTGACTTTTTGGGAGAGGAGGACGACGAACCACCGGTGCTGGTGGAGGAGGAGGCGACAGATGACGGGGCCAGACAGGATTTGGCAAAAAACAGGAGGAATTCTCTGTGAGAGGGGGGGGGGGGTGTTTTTTCAGGGCAATAAAAGGCGACGGGAAAATGTTTTTTTTTGGAATTTTAAATTAATTTAAAAGAAAAGTGGTTTGAATTTCAAAAATAAATTTTCTAGGAATTTTTGGAAAAATTTAAAAATTTAGCAATTCATCATAAAATTCGAAAATGTTACAATTTAAAAAAAATTTTTTTATTTTTTGGGTGGAGGGGGGCTAATAATTTTAAATTTGTGCATAAATTTCCTCACTCGGGACATTGTTCAAGCAGTCTTTCAATGCCCATGCACACACTTTTCATCGGGCGTCCCTCAACATTGGGATGGAACTCGTCCAGGTTGCGAAACTGAAAATGCGACTTTTCGGTTGGTGTTTGCACTGCACTCACTCGCTCGCTCTTCTCTTTCTTCCTAATTTTCTCTCTCTCTCTCTCTCTCTTCCTGTCTCTCACTCGCTCTTCTTCCTCTTTTCTCTCTGTTTTCCCGCTCTACCACGCTCTTTCCTTTTCTCTCTCCCTCTCGCTACCCCCCCCCTTCTCACTATTTTCCATCTCTTTCCACATTTTCTTTCTGTCTCTCACTTGCTCTTCCGCTTCTCTCTGATTTCCAGCTCTCCCACACTCTTTCCTCCTTCTCTCCGTTTTCCCTCTCGCTCAGTCTCTCTTTCCACTCTCTCTCTCTCTCTCTAATCAACCCACTTTTCTGCGCCATTCCCGAAAGCGGTTCATCACGGTGATCAGCTGATGTCCGGTCATTGCTTTGAATGCTTCTTGCTGCTTTTCAACAGTTTCGCTTGACAAATTCTCCTTGATCGCCTCATTGAATGGGAGGGCCCAATATTGTCGCTAAAACAATTTTTTCATAAATCTTGATTTTTGTCTAGACGCCTAGAAGGAAAAATTGTGAATTTTAGTGAAAAGTATAAAAATTTCAAATAATTATAGCGCTGAATGGAAAATTCAAAAATCCAAAAAAAAAAAATTTGTGGCATTGTGTTACAAATACATAAAATGCGCACCCAAAGCCACCGACGGATGAACAAATTTGCATGCCGCATCAAGTCCAACGGCGGCATTTGGCCATGGGTCGCCGCATGCCGAAGATCGACCACCCAAGACGGAATGGCAAACTTTGAGCATGGACGGGGGACAATTAGAATTAAAGCGCATTGGAGAATTGAACCGATAAATTAAGTGGTGCCAAACCCCGGAAAAATTTTGAATTTTGTGTGTGATTTGGTAACATATTTCACCAAAAATGACCAATTTAAGCGGTTTTAACACAATTATTCAAGAAAATTGGGAGTTTTAGGGAAGGGGGTGGCGGTGCTAATAGACATCACCGGGACAATTTTTTTTTGGAATTTTTAATGATTCTAATAAAATTCCAACATTTGCGACCCGACCCCCCACCCCCTAAAATTGTATGAAAATGATGCACATAACACACTTTGCTAACGGCAGCCGCAATGCTCACATTTTGGACCGCGTCTTGGCATACTTCGTTCAGATAATTGATGACTCTGGTGAAAAATGGCTGGTAAGTAAAAAACATTTTAAAAATGGCGAAGGCCGATGTAAATTTTGCAAAAAAATGAAAAAAGTTAAATTAGGGGCAAATGCAAAAAAAATAGTAAAATGGGAATAAATATATATATTAAGGGTAAAAATTTTAAAAAAATTAATAAATTATCACCGGATTATAAAATGACAAAAATTGAGTAGAAAAGAAAAATATAATTCATATTGGTGTCACAGTAAATTTAATTGTTGGATTCGAATTTTTTTCCGATATGATTTTTCCGGAAAATCCGTGGTGAGCTACAAAACACGCCAATTCCCGGACACGGAAAATCAGGCAAAAGTTCGGTTGGCACCGCCATAATTAAACACAATACATACACACATTAACTCGTACAATCATTGTGCCGTCACAGAGTTCGTCTTTTCTCAAAAAATTATTATACATATTCCCCTCGGAGCCATTTTTCATCGTCCTTTTTTTTTATTTCCCCCTTTTCTCGGCTGCCGGATATGTTGGTGATGGTGGTGGTCGTGGCGCTTTTCATCGTCTTCACCAAAACTACTTCATCGTCGTCCGTCCGTCCGTCCTTCCGCCGTCAAAGTCGTGCCCTCCTCCTCTCCTCCTTCCTGCTGCCGCTGCTTTGGCCATTGGACAAAGTGGGCCAATCAAATTATTATGAGTTTGTGCTTGTTATAAGCTAAAGAGGGTGTGCCATCATGCCCTGCAGCCGACGACGGCACACGGGGCAAGGAGAAAGCAAAAATGGCACACAAAAAAAAGAAATAATCACCAAAGCCAAGCAAGGGATGGCACCCAGTCCCTCACTTACCGGCACGGCATGGCATTAGCACCCCGAGGGCACACACACATAACAAAGCGTGCCCATCCCGTACAGCAGCGGTCCAACAGAGCCCCGTCGGGCCACTTTATTCCCCCCACCCATTTCCATTATCATTGTTGCTCCTTTCTCACCCCTTCCCCCCAATGTGTGTGCATTCTTCATTTTTCACAGACTGTGCCGAGGTTACGCCATTAGTGAGTCATGCCATGTTAAATAACATGCCCCATGATGCCTCATCCCGGGCTTTAATTGTCAAGATTTCATACTGTGCTTTTTAATACCATACACTTGATAGCTTTACTGACAAGCGAAGACACTCATGGTCTCGGCTCGAGACTCTCGAGGCTAAGATTTGTGCTCTGTATAGCAAATTTAGGTGAATTGTGATATACCACATCATATCAATTCATGGACCACTTTGCCCCCTCTTTGTTGAGTACATAATGGAGGGAATGAATGATGTGGTGGTGGTGGCGGAAGTGGTGGTGGGGAAAAAGAGAAGAGTTTCACCTCTCCATCTCCCCCTCCCCCGTGGCACTTTCCCCCGTGCCGACGAAGACGACCCATCCAACTACTTAGTGGTGTCCTCTCCAATTGAACCCTCCTCGCTCGACCCACGGGCGGACCCCTCGGCCCCGAAGGGCACCAACCCCCCACCATTTTGCTACAGCTCCTCCTCATCTTCCACTTTTTCTTCCCATCCTCAATCCCTCCCCCCCCCCAATGGAATGGTCCATCCATTCATTGCCCCCCGGGCCTCATCACTTCTCATTCTCCCACCAATTCCAGCCCCCCTCCCCACCCAACCTCAACCACATTAAGCACATTTATTGACTAACCACTTGAAGAAGAGGGGGAGGAGAAGCCCACGGAAAACGGTCTCGCCGCCCCCCGGTGCCCTTCTTTGTCATCAACGAAAAGCGTCTCATTTATTTCAGGATTAAGGGCCCCCCAACCAACACCACAAAGCAATTTGGAAGAAATTTTCTAATTTTACATCGCATTTGCCCCCGCTTTCAAAAACAAGTGTTGCTGTTTGTTTTGGACAGTGTGTTCGGCGGTGTTATTTTATCTTTTATGGGTGTAATTTGATCAGGGCTTTTAAATTGGGGGATGACACGGGCAATCATCATCAACATCAATAATAATAACTACAACGACAAATGATCAACAACAGCATCATTAGTGGACAACGGAGCAGCAGCAGCCGCAATTACTCATATTTTTTCACTGTTTTAATACTGATGATGATGATGATGATCATTTTGAGCAGCAATAACGGCATCAAATGTGAGCGGAAGGAGACAATTTTGTAAAATCACGAGCAAACAAACAATTAGCATAAATAATTAACAAACTAGCAGCAGCAAGAGTGTTAAATGGTGGAATAAAAATGAAAAAAAGCCATAACCAAGAGAAAATTTGGGACCCGTAATGAACATTTTATCACGAAACATCCGTCGTATGGACGTTGCGCTTCGGACCTGAGATACCCCATGTGCATATGCATGTATTTATAAATGCCAAAAATGGAATTTTTTTTTTTAAATCGGAGGCATTGATTTTTTTAATTCTTCCCCTAAAGTTGCGTCAGCAATAAGCTGCTACGACTGTCGCTCCGAGGACCTTTCATGCAATGTGGGCGAATGCGTTGGCAGCACTTGTGTCAAAATGGAAACTTCAAACATTGACAACGGTGGGGCGGGGGGGGGGGAGCTTTTCCTATTGGAAAAGCAATGGTCAAAAAAGCACAAATAATTAGTGAGAGAGAGAGAGAGAGAGACACAATTAATTAATTAAATTGATGGCTTTATTTTGCAAAGAAAAAAAATTTATTTTTTTTTGACCAATGGTCATTAAGGAGGGAGGGACCTGGATTACACAATAAAAAAAAATTAACAATAATCAAATTTGGCAGACCGTTTCGCAATTCGTGAATTAGAGTAGCAACAGGTCCGGCGCCCAGTTGTCCCTCCCTCTTCGGGGTTAAGTTATGGTCAAAAATGGTGATTTTTTTTTTGAAAATTTCTGCCAAAACTCATTAGTGTGGACAAAGGATGAGATGACACATGCGCATTTGTCAAATTAAAGCCCCGGAGGGCTGGAGGGAGGGACACTGACTAATTGTGTTGTTTTTTCAGACAGGAAAACAATTTCCAAAAGTTGCAACAACGAGTTTGAGGACAACCAGTGCAAGCAAAGCTATTTGGGGCTGAAGGTAGGAGGAGGGATTAAGAAAAACAATGAATGAAGGGAAAAATTTGTGCAAAAAATGTATGAATTTGATAGAAAAAAGACTGAAAAAATAACATATTCTTTGGACCAAGGATGGAAAACTTAATTTCAATTCGCAAAAACATTTTATATGGGTAGGAATTCTGATTTCCTGAAAATTTTTATTTAGGCTTCGAAATTCCGATTTTCAAAATTTGCGGGGCGTCGAAATAGCATTCCTGATCAGGGCGACAAATTATAGCAAAATTTTGGTCCAGGCAAAAGCAAAAAACACACCGTTTGTATAATGATGTAAAAAAAAAATCAAGAAAATTTTCTAACCCCCCCCCCTAAAATTTATGCAATTTCAAAAAATAAAATAAAATTAGAAAAAAGGATAAAGCGATGCCGACAAGCGCTATTGCTCCGTAAAAATTACAGGTTGTGCTCCGCTGCACATGTGACAGCAATTTTTGCAACGGGGACCGCAATTTGGTGGCCGCCGGACTGCAACGAACCGACGACAGCAACGGGGGAGGAGACGGAATGCCAACAAGACGAAGAAGTTCAAAAATGGCAACCCAAATGATGGCATTTGCCATCATCGGAGGCGCCATAACAATTCCATGGCTTGCGGGCGTGCCGATTTTATAGCAAAAAAAAAAAAAAAATTTTTTTTGGTTGCATTATGATACCATTGTTATTTGTACTTATTCCATTCCATTTCCTTTTTTATATATTATTTTTGAAATCGGTGCTTGTAAACCAACGGAAAAAAACGAATTGCGGTATAAAAAATGTGATAAAAATGTATAAAATTTTTTTTTTGAAAGTGTAATTCGATCAATTGTATTTTTTGTGAAATTTTTTTTTTATTAAACTATATTTCTTAAAAAAATATTTTGTAATGCTGCTGACTTAAGGTTCTCATCAAATTCGACCATTACATAAAAAGAAGGGAGTTTTAAGAATTAAAAAATATTATTTAATTGTTTTTGTAAAAACAAAATAAACTGACAACGCAAGGAACGAAATGAGTGAAATTGCATATATAAAAAAATGGAAAAACCAAAATTAATTTGAGGGGAAAACAAAAATTTACGCCCACATTTTTAGGTTTGTCAAAATTTTTTTTTCCACCTGATGATTGTTGAGCTGTAAATCAGCCGCAGGTCACCGCGCCCCATCGACGCCATGCCAATGTCCGACTTTTTGTCATTCAAATGCGCATGGAGTACCATCTCGGAAATGCTGATGAGCATCGGCGTGTCGTGTTCCATCCTTTTTAATGGAAAAAGGAATTTTTTTTGGGGGGGGGAGGAATTTTAATTATGAAAATGAATGTTTTTTGAGAATGATGTGTTAAATAGAGCGTAACTTAATATTGAAATGAGCATAAATTATAATTTGAATAAATTTTAAGGGTTTTTGAAAAAAAAATCCAGGAAAATTCCAAGTCCCCGCCGGAGAAAAAATAAAAAAATTCAGGCAATGATTGATGTCTGCAAAAAGTGAAAAAAAAAATTTATTGTTGTCGAACCATTCATGGTTAAGTCGTAGGAAAATCGAAAAAGCAACTTTTGGCGAGTTTTGCAAAAAAAATTTTATGATAAAAACCCATGAAACTTTGTTATCCGGGCTTTTAGAGGTCGCTGATCACGAATCTGACATCTAATTCGAGGTCATTTACCCCAAAAACCCCATTAAATAAATTTTGGTAATGGTTACTTTTACTGGTCCCATAAAAAAAGAATAAATAAGGCGGTTTTTTACGATTCTTTGTCACACTCGGGGGTTACTTGGGCCGCTGATCACGAATATGGCATCCATTTCGACCAATTCCTAAAACATGACCCGATTTCGAACAAAGAATCGAAAGTTAAATTTTAGAAATTTGGGTTAATGTCTCGAAAACGACTTAAATGCATGAAAACAAACTGAAAGTCATCATTCCTGTAATAAAAGATCGTATAAGCCTTTATTAGACGAAAAATTCGAAATTCGTTGAAATGCGAAGTTCCGATTTTTTGTTCGAATCCAGGTCCGAGTTTAGAAACTGGTCGAAATGGATGTCATATTCATGAGCGCTTTCGGTTTGGTTCCTTTTTTAATTTTTGCTTCCGATTTATCTTTCCCAGCGACCCCGATAAATCCATAAAAGATTTTTATAAATATAATTTAAAAAATGAAAAATTACTTTTTGAAAAATCTTATTAGACTTGATGAAAAATCACGGATTAGATGAAGTCACATGACAGATCTGATGTCATATTCGTGATCAGCGGCCCAAGTAACCCCCGAGTGTGACAAACAATCGTAAAAAACCGTCTTATTTATTCCTTTTTTATGGGACCAGTAAAAGTAACCATTAAATAAATTTTTATGACTATATATTAAAATATTTTACAAACCAAAAGGGTCCTACCCCCTGTTTTTTTACTTTTTGGTAAAATTCAAAACACTCCTCTTTTAAACTAGCGCCAATTTTTTTTTTTTATAGAAAAACGCCCTATAGAAAAGTAAAAAATTTTTAATTTCTTGAAGAACCTGGCAATCCACATGGCCATCAAGTCAACAATGCGTTGCAGGCTCTTCATGTTGTCACTCATAAATCTGTGTTGGACATATTTCCATTCAATCCTGAAAAAGCATTTTGGTTTAATTAGTATTTGAAGGGCAAAATTAAAAAAAAATTAATTAATTAAATTCAGGGCTACCGAATGTCCTTCCTGTCTGTGTTTTTAAGACTTTTCGGCTCTATTGCAGTTAAACAATTTTTAAAACACAAAACTGGCAATTTCAAAAAAATTTCGCTATTGAAAGTTCAGACTTTTATAAATTAGGTGTCGAATGGCAGGCAGCCCTGGGCAAATTTGCAAAAAAATTGGAAAAACAACGAACTCACTCTGTAAATGGCATGTATTTTTTGAGGGCAAAATCACGCAAAGGATGTGTCTTCATCGTCAAAAGTATTTGAATAAAGTAATTGCTTAATTTTAAAAGTAAAAAGCCAACTCGTACTGCTTAAAGCATATAAAATCGGCTAATACGAATGGGAATCGTCCAATTTTAAAAATTAAAAAGGACTTAATTTTAAAAACATAAGGCCAGAAAAACATATTCATGCAAATTCAAATTCAAAATTAAAAATTTTGACCAAATTGCCAGTGGCCAGAAAAATTTAATTTTGAGGTTTTTGGCCATACATTTTTGGGCGCTAGTCTAAAAGTTACCGATTTTTAAAATTTTATTTCATGCAATTTTATTATTTATTTTTATTAAAATTAGCATTATTAATCACAAAATTATAATTACAATGTAATAAATCAATAAAAGCTTTAAAAATAGACAATCCTTTAGCCCTAGCATTCAACCGGAAAATTTGTTCATGCATATATGATTCTGTACTGTTGCCATGAATTCTTTTCGTCTTCTGCTTCAGCTGGGCCCGTTGGAAAAGCGATGAGCGGCAGATTGTTGGAATTAATAATAAAATATCATGAAACTTTAACCATTTGCTAAAATAAATTTAAAAAAGATTTATAAACAATAAATAAAATTAAAAAAAATTTTTCAAAATCGGTAACTTTTAGACTAGCGCCCATTTTTGTATCTGAGCTAAATGTTTTGAAATTCTGCAGGCTAATAGGAACTGTGTCAAGCGCCTTAAAAGCAACAGTACAATAATTAACAAAATGAAAGCAACAAGCTTTTTTTTCACAACAGAAAATGCAACAGATATATAGTGATGGTGGTGTAGGGAGTTGAGCTGCTGATTTGTGAGCGGGTCCGGGAGAGTTTTGTTAATGATCGCATTTTGGGACTCTCTCTGATCGGGGCAGGCCAACATTTTTCCCCATTATAATATATTCTGTGAACGTTTCGTTAGTCTCGGTCTCGACTGAGAAAAAATGCCGAGACTTTTTTGGGTCTCGGTTTTTATCAAGTTAAGCTTTTGTCTCGAGAAATTTTCGTCAGTCTCGAGGCATCATTAATGATTTCAACTATGCTTTCCCATCATGCGTTCATGAAGGTGGCAGAAAATGAACATTTCAAAATTTTTGGTAATAATAATTTGTCGACCCTTTGTCTGTGAGTCGTTTGTCCATGGGTCCTATGGGTCTGTCCGTCCCGGCACCGCTCAGTGCCAAACAAAAACTCTCCAAAAATGAAAGGCAAAACATAAATGCCATCAACAAAAATGCCATAATCCTGCGCTCTGATCATTGATCACCCGAATTGGCTGTTGCCACATCCTCCGACGGTGGATCTTTAGGAACACAGTATCCCTCATCCCATTTACAGTAACAACGTGTCGTATGGCGTGAAGTGCCATCTTTTGTATTCACGTTGATCTCGACTGTGTCACATGTTTGTTTTGGTATTGATCCGCATGCCGGCCCACACGCTTTCTTATACTTTTCTTAATTCAAAGGAATTCGTATAAAAAATTTTAAATTCATAAATATTTTTAAAGACTATGGAAAAAAAAGATTTTTAAGAATTTTCAAAATTATATTCTGTTAAGAACAAAAAAAAAATTCATGATTTTCATTTTCTTGTTATAAAAATTTGTTAATATTCAATTTTTCTTAATGAATATTTGAAAATTTTTCAAAAAACTAGATTTTTCAAACAAAAAAAAAAATACTGCGAAATGCCATGACTCCTACAAATATTATTTGTTTTTCTCCTTTTATCGCATTTTGTTAAGAAAATTTTTTTTTAATTCCAAGACAGGGGAAAACTCGTGCAAAAAAAAGGTTTTCCGAAATAAAGCCTGAGAAAAAAAAATGCTAAAAAACTATGCTCCTGATGATTAATTGTACGGTACTTTTGTCCATCGGTTTTGTTTCTACAAAATCGGTTTCCGAGGAGTTGGCTGTTGTTGTTGTTGTTGCCACATCATTCGACTTCGACTTGGCTTAATCAGTTACATAATTTACCCCCCCCCCCCTCATTTTTGTGCCATTTACAGTAATAAAGTGTGTTAGGGCGCGAAGTGCCATCAATTTCTAAATTCAAAAACAATAGATGGTACAATAGGCAGTAGGTCCAGCCTAAAGCATATGCCTAAGCCTAGGCCCATCCTAAAACTTAGGCCGAAGCCAGGCCCAGCCTAAAGCATATGCCTAAGCCTAGGCCCATCCTAAAACTTAGGCCGAAGCCAGGCCCAGCCTAAAGCATATGCCTAAGCCTAGGCCCATCCTAAAACTTAGGCCGAAGCCAGGCCCAGCCTAAAGCATATGCCTAAGCCTAGGCCCATCCTAAAACTTAGGCCGAAGCCAGGCCCAGCCTAAAGCATATGCCTAAGCCTAGGCCCATCCTAAAACTTAGGCCCAAGCCAGGCCTAGCCTAACACTTAGGTCTATGCCTAGGCCTAACCTGGGCAATTGTACGAATTGCCTTTTGTACGGAGTTGTCATGTCATCGAAAAAGTCCGAAATTTTTTTTGAAGAATTTTCAAAATTGAAAACTATTTTCAGTTTTTGATTTTATTACATATTTTAAAAATTGCTAAAAAACAATGCCCCTGATGGTTATACAACATACGGTTGTCCATCATTGTTGTTTCTACAATAACGGTTTCCGAGTTGGTTGTTGATGTTGTTGCCACATCCTCCGATGGTGGATCTTTAGGAACACAGTATCCCTTATGCCATTTACAGTAACAACGTGTCGTATGGCCTGAAGTGCCATCTTTTGTATTCACGTTGATCTCGACTGTGTCACATGTTTGTTTTGGTACATATTGATTTGCATAATGGCCCACACGCTTTCGCATACTTTTCTTAATTTATTCCAAGAAACAAATTTTACAAAACTCTCATGGACAGTAAAAAAAAAGCGGCAAAAAATCACGGACGGGCACTAATGGGCGCCAGCTCGGTTTTTGGGATATAATTGGCCGACAAAAAACCGGAATTTGGAGTCAAAAAGTAGCAGTTTTGAAAAAAAAAATTTTCCAAATCAAAAAAAAAATAAAAAAAGGTTTTTTAAAGAAAACAGGAAAATTAGAAGCCGGGAACATTCCAAAAAGTTGCCGGTCGAAACGTCGCCGCAAAAAATCTTTTTTTTTTAATTTTTTCAAAATTAAAAATTGTTTATTTTTTTTAACCAAGGTGTTATTGAAACAAAAATAGGTTATATATAGGGAGTCCAATTATATGCACATGCATATTTTTTTCCTGGACTGTGGGAGGCCTGAAACGCACGAAAAACATGTTTTTAGCTTGGTTTGAAGCTTATAGGACGTATTTCCATATGCATATTTGTGCATATTTTGAGATTTATGTGCATATTTGTGCATATTTTGGCATTTCGTGCATATTTTATGTGCATATTTGGGCAATTTTTCGAAAAACCTCTATTAGAACGGCCCCCACCAGCTAAATTGGGACTTTGACCCCAAAAATCAGAAAATTTTACGAAAAAATCATTTTTTAGCAAAATTTTCTCGAAAATATACACTTTTTATGTCAAAAATAAGCAAAAAAGCAAAATTTCGCTTTTCCGGTTGGGTTTTCACTAAAATCAGTAAATTTTAGCTTTATCGTGTTTTTTACTTCTAAAATGACTTTTAATACCATATTTAACCATTTTTGAATGTTTTGGCTTATATTTAGTGAATTTGGAGAAATTTTGAGAAATTACACCCTCAATTTGGAAAATTTTATGTGCATATTTTTCACTTTTTATGTGCATATTTCGCAATTTTTGATGCATATTTTATGCGCATATTTTGCGATTTTATGTGCATATTTTTGGATGCCCTAGTTATATAACTAAAAAATACGTATTTTTCTTGATTTTTTCTAAAATAAAAATAAAAAATTTTGCGGCGACGTTTTGCCCCCCCCCCCCCCCTAGAGGCGCTATGTAATTTCGACACTGGGTAAATTCGACACTGAGTATTTTCGACACTAAGTAATTTCGACACTACGTTTTCGACATAGAGAAATCTCGACACTGAACTATTTCAAAAACTTTCACTGTTTTCCAGCATTTTCGACACTGGACCATTTCGACAGTGAGTAAATTCGACACTATTGAGAATTTTTAAAAATTAATAAGAAATTTTGGTGTTAGTATTAGGTATGATAAATTTTCCTATTTCATTTTCTAATTCGTACTTTTTAAAAGGTTAGGTTGGTATAACTAGAGTTGGTCGGGACCGGGAAATTTGACAAAAACCGGGACCGGGACTTACCGGGACCAGAAAAGTCGGGACCGGGACCATTTGACCGGGACCGGGATCGGGACCGCGAGAAAAGCCGGGACCAACCGGGAATTTTTTCAAGAGAAAATTTTTTTTTGAAAAAATTTTGAAAATTTGATTGCACTTTGTTACGAAAATTGCCAATATTCAAAAATGTTCCCTAAAAAGTACGAATTAGAAAATGAAATAGGAAAATTTATCATACCTAATACTAACACCAAAATTTCTTATTAATTTTTAAAAATTCTCAATAGTGTCGAATTTACTCACTGTCGAAATGGTCCAGTGTCGAAAATGCTGGAAAACAGTGAAAGTTTTTGAAATAGTTCAGTGTCGAAATTTCTCTATGTCGAAAACGTAGTGTCGAAATTACTTAGTGTCGAAAATACTCAGTGTCGAATTTACCCAGTGTCGAAATTACCAGCCACCCCCCTAGAAGCAGACAAAAATGCCAAAAATAAAAAAACTCTGAAAATTATACCATCCAAATGTTCTTCCACAATATCGGTTGAGAAAAGGACAGTGAAGAGTAGCAGAAACAGTGGAACAGAAAATGTAAAGAAAAATTTGTTTAACATTTCCAACAGAAAAATTAAAAATTTGGGAAATTTCGCACTTTTATGGCCACAAAAATTCGCACTTTTTGGCCGCCCCCCGCCCCCTAATATGGCATTTGCCAAAAAGACGCTTTTTTCATGAGATTAGTGCAAAGAAAAAAAAATCATATTTTTGCACTTAAGTGTATGTATTATTGTAAATGGATTTATTATTATATGTCTGGAAAATATTTGAAAAAGACCAGTTTTATCATATGGGAATTATTAGAAATTTAAATATTGAATTGAAAAAAATAAAATAAAATATAATTTTAATTTATTTTTAGGTTTAAAGGGTGCCTTTAAAATGGAATGGCCAAATTTTGCTTAAATGTTGGCTATGAAATTATCAGAAATTCTCATATGTACATTCAATTAATTACATATTATAATTGTCGATTTAAAAAAAAAATTTAATTTATGAATTTTCTATTTTTTTGGGAATTTAATTGCTTAATTATTTTTTGCCACAATATATCAAAATGGAAAAACATTCTCAGTTTTACACCTTCGTCCACAATGTTGAGTTCATAAGTATTTTTTTTTCTCTTTCCTTTTCCGCACCGAAAAAAATGTAAAAACCGATCAAAACCATCGAGTAAATCGGGTACACCCCAAAACGACGCCGCCGTAACGTCGCCGGGACATAACGTCGCCGCAAAAAAAATAAAATTTTTCAAAATTTTAAGAAAATTTAAAATTATTTTAGCTTTTTTGAAAATCTAAGTGTTAAAAAGAACTAAATTGTTGATTTCTAAGAAAAAAATCGAAAAAAACTTGGAAAACAAAATTTTTTCATTGAATTTCTCAATAAAAATTTTTTTTCAAATTTTTCTAGAATTTTTTCCGGACCAGGCTAGGTAACTAAAAATTTTTGATAATTTTTTTTAATAAAATTTTAAAAAATTTTGCGGCGACGTTATGTCCCGGCGACGTTTCGGCTGGCGACATTTTGTCCGGCGACGTTTCGGCTGGTGACGTTATGTCCCGGCGACGTTTCGGCTGGCGACATTTTGTCCGGCGACGTTTCGGCGGCGACGTTTTGTCCTGCTCCCGAGTAAATCACCTCCCCCCCCCCCCCCCAAACACAAAATTTACTTAAAACCGAGGGCCGTCCAAAAAATCCCTGGGGGGGGGGGGGCAAGCCGTTCGTGCGCTCTCCTCTCCTTCTCGCTCGCTCTCTCACCTCGACTTGACCGCATTGTCGGTGCGTAATTATTTTATTTTTTTCATTTTTTCGAGTTCGGGCCACGCTTTGGAATTGGGAGAAACACTAATTTACGCATTTAGAAAATTCGAAGGCTACATTTTTTGAGCTTAATTTTTGGCCAAGATTATTTTTTTAGTTATCAAAGCATACCAAAACGAAGCAATATCTGATCACTGATCAGTAGTGATCAAACATTGCGCCGATTGCCCATAAAAATGGGAGTGTTTTCCCTTTCCTCGCTGCTCTTCACTCTCCATTCATTCGTCATTTTTTAAAATTTATACTGCATTTAAATTAATCCTCCTCTGACTCATTTATTTTCTTTCCATTTATTTAATTGTAAAATGCTTAATTGGCCCCCCACCCCTTTAATTGTTTTGGTAGGGCCCAACAATGACATTTTTCCATAATTGACTGAATTTTATCAATTGTCGTCACGCAAAGTCATCGGATTCAAACTAAGTGCCAGCAGATCCTCAAAATCCATAAAGTGACTACATATTTAGGGAAAATTTTCGAAAAATTGGCTCACAAAATTGAATGGAACCTTTTTTGCATTTCAATTTACGACGAGGATGACATCGGGGATGGGCCAGTAATGAATGAATGCTTATCCGAAAATTCTTAATTTTATTGCGTTTCTGTTTTTAGGCTTCTCGACGCCACAACTCCAGGCCCAAGTGATCAGCAGAACTGATTGAATTGGTGGGAAGTGATCGATTCATCTGAATCATTGAATTGAAAAAATAATTTGATTTTGACGTGATCATAAAAATGTCTTCTTGTTGCAATGATCAACTTGGAGCCATATTTAAAAAACTAACAAATTTAAATGCCTAAAAAATTTTTTAAATTTGTTTATATTAAAATTTAAATTTCTTAGAAATTGCAAAATTTCAATTTATGGAAATTAAAAAAAATTCCAATTTTGTGAACTCTTTCCATTTGCTTAATCCTTTCCAAATTTGTCTCTTTTCCTCTGATCAATTAAGCCCCCCCCCCTCATCCAAAAAAATTATTTGCTCGAATTTCCGTGTTCCGAAAAAGTGCTGCTGCGCGACTTAGCGAACCCCCCCCCCCCAAAAATATCCACTTAATCCTGGCACTAATGGATTCCATTTGGGTGCTTGCTGCAAATGGACATGCCGCCAAGCACTTCCAGTGCTCACAATTTTCAAGCATATAGAGTTTGGCACAGTTTTTTTCTCGGATTTGGGGGCACCACATCATTTGGCCCACAAATCCCGTGGCCACACAAATTCCATATTCACCCCCCGTCGCGCACACTAAACGATGTGCCCGGAGGGGCGGGGCGGGCGAATCTCTCACACGATGACGAGGCCGAGCCAGGCCATTAGTGACGGCGGCGATTAATGGTCCATTAGTGGAGCATGGGGCGGCGGCATTTGTTACACACTCAAAATTGTCCACATCCATGTACCCATTTAATGTAAGCGGTTGAATTTCTTCCCATTTTATTCAATTCTTAAAGCATTGTGCGCGAAATTTTCGCGCATTAAAAAAAAATTAAATGTGTGAAAGTGCACAGCGCCCAAATGGACATAATTATTTGAATGTGCCGTTCCCACCATTAATTATCACGGGAGTTCGCTCGTGATTTCGGGAGCGATTACAAGTGGGTACATAAAATTGTTTTTTTTTTTGTGTTTCATAGCGTACCCACATTTTGTCCCAAAATGCTCGGTCTAAACACGAGAAAATTTTCCCAGTTTTCTGGAGGCCTAGTTCTCGGAAAACTTTCGCGGTTTTTGGAGACCTAGGTCTCGGAGAAATTTCTCGTTTTCAGGAGCCCTAGGTCTTGGTGAAATTTCACGTTTTTTGTAGGCTTACGGCCCGGAGAAATTTCTTAATTTTTTGGAGGCCTAGGTCTCAGAGAAATTTCTCTTTTTCGGGAGCCATAGGTCTCGGAGAAATTTCTTCATTCTTTTTTTTTATGTTGAGAATTGTGCGCGAAATTTTCGCGCATTAAAAAAATATAAATAAATTGGTGTGAAAAGTGCACTGCGAGCGCCAAATGGACATAATTATTTGAATGTGCCGTTCCCACCATAATTATCACGGGTGTTTGCTTGTGGTGTCGGGCATAGTACACGCGGGAATATAAAATTTAAAAAAATGTTTATATATTTATGTGTTTTATAGCTTGCGTCCATTTTATTCGCAAGAATCTCGGCTCAATTTCCTGTTTTTTGTAAGCCTAGGGCTCGGAGAAATTTTTTGTTTTTAGGCCTAGGAGTCTCGGCAAATTTCTTTGTTTTCTGGATGCCCAAGACTCAGAGAAATTTTCGTTTTTTTTTGTACGCCTTGGTCTTGGAGAATTTCTCCTTTTTTTTATAAGCCTAAGTCTCGGAGAAATTTCTCAATTTTTGGAGACCTAGGTCTCGGAGAAATTTCATGTTTTTTTGTAGGCCTAGATTTCAGGGAAATTCTCAATTTTCTGGAGGCCTAGGTCTCGTAGAAATTTTAAGGTTTTTTGTAGGCCTAGGTTTCAGAGAAATTTCTCAATTTTTGGAGACCTAGGTCTCGGAGAAATTCCTAAATTTCTAATTTAAAAAAAGAATTTCCATTTTTTGGCTTTTTCAACTTTTATCACGTCCATCATCTTTATTTGAATGGTACCCAAAAAAAGCTTCAACTCGAGGGGGGAAAAGCATAAGAAATGTGTGCACTATTTTCTATTATTTTCACCCCTCCCGCGCCAATTGTTTCAAATTTAAATTTTCGTCACAAAAAAATAAAAAATTTTACGCTTTAAGAATTTCCATTTTTTAATTTTATTCTTTTAATTTTTTGACGCATTATGACCATGAAAAGAAGCCAACCAAGTGGACAAAAGCCGGTTGCTTCTTCTTCTGATGACGTCTTACAGCAGCAAAACGGCGGCATCGCCAAAAGAAAAGGTAAAGCCGCACTTTAACAAAAAAAAGATGATGATGGCAATTTGGCATTATTTGGCACATTTAAAAACGGCAAATCTTTGGCATTATGTATGTATTATGGTGACTTCATAGGTAAGCATACCCCGGTCGGCCACCAAGGCCAAAAATTACATTCCATGCACTTTTTTTGAAAATAAAAATTGCCAATCGCCTAATTTTAGTATTAAAAATGGCACAAGTTTTATTTTACCATATTCTTGCAATAATGATATGCCTACTGTAGCAGGTAATTAATTAGTGAAAAGAAAACGCATCACGCTTAACAAAGAGTGGCGCCGCTTAATTGTTTTTTTTTGAAAGCTATGGCCTACAGTAGAACAACCTATTTAAGTTCCTACGATACTTTTACGCCGTGCTGAAAACTGATAAACAATAAAAATTTCAAAAAGGTTACATAAAGGGGGGGGGGGGGTAAATAAGCAAAACTTACAGTACCCTCCAGGTAGCACAACCTACAGTAGCCCACTGATTTACCCGAATCATTCTAATAGAGCCACTGGCGATCGAATAAAATAATCTTTGGCATTATTTGGCGCGTTTAAAAACGGCAAATCTTTGGCATTATTTGGCGCGTTTAAAAACGGCAAATCTTTGGCATTATGTATGTATTATGGTGACTTCATAGGTGAGCATACCCCGGTCGGCCACCAAGGCCAAAAATTACATTCCATGCATTTTTTCGAAAATAAAAATTGCCAATCGCCTAATTTTAGTATTAAAAATGGCACAAATTTTATTTTACCATATTCTTGCACTAATGATATGCCTACTGTAGCAGGTAATTAATTAGTGAAAAGAAAACGCATCACGCTTAACAAAGAGTGGCGCCGCTTAATTGTTTTTTTTTTGAAAGCTATGGCCTACAGTAGAACAACCTATTTAAGTTCCTACGATACTTTTACGCCGTGCTGAAAACTGATAAACAATAAAAATTTCAAAAAG
Organism: Heterodera glycines; assembly: GCA_004148225.2. Classification (NCBI taxonomy): domain Eukaryota; kingdom Metazoa; phylum Nematoda; class Chromadorea; order Rhabditida; family Heteroderidae; genus Heterodera; species Heterodera glycines. The sequence goes on along the minus strand of CP049708.1, from coordinate 1,250,743 downwards.
GTTACATAAAGGGGGGGGGGTAAATAAGCAAAACTTACAGTACCCTCCAGGTAGCACAACCTACAGTAGCCCACTGATTTACCCGAATTATTCTAATAGAGCCACTGGCGATCGAATAAAATTGCTCAGCTAATAGAACTACCCCCACTTTCAATAGGGGGTTGAAAATTTAGAAAATTAAGCGGGCGCAAGGGGGGGGGAGAGGAAATTGGACAAATTATTGTATATAATTTTCTAATTTAAATTTAATTCCATATTTTTAAAAATTCTCATTCCTCTAGAAACTATCATATGTATTACATTTTCCTCAAACGATTCTATAATTGATTTAACTATATTCTCTATTAGTTCTGCAATTTTCAAAAAAAAATTATGGCCATAAATGTTAGGAAAAGCATTTCACTCACACTAAAAGTGCCCGATTCGTCACACCAAAACAAATTTCATTTTTTTTTAAATTTAAATCATTTATTAAAACAGTACGTCAAAGCACCCGCCTCTAAATCCGGACCAAGTACAAAGTACACAAACGCTCATTTTGAAATTTAAACAAGTCGTTCGACCGGATTTCGCATATGCTACTAAAACAGTTTTCAACCGTACGTCAAAGCTGCCGGCTTTAAATCCGAACAAAGTACAAAAGTGCATTTTGACTTTTAATATATTGTCCCAACGGTTTCCGGATATGCCATTGTCATAAATGATTAATCCCCCACCCCAAGGTACGGCGGCATAATTAGTGGAATTAGTGAATAATTAGTGAGTCTCGTGTATCAATAAACTTTCATTCATGATATTTGGCGCGCCGCACTGTACGGTTTCATCCCACCCATCCCACGCGCGGGGAACGGCGGTCGGTGGGCGCGCCGCCGGCGTAAAGTGCCGATGCCAATGTCTGCCGCCCTCCCCCCGCCCCCCCCCCTCCCCCTGCCGCGGGGCTTCTTTTGTTTGTAGGGCATCCGCCGCATAGCAATGCCAAGCAAGAAATGATAATTTGCCAATTTCATTAAAGAATACATCTAACGCCATTTTTGTTGTACTATAACACATAATAACCAACTGAATATGATAATGATGGTGGTGGTGGTGGTGTTTGTTGCTTTATGGCACAAAATTTCGCGCACCGCCAAAATGTGTGGCGGCGGTGGCGCATCAAAAACGGCAAAAACAACAACACCAACAACCATTTGCAGGCATCTTGGTGAGTTGGCAGCTGCTAAACTGGTTTTAGCGCCGGAATTTCGGCATTCGGCAATTTTTTTTGGCGCCAAAACTAACGCATTCTGGGTGTTAAGGTGCCGGGATTACGCATCCGGCACTTTTGTGCGCGTCGAATGCGAATTCCGGCAGTGCGAAATTTCAACTTTTTGGTCATGTTTTGCTTTATCTGTTCGATTGGATAAGCAAAATTATCGTTTGATACATTCTCTGATCACACTCGGGGATCAGGGAAAAGCCAAAAAAAGCCGGGAATTCTCGGCAGGGATCGCGCTGGGCCACTGACGTGCCGCCACCAGGTATTGCGCGAAATCAGGTGTACCGCGCATCGCGAAATGGCACAAAAAAGTCGTGGACTTCGGGATCAAATCAGGGCCCTGCCCCCTGTGCTGATCAGCTTTTTATCACATCTCCCTGATCATCTACAGGTCCCGCTTCTCTGCTGCTGCTGATCGCATTGCTGTGCTGTTCCGTGCCCGCACCGGCCGCAGCAATCCGTGGCGCACTGTTCCGTTCCGGACGCTCACCGGCCGCATTGTCTTGGCTACCGGTGCCGATCAGCCGTGGTGCCGTTGTCGTCGGCAACGAACAGGGCGCTGGTGCGGTGCCCCCATTTCTGATCACTGCTGAGCAGCTGATCAACAACAAAGCGCAACCGCCGGTGATGGTTGATCTTCGCCAGTTGGCACAGGTAATTGCTGGGCTCGGCTTAAATAATTAGTTTATTACTGTATGCTCCTTAATTATTTGCTGGGAATACTGTATGCGTTACGGGCACTAATTATTATGTGGTACTATTGTATGAGCACGAATTAATTAACGGGAACGAATACTAATTAATGGGTTTACTGTAGGAGCACTAATTATTTTGGTGGGATTATTGAACGACCACTAATTATTTAACCGGAAACGAGCAGTAATTATTTGAGTTACTGTAGAGCAATAATTTATTTTGCTCGGGTTACTGTATGCATGCGTTTTTTTTTGCCTAATTAATAATTTTTCTTTTCTCATCAGTGGCAACGTGAACAGGCAATGGTGGCGGGTGCGGTGAAGCAAATGCTGGAGGAAAACAACCGCCAAAGAGAAGAAGCCGCCATCGAGGTAATTAATTAATTATTGTGCCAAAAAAACCCGGGTTGATTTAACTAATTAGAATTTACGAATTTCGGGAATTAGACAATTTTTGAGGGATGCAATTATCCATAAAAGCATACAGAAAAGTTCATAAAGATTTCAGTATAGCAGGCGTCAGTAAATTATTGCGGATCTAATTAGTATTAATTAATTAGTAATTAATTACTAACAGGAACTGGAACAAAATGCGGGAAATTCTGGCACCACAAAACCCACGGCACACATTCGCTTTTCCATCCCGGCACTGTTTGGGATACCGACACGCCATTTTGTGGCCAGTAAGCGTGCCGCCGGGGGTGATTGGCAAATAGTGCCGCCAGCAGCAGCAGCGGCATCTGATCAGCAGCAGATGATTAAGCGTGGGAAGCAGCAGCAACAGAAGATGCGGGTAGAAGCAGGAGGCGAACAACAACAACAAAAGAAGGTAGCGAAAAGCAGTGGATCAATGGGCTGATCAGTGACAAAAATAGTTTAGTGATCAATGGGCTATCAGGGAAAAAATAGTGATAAAAATAGGCTGATCAGTGACAATCAGACCTATCAAAAAAGCCTCTCGCCTTATTTAGCAACAACAGCTTGACTTAATCAACATGGCAAAAAAGTTCATGATCAGCTACAACCGTGACGGTGGAGCGCGGCGAAGACGATGAAAGTGATTGGAGCGTATCGATTGATCAGAGGATAAAGAAAAGGACAATGATCAGAAAAAATGGACAAATTGATCGCATGTCCTCCACCCATTTTGCAAATTTTTGTGTTCATAAAAAGCGAAAACATTTTTTCTTCCATTGGTCTCCGGTAAATAATGTTAGCCAGCCAAAAAATTTTTGCCGTCCATAGTCATTATCAATGTTAGCTATAAAATGCCAATTTTTATTTTTTTTTTCTAAGAATTAAATAAAAAAAAACAAATTTGGGATTTATGAGTTATTTTCTTTTGAAAATTATTTTTAAAATTTTATTTTTTTTTACCAAATAATTAGAATTTATAGGTTATTATTTTCTTTTCAAATTATTTGCAAAATTTTTCTTTTTTAAAGTACAAAACTATACTTTTAAAATCACATTTTTTAAATTTGAAAAAGAATTCAAATTTTTCAGTGACTTAAAATTTCAATTTGAAAAGTATTTTAAGAAAAATTTTTCTTAAAAAGTCCTCAATTTTTTATAATCTGAAGGGTAGGCCCAAGAAAAAAGAAGTCCATTGCACCTTCAAAAACAAAAAATTTCTTTTAAAATTTCACCGGCATTAAATTTCAAAAAAAATGTACAAAATGCCAAACATTTATTTAACTAAACTCCAAAATTCTCCCCCCCCCCTCACCCAACCAAAACAAACACACAAAACTGACTGATCAAAAAGGATGAATGACGTTTGCTCCCGCGCGGCGCCGGCGGATCATCTTTCACTTTTTTGGGGCCCATTGTTTTTGTGTGGGGCCCCGGCTTTTCAAAAGGCCAAGCCGCCGCCTCTGCTCCGCTGGAGGAGGTTGGGATTTTTGGGGATTTGTTGCGCTTATCCCCCATTAGCAGCTGGTGGCCAAAGGGATTAGCCCGGGGGCAGGGGGAAGCCCCGTGCATCGGTTTTTGCGCAGCAACAGAAAATGGAGGAGGAACGCCCACGCGCGGGGACCCCCCCCCCCCCCCCCTCCTCCGGCTTCGAAGAGGGTCCCAGATATAAGTAAAAGCCGATCTGACTGATCAGAATGGAGGGAACAGCAGAAAAGAAGAAAGAAGCAGGCAGAGAGCAAGCAAGAGCTTTAGCCCCTACTGCCCTTTGGTGTTCATCGCCGGATTTGCTATATCTCTTCTGTTCTTTATCTTACTCTCTTTCTCTACCTTTCTCTCTCTCACTTTCTCTCTTCTCTCTCTCTCTCTCACTCTCTCTCTCTCTGTCTCTCGCCCTCCCACTCTCTCTTGTGTCAGCGGATGTGTTGTACTAGGCATACTAAAGGAGCGATCGGATCTGATCGGCGAATGGGGCGGGAAAAAGCGGCTGGCAGCAAAAGCAATGCGCAAACAAACACAAAAATGAGGAGAGGAGGAAGGCTTGGCTTTTGAATAATTTGTTAAAGCCGAGAGGGGGCGGAGGAAAAGCCGAGCCGAGAAGCCTCTTCAGCTAACCCACCAGCAGTACCACCACCTCCCACACACATTCATTCACATCCATTCATTTTTGTGATGTGTGTGTATGTGTGTGTCTCCCGTTCCTGACAGCCGGCTTTATCTTCCTTTATCTCTCTCCAGGAGAGGAAATGCCGGGGGAGGGAAGGAAAAGCCAGGAGTGTGCCAGGAAGAGTGATCAGTGTTGTTGTTTTAACCACATAGAAACAGTTAGAATTAATTTCGGCATTTCTTTTGCAGCAACATTTGGGCAAAGTTCGTGCGTGCCGTTTTCATTCATTGATCAGATCTTTTTCCGATCAGCCAAGCAGCAAGCACTGAACAACAATCACTATGGGTGAAGAGGTCAGTCGGAATTTTAAATTTTGGTGATTTATCAGCGATCAGTGATAAGCGATGAGCATGAGTTCAATTATCTGATCGTAACACTGATTACGATAATTCATTGGGCAAGCGATCAGTTCATTTATGATCAATTGTGACACCATTGCACTAATGATTATTGTAAAGACGATTAAATTTCCCTATTGTCTTAATAGACGAGCAGAAGCAAAAACGGTATGATGTAATGATTGATATCAATCATTGAATGATGTTAATGGGTGATCAAAAGTTACCCGAAAGTATACGGTCTTGCTTGCGTATACGGTATCTGATTTCAGCAACCATTTTTTTCAGAACGGCTACGACGATGACTCGAAGCCGGTGCGCAAGCGATGGAACTTCGAAAAGCTGAAGGCGGGCGACACCTTTTTGACCATGCAGGCGGGCACCAACAAATTCGAGTCACAGAGGGGCATGACCGGTGAGTCGAAAAAGGGGGATTATCGATTGATCAGAAAAGCCTGATCGGCACAAATTGTTTAGCCTGCGGGATGCCAAGATGGAACATCACCAGGGACAAGAAACTTGGGTACGTTGACGCTGGCTTTATGTGATTAGTACAGTATGCCCTGTGCCGATGAAGGAAGTGATTGATATGATCAGGATTAAATATCGGAAACAGTTTTTGAAAAAAATAGTGATTAGGATAGCGTTTACGGTAACAAATGAGTAAGTGACATTTCCTAAATTTGGGTTCCGATCAGCAGATCTTCCGTCTGATGTTGAGTGATCGGAATAGCTCCTGATCAGACAATTAACTGATCAGAAAAGGAATAGTTCGATAACTAATCAGAATTTAAAGCATGAGAAAATGATTTCAAAATGTATAAATATGATCGTAAAGGAATTCTATTCCACGTGTTATAAGCATAGCCCATAATTATACCTTCAAATTTTCAGATTTATTGAACCGGACCGAAAGGGCGAGGTCGGAATTTTCAGAAATTTCGTTAAAAAAAACTTTTTTGTTTCCCTGAAAATTTAGGAAGTTCTCCGGCCTCAATGCGGCACAAATCTTTACGCATCACAAGCCGGGCAAACCGCGATTGGAGCAAACCGAAACCAAGTCGAGGAGAAAATTTTTAAAAAATCGCAAAAAAATTTAAATTTAATTAGGTGCCCCTGGTGGAATACAAAAAGGAATGGGAGACCATTTTGGACAAGGAGGGCGAAGGCATTTTGCCAAAACAGTCGGGCGACTACGGCTTCGCCTCCCAGGCTGGAGAGGTAAGGTCAAAAATGGCAATCAAAGATTGATCGGATTTGGAAATGATCAGTTGAGTAAAATGATCGGAGTGATCAAAAGATGTGATTAAACGAAATGAGCAAATTTATAAGGGATAAATCAAAAAAAGCATTTAATGATTATGCAAAAATGATCGAAATAATCCAATAATCTGACTAACCTTTGAAAAAAGCGATCAAATTTAAAAAGGATAGAGATAAAAAAAGATAGATTTAAAAAATTGAATCAAGAAGTGATCAGGCAAAAAAATAATCGAATGAATTGGAAGTGATCAGAAAAATGGATGGATTAGAAAAGCTTCATAGTTTGCTGCTTTACTGATCACTAATTGGGACAAAAAAAACACATTTCAAAACTTGAGGTTAACATCGGCGCCCGTCGAAATCAAGTGGCACTGATCAGAGGGCGTCTGCCAAACGATCGACGTAAGGAGGATTAAGTTAAAAGCCCCTAATTGGGGTATTTCTAAGTGACGAAAGTTAATGCTAATTGTTTAGAGTGATTATTGATTTGATAAGTTATCTCTGAGGGCTAGAATGAATAAGTGATCAGGGGCTTAAGGCGAAATGAAATTTTTTTCGAAAAAAAGTTTTATTTATTTTTTCCGGAAATTTCCATTGGAAAAAATCGAAATTTTTTTCAAATGGACAATCGGATAAAGGAGAAAGGGGTAATTAATGGATCACACTAATTTCGAAGTAATTAGGCACTCATGGACTTCTGTGTTACCAGTACGGGACCAACCTGTTCGCCTCTCAACAAGGAATGCTTGGGGCGCCGGGTAAGCAACAGAAAAAAAAATTTAAAATTTTTGAAAATTGAAAGGTCTCGGCGCATTTCGCCAGGCAACCCAGGAAATTGATGGGCTCGGCTTCACCGAGGAAAATGTGCGCAAGAGCAGCGAGTACACGCCATGGTATTCGGGCCAGAACAAATTTGCCAGCCAAAAGGGCAGCGGAGGGTTCATGAAGGTAATTAGGGTGATCAATCGATCAGTGGGTGAATGAATGAATTATCGTCGGGGATGTCAGGGAAAGGCCGGCGGGGGGTCGGGATTTCGGGTAGAAAACCAAAATTTAGCGGAATACAAAATTGAAGATTTCGGGGGGGGGGGGGTTTGCGGGTAGGCACGAATGTCGAAAATCGGAGATTTCTAGGGTTTGCGTGGGATTGCGGATGTCTGGGAACCGGTGTCGGGGAAAGGCATAAAAAAATCGGGGATTTCGCAGGACGGACGGTGCGGGGAAAATAGTGAAAATTTTCATGGTTTAAAGAATATCTAACAAATCAGAAAGCATGGGATTTGAGAGGTTTATTCAAATCATATGGTACCACCTTGTGAGCGGGTAGTCAATTAATTAAAAAAAAATTGTATCATAATTATGCACCATTTAACAGGGCAGGGCGCCTCTCTAATGACCGCTTTTTAAAGGTGCGCGACGTTTTACCGCACAGCCAAGGGGGCAAGGATATTCCGGAGGATGACAAGCTCAAATCTGAAGGCATTGTCCGACTACAGGTGTCGCCCGAAAGAAATTTTAAATACCTTTAATAACCGTAAAATTTGTTTGTCAGTCGGGCACCAACAAATTGGCATCCCAACGGGGCATGACCGGCTTCGGCACACCGCGGAACACGATGAGCAAGATGGGCTGGAAGAAGGAATGGGTGGAGGAGTACGAGGCGGCAATGCGCGAATTTGAGGAGCAACGACCGCCCGGGTCGGCATCGTCGGATAATCTGTGAGTTTGGATGGGGGGGGGATACGGTACTTTTTGAAATATGGTAGTGGGCCGATTAATTAATGGGGAAGAGAGAAAAAGGGGTGGAGTAGATAGAGAGATTAATGAAAGAATACGATACGATACTTTTTGAAATACGGTGCTTTTTGAAAAAGGTAATGTGCCGGAACCCGCCAGTTGGGCCCTCACGTTTGGGCCCCAGCATGTTTTTCCACTATAGCTTTTTTCTTTGGCATCCAAATCCAACAATCTTGGTATCATTCGAAAGCCCTTCACATGCTCTATTAGCCTTACAAAAAGCGAAAAGATTTTCAAGCCTGGAAATTATTTATTAAGAAAAATTTTGACTTTTTTGCAATATTCATGTATAACTTTTTTGGTAATTGTCTAATCGCGAAGCAATAGCTTAGAAAAAGCTTCTAAACATGTTAAGCTTTCGAATGATATCACGTTTATTGGATTTGGATGACAAAGAAAAAAGTTATAGAAAGTTATAGTGGAAAAATATGCTGGGGCCCAAACGTGAGGGCCCAACTGACGTAGACCGTAAGTTGTTACTGGGAAAGAAAGATTGGGAGAGAGAAAGAGAGAGAATGAGAGAGAGAGAGAGAGAGAGAAGAAAGAGTAAGAGGGTGAGAGAGAGAAAGAGAAAAAGAAAGAAAGAGCAAGCGAGAGAAAAGAGAGAGCGAGAGAGAAGAAAGAGTAAGAGGGTGAGAGAGAGAAAGAGAAAAAAAAGAGAGAGCAAGAGAGAGATAGAGAGAGAGAGACAGGGAGAGAGAGAGCAAGGGGACGAGAGAGAGAGCAAGAGGGCGAGAGTGAGAGAGAGAGAGCGAGAGAGAGAGAGAGGGAGAGAGAGAGAGAGAGAGAAAAGAGAGAGAGAGAGAAGAGAGAGAGAGAGAGTATAGTTTTAGAAAAGCACTTTTAATTATTTATTTTAATTTTAAAATTAAATTTAGGCATCCGTTTGACAAATACAAAAAGAAATTTGAAGAACGGGAGGTGAGTTTGAAGAAGCAATAGAAGTTGTAGATAAATTTTTGAAATGTATTTATAGTCACATAAGGAGGATAGCACGCCACAACGGGAGGAGAGCTTCACAGTGCCAAAGGTGGAGGTGGAACAGCCCAAAGTTGAGGAGGAAGAGGCGGCAGCGGAAGAGGAGGTGGAAGAAGAGGAAGTGGAAGAGGAGGAGGAAGACGAAGAGGAGGAAGAGGAGGAGGAGTGAGAGAAGGAGGAGGAAGAGAAAAGAGCGCGAGAGAGAGAAGAGTAATGAGAGGAAATGGGAAGAGGAGAAAGACGAAGAAGAACAGGAGGGGGAAGAGGAGTGGTAGAAGGAGGGAAAATAGAGAAGGAAGAATAAGAGGGAGAACGATGAATTGAGAGGTGAAAAAGAGAGAGAAAGAAAGAGAGAGTGAGAGGAAATGAGAGGAGGAGAAGCAAAAAAGAACGACGACAAAAGTACATACAAATAAGGAAGCGAGGAATGATGAGAGAAAGTGGAAGAATTACTCGATAAAAAAAAGAAAAAAAGACATGGAACGAGAGACACTGGCATTTCTAATTGAGAAAAACTGAAATTGATCCAAAAATTGAGTGGTTATTTTAAAAGCAAATATTCGATCAAGTAAAGCTCCTGCCTGATAGGTCAAATCTCTGACGCTGAATGAACACAATACATATTTATGAACATCGAGTGGATTAAGCAAAACGAATGCCCCCAGGGGAAAACAAAATCCGCCCTCAATTCGTGCTAAATAAGGCTTTTCGGGTCGCGCTAATACACTGCTTCTCCTCCACAAATATTTCCAAGACGGAGACAAATCACTTTATTAAAACCGCAACAATAAAATGGGAGAAGAGTCGGAGGAAAATAAGAACAAAATACAAATATGAAAGTGCACTGCCAACAGAATGAATTGAAGGGAAGACGGGGGGGGGAACATTTTCTGCTGGGAAGGGAGTGGCAAATATCGATAGATGAGAGACAACAATGACAGACAATTAGACAAAATTATGAAGCGACAACATAATTAAAAACAAATTAAACGCCAAGTTTCAAATGCTAACACATCCCGACCCTCCAAGAAAAAGGCGTCCCCTGCCTTTTATGCTCATTCGGCATCCGATAGGTGGTGGGCGAGTTAAGCCTGTGCCGGCGTCCGTCTCCTAACATTCCACGGTCGGGCTCTTTTCGGTGCTTTTCTCGGCGATAAAAAATTCTTTGGCCAAATTTGACGTCAGTATCGCCTCGATGGAAGGACGATTGGGAACGACAATCGGGGTGGCGGTCGCATAGACCCAACCTACAATTTGACGACGAAGCCATTTTTGGGTTCATCTTCCCCCTACCCAAATTTTCAGTTGTCCCTAACTGAATTTGGCCCAAATTTTGCCTTTTCCAAACACACTTCATCGCCTTTTCGTTTGGCACGCCCACTTTCATTTGAACCGAATTCAATCGCTGTTTGTTTGCCGCACTTTTTCCAAAATTTTCAGAATTTTTGATCGGAATTTCTTTGGTTTTCAGTTGGGGCACGAATGTTTTGTTGAATAATGGCCTCCTTTTATTGTCCACAGCATTTCGATTTGATTTCTTCTCCACCACTTTACCTTTCTTGGTACCAGTGTCGTTTTTTGGGTCCGACCTATGTTTATTCCCCTTTTTCTGCCATTCTCTGTTGGTACTGGTGTTGCCATGGCACACGAAGGTTTTGAAAGTGGTCAGAGGCGAATTTTCGGGCTTCGAAGCTGGCGAAAAGTCTACAATGCGGCAGTTCACTGCGTCAAGCATTTTGAAACCTAATTGGTCCATGGCATTTGTGCCGAAAAGCAAATCATAGCCAAATGTAGATTGGGCCACAAAAACACGGATTTTCGCTTCTAATGGTCCTCTCTGAATTGGCAAAGCAACAATTCCAAAACATTTCACTTCCTTTCCATTTATGTCGATGATCCGGCTTTCAGAGCGGGTGACGATGTCCTTTTGGCTTACTTTGTCCATGATTTCTAAGAAGAATTTGGCCGAAATCAAAGAAATTTGGGAGCCGCCGTCGAGCATTGCATCCAATTTACGTCCAAACACCGAAACACTGGTCGCCAAAATTTTACCAACCGCCGGGCTTTCTTCCAAAAGTCTACCCTTTTCCGACAAATTCGTTGTTTTTCCGAAGAATTGTTCTATTTCAGACCGGTGTTCCAAATTTACGGCTCCTATAAACAAATTTTCCCTTTTCGGCGGTTCATCATTTTGTTGAAAGTGAGAATGTTGGTTCCTGAATGATTCTGATGGCTGGAAATTGCTGCTTGGGTTGTCCTGGTGCGTCTGTTGTGTCGACTGTGAATAGCAATTCCGAGAAGTGTGTCCGACTCGGCCACAATTATAGCAAACAACGTGCCTTCGCTGATTTTGGGATGTTCCATGGCTTGACAATTTAGTCATTCGCCACGTATTTCGCGCGGCATTTTGAATTGCCTCTGCCCGTGCCGCTTGTGCGATGAATTCGTCGAACGTCGCTCCAGGTTTACGTGTCATTTCCAAAATGGTAGCCAATTCTGGGTTAGGGAGGGCCCTAATGAAGTGCATGGCCGAATATTCGTCGTACAGCTGTTCAGTGAGGCCGGGATATGCACAACGGACCATTGCCGAGACACGTTCTCCAAGCTGATCAATGCTTTCATTCGGCAAAAGCCAAACTCCTTTCATCAGTTGGCCAAACGCCGTCAATTGTTTTGCATCTGTATCGTCTAATTGCCGTATGATCGCTGTTCTGATCAGTTGGTAATCGTGGCGATTTTGATCAATCGCGGAATTGAAAGCTCTCTCAGCTTTGCCAAAACATTTGGAACGCAGCGCCCGCAATCGCTTCTGTTCAGGCCATTCTTCTGTCGCTACATCAAACTGTTTAAAAAATGCGTTCACTGCGTCTGATCCGCTGGTGCCGTCCAAATTCGGAATAGAGTTCAGAGTCATTGTGTACGAGAAGCTGTCTAGGCTTCTAATGGCCTGTGCCATCATGCCATCAAATACCAGCCTAGGGTGGACAGGCCGCTCATTCAATTCGAATTCACTTGGCCGATGATTAATTGCGGCAGTGTTTTGGGTGCAATTTTCTCGCTGATTAGTTTGGTGGTAAATTTGCTGTTGAAAATTACGGTTTTGGTGGTCACTCTGCATCGGAGGGTGGGGATTTGGCAGTGTCCGCAGAATCGGTGGTTGTTGGGCCGCTTCAAAGTTTGGCCTTCCGTTTTCTCCGCGGCACATGTCTTGAAGAAGACGCCGCCTAATTTCGTTCTCGTTCATTTCCGACGGCGATCGATCAGTTTGCATTTTTTCCGCAGTGGCAATCCAAGACTCACAAAATTCGGCGTTCTAAATCCAAGAAATTCGCAACAATGCGTTAAATAAGTCGGCGCCAATCCTCACTTATCGCAGCAATGCGTTAGCAGTGGGATGAAATTTGGTGAATCGCAACAATGCGTTAAAATTCAGAACCGCAGCTATGCGTTTGTTCTGTCGGCAGCGAAGGAAGAATGCAGAACCGCAACAATGCGTTTGTTCTGGCCGTTTCTCCAAATTGGCTTCTCCTCAACAGTCAAAAATCCACAATGCCGGCACAGCTAACTCTTCGCCAGGAGCGCCACGTGCTAAATAATGCTTTTCGGGTCGGGCTAATACACTGCTTCTCCTCCACAAATATTTCCAAGACGGAGACAAATCACTTTATTTAAAACCGCAACAATAAAATGGGAGAAGAGTCGGAGGAAAATAAGAACAAAATACAAATATGAAAGTGCACTGCCAACAGAATGAATTGAAGGGAAGACGGGGGGGGGGAACATTTTCTGCTGGGAAGGGAGTGGCAAATATCGATAGATGAGAGACAACAATGACAGACAATTAGACAAAATTATGAAGCGACAACATAATTAAAAACAAATTAAACGCCAAGTTTCAAATGCTAACACAAATTTAATTACCTATAATTGAGCTATTGTGATGGATTACTCTATTATAATATTATATTCATAAAAATCATAAAAATTGCCATGATCAGGTGGCATTTGACAAAAAAAATGTACATTTTTGCGAGGGCATTTTCATAAGAATTGCCTAATCATAATTGACAAAAAATTTTACAAATTTGCGAGGCCATTTTCATAAATAATTGCCATATGATCATGTGCTAATTGCCAAAAAATTTACAAATTTTGCGAGGGCTTTTTCATAAAAATTGCCATGATCATGTGCTAATTGCCAAAAAATTTACAAATTTTACGAGGGCATTTCCATAAATAATTGCCATGATCAGGTGGCATTTGACAAAAAATTTACAAATTTTGCGAGGACATTTTCATAAATAATTGCATTAATCTGCTGGTATTCACGTTAACATATTATTAAGCATGTGCGTATTGCATTGTTGGCACATTTGCTTAGGCGTGCCTGCCATCCCATCCGTATAAAAGCCGAGTGAATGGCAATGGAAACATCACAAAATCCAAATCCCCCCCCCCCCCAAAAAAAGAATAGCTCCCCATATTTTCCTTCAAAAATGCTCTCCCATTCCATCGCAAATCTCGGCTTCATCAGCTTAATCGTCCATGTTTTGCTAATCACCACAAGTGTTGAAGCAAATCCGCCCAAAAAAGAAGAATCGGAGACAACCAAAAACGTTGAAGCAAAGCCGGAAAAACAATTGAAGACAGTCACAATAAAAGCTTATTGTACAATTGAATCAACTAATCCACCGGAGACCCCAGTCTATTATTATATCAGGAAAAAAATTTCGGATTGTAACGCTCTTGGATATGTTAGAGAAGGTGAAATATGAGCATTAATAATTAATTGTTGTTGCAAAGAAATTAATTTGTTTAAAAATGTTCATTTTTTTAATTCAAAAAATGCGCCTGAAAAAAATGAACACCTAAAAAAAAGGGCCAGTTTTTTTGCGGTGCGCTTTTTTCAAAAAAACTTTTGGGCACTCGAAAATTTGAATGCAATTTGTTAACAGATTTTGTGTCCAAAAAAGAACTGACTGACTGACTGACTATACAATTTTTAAACAATTTTTGAAAAAAAAAATTGCGAAATTTTTGAGAAATTCAGCGAGGGAAGTTTTGGAGGGAATGCTAATATGTAAGTCCAAATCGGAAATGTTGGTCAAAAAATACTATTTTGCTTCGGCGCCGGCCTTTTCGGCGCCGTTGCTAACAACTTTTTTCCTGATCAACCAAATTAAAAATTTTTGTTATCATTCGATAGCTCTTCAGATTCTCTATTAGCCTGTAAAATTTCAAAAAATTTCGTCAGTTTACAAAATAATTTTTTTAATAGAGCTTGTTAAGAGCTTTCGAATGATACCAAGTTTGTTGGATTTGGCCAACAAAGAAAAATGACCAAAACTTTGCAAAACTTGAAATTTTTTGGGGATTTTCCCTTGTAAAAATGGAAGAGCCGATCTCGAGTTAGAAAATATATTTTCAAAAAACAAAATAGATTTCGATAGAGTGGGTCAAAATACTGGCCTATGCAAAATTTCAAGAAAATCTGTGCATAGGGAAAAATTTTTTAGCATAGCAAATATTTAAATAATTTTAATTCTTTTTTAGGCAAGTCCACAATTTAGGGCCAAACCAAATAAAACTTACAATATTCTCCAGAATTTTCCCTTCAAAATGAGCATAAAATGGTTTTATTTGCTCTAGTATTCACCAAGTTATAAGCTAAGAAAATTTCATAAAATTGTCGATGTTGTACGTAACCAACGCTTTTTGAATATGATTTTTTATTGACACGAAAACTTCTATTAATGCAAAAATAATTCTGCCTTCTTGCGTGAAAGAAGAAATTGAAATTAACCCACAACATAAGGAGGACTCGAACCTGAGACCCCCCTTTTGGTGACTAACTCACAGACCACTAAGACGAAAAATCCAGCATAATTGTACTTGGAGCCCAAAATTGGGCCGCTGTGTACATGGACGAGTATTTAAGGGGGTAGGGGTCAACTCCGTCCCGCCAACTCCGTCCCAGACATGTTTAGGAAGCCATAACTGTTTTCTTTGTTGACGAACCATAACATCCATGATATCATTCGAAAGCTGTTTCTAAGCTATTACTAAGCGATTAAGCGGCTCACAAAAAAGTTGTCGCTCGAAAACCGGACCAAGTTTTTTATCTCAATCCTTTTTTACAGTTCGACATTCTCTGTAATTAATAATTATTAGTAGGCTGAGGTCCAGGCTTTTTTCAAAATACCGATCTCTAGTATTCATCTAAAAAGAAATTATTTGTTTGTTAGTGAAAGCAGAAAAAGATGGCATTTTTTATGCATTTACTTTTCAACCGCCAACACCACTGGCGGCACAAAATGATGCTAATGCTTCAACTGCTGATACTCATCAAGAAAAGAAAAAATGTGAGTATTATGTACAAAAGGAAGATAAGAAGTTGGAGGGATTGCTCAGTTCGGTTCATCAAGCGAAGCAAGCACATGCGAAGAGTGTGGAAGAATACAACCAAACGTACAACAAACATCATTATCATGATAAGAAGAAGGAGGATGAAGCATGGAAAATTGTTCTGGCCAAAGGAAATTTGATTGATGATGCGGAGGCAAATTTGGGTACGTACATCAGCAAACAGGAGGATTTTAACGAAAGTGCTGTTGGGAAAGGGTTCCGATTTGTTACTGAGACGACTAAAAAATTGTTGCTAGTAAAAGGGAAAACCAGTAACAGTGGGAAGAAGGAAGCTGGGACGGAGCAAGAACAGGGATGGAAAAAATGTGACAAATCACCGGGAAAATAAATTTAAAATGAAATTTAAAAATTCCCAAGGGGGGGGGGGTAACTTGGGTAAATTTGACTACTTCTATTCATCAAACTCAAATTTTATTTATTTGGTATCATTCGATGGCTTTAAAAATTTCAAAAAATTTGGCACTTATAAAAAAAATTTATGGCCGAAAAATTGAGAATTGTTTTCAGACGAAAGAGGAAGGAGAAGAGGTGGAGGAAGAATGAATAGGAGGAGGAGGAAGAGAAAGAGGAAGGAAAAGAGAAGGAGGAAGAAGAAGACGAAAGAGGAAGGAGAAGAGGAGGAGGAGGAGGAGGAGGAAGAAGGAGAAGAGAATGAAGAGGAAGAAAGAAGGAGGAAGAAGAGGAGGAACAAAGAAGAGGAAGAGAAAGAGGAGAGAGTAAAGGGAAAAGGGTATACGATGAATGGCATGGCAATGGGCTGTTTTGGGGGGAGTGCCATAGAAAATTGGTGCTTTTTCCTCCTTTTTCCCCCAAATCCCAATCCCCGTTTTTGATCATCCTTTACGTCACCATCTGTAGACTGGACATAAGCACTTTCACTATTTAAAAAGAAAATTGAAAATGAATTAGTGCCCTTCCTAAATTCGACCGTTGCCATGCCAAAAAGAAAAACGTTGCCAAACTGATCCGACGGATCCAATGATCAACTGATCCAACTATGTACTGATCAAAGAGATTCTACAGCCTTTTGCTATCCCCTCATTTTACTTTCGGGGCTTTCTTTTCTATTCTTTAAAATGTTTTTTCTTTTCATTTTCTTCAGTTTTTTTTTCACATTGTAAATTGTGATTCATTCATTTTAGTCAATTTCCATTTCCATTTTGAAAACAGTAAAAATTTGGCAACAAAATTCGGAATTTAAATGGTGCAATTGGCATTAATTAGTGTCTGTTCAATGAAAGTGGTAACAAATTTTGCAGAAATTCGACGGGTCAATGCCAAAAAAGAAGAAAAGAAATTGAGGTGGAAAATTTTAGGTGTCCCCTCCCCGACCAGGCCCGTATCTAGAAGAAAATTTAGTTTTTTTTTTTTTTTTGCTCTCCAGTCTGGCCAAATTTTTTTTTCTCCTCCAATATATAATAAGTAAATTAAGCGTTGCCTGATAAGTGCCTAATCTCTGATCAGTAAAGGTCGCGGGAAAATTCCGATCAGTAAATGTCTCTGATAAGTGTGATCAAAATCACTCGGTCTCAGGCAAATGATCACAGCGGTAAATGCCTCCTAATCACAGTGTCTGGCAAATTCAGATCACTGACACGCTTAATGATTGCTCAAGCGTTATATAACATGGACTACTGCTGCTGATCAGTGTTGGGATTTATCAACACAAAAAATAGTGATCGAATTATTAAACACTCACATTTGTTTGTCCGTCGATCAATTCCACACATACTGATCAGCAACAATGGCACTCCTTGCTGCCGTCCCAGCGCTGTTTTTGCACTTGTTTTGGCATTAATGAAGTCCACTTTTTTTTTGTACATACCATTGGTTTCTGATCAGTTACAATTGATGATCGGATAAATTAGCACAAAAAAATCACAGCCAAAAAGGACCTCATATTTTAATAGCATTTACCAAATTTAAAGCAATAAATTTTTGAGAAAATTAATGAATTTTATTACAATAAAATTAGAAAGAAAAGACAAACAAAAATGGATATTAGCAAAAAGGCTCGGATTTGTCCTTGAATAACAAGGAAGGACGTCCTTGAAAAACTAATTTCCAAATGTCTCTTCGGTTGGAAAAACCGAGCCCACACAAATGGCAAATTCAAATGTAATAAATAAATTGGGCTGGAATTTTAGGCCATTTAAAAACTTGTCCAAAACGAACAAAGGCAAAATGATAAAAATAGATTTTGAAAACTGAAGCATAGGCCTTGGTATAGCCTAAGCTTAAGCCTAGCCTAAGCCTGTCTTAATTTTTAAAAGTTTTACCTTTTGTACGTTTTGCCATGTATTTTTATTTTATTTTTTGAACAAATTTTTGATTTATAATTTTTCTAAATTCGAATTAAATTGGCCAAAATTCAATTTTATTTAACACCTAAAAAGTTCCAGCCCATTAAAATAAAAAATGCATAATTAATTGGCACAAAATAGGTAACCAATTGGACCCCCCAAACATTCATTCCACGGTTCAAAATAACAAATGAGTTTTGCATAGCCTCAAGACTTAGGGGGGGGGGGGGGATTTCGAATGAACCGACGAGAGACAATTCAAAAAAGGAGAGTGAAAGACAGACAGACAAAACGTAAAAATAATAATAATAAAGAAAAAAATAACTAAGTAAATAAACACCAAAAACAAAATTTGTTGGTCCATTGATGAAAGGGCTCTAAATCCATGGGATTAAAAATGTTTTTGGGTTTTTCCGATTTCTCCCCGCCGGGGCTCTAATGGCGGTGATAGCCATTTTATGAACCAAATCAGTAAGCAAATAATTCACCGGGCCCTGAAATTATGGCTGTGACCAATTGTTACTCTTTAGTTAGTTTGGCCCCTCCTGCTTTTCCACATTTTTGCTTTACGGGGGGCGGTCCCTTTGTACTCTCCCCGCCCCTTATGACTCCGCTTATATAAACTCTTCCCTTTGAACTCCCCTTTCCACTTTTGTCGGATCCGGATCCCGACCAACCTCCCCTTTCCCGTTACGAGTTGGGGAATCACAATGATGTATTTCTTTGTCCTTACGCAATAAAGACCATTATCCTATTATTCGCCAATTATGGATAATACATCACTTCACCATAATCAGCTGTTTTCGGGTTTGAGTTCCGGCTTTTTTTTCATTTAGACATTAGTTATTTGTACAACAAGATATGTGATATGTTTATTGTCCCCGTCCAAAATCCTCGGCATTGATATATCCCCCGAAGGCCGAGAACAAAAAAGTCGGACCGGATCTACTGAAAAAAAGTTTTCCGGGTCGGTCAAAAAGCCGGGTTTTGAGGAGATGGGTCAAATTAGGGTAGCATCCCCGACCCTTTAGAATCGAGGGTTTTCAGGGACCGGGCACGTGTCCAAAATGGCGGTGAAGCGTCACAGTGGGATACGGTAGGTCAAAAAAATAAAAAATAAAATAAAATCAGATCTTAGACTACTGTTCCGTCGTGATCATTGCGCAGTGGTGGTGCCATCGGCGAAAGCGGCATTTGGTGGCGGTGAAAAAAGGCATTTTCTGTCCGGTGGTTGGGCCAGGAAAGTGCCCGGTGGGCACGTGCACCGATTGCGCACGCACAGGGCGGGCGGTTCGCACTCTTTGTGCACGGCACACGGGTCGCCGACGAGTTCTGTGGGGGGCGGGGGCGGTGCGGTGCAAAAAATACAGGAAAATAACACCCATTTCTTTGCATACTGTATCAATTCATAACGTATCAAAAATAATTTTCAGCAAATCGTATTTGATAGCAATTAAATTTTTACTATTTTTTGGAACCTTTTTAAATGTAACCTTATAAAAAATTTTTTAGATATATGCCAAAACGTCCAAATGAAAAATACATATTTATGAACATCGAGTGGATTAAGCAAAACGAATGCCCCCAGGGGAAAACAAAATCCGCCCTCAATTTAATTACCTATAATTGAGCTATTGAGATGGATTACTCTATTATAATATTATATTCATAAAAATCATAAAAATTGCCATGATCAGGTGGCATTTGACAAAAAAAATGTACATTTTCACGAGGGCATTTTCATAAGAATTGCCTAATCATAATTGACAAAAAATTTTACAAATTTGCGAGGCCATTTTCATAAATAATTGCCATATGATCATGTGCTAATTGCCAAAAAATTTACAAATTTTGCGAGGGCTTTTTCATAAAAATTGCCATGATCATGTGCTAATTGCCAAAAAATTTACAAATTTTGCGAGGGCTTTTTCATAAAAATTGCCATGATCATGTGCTAATTGCCAAAAAATTTACAAATTTTACGAGGGCATTTCCATAAATAATTGCCATGATCAGGTGGCATTTGACAAAAAATTTACAAATTTTGCGAGGACATTTTCATAAAAATTGCCATGATCAGGTGGCATTTGACAAAAAATTTACAAATTTTGCGAGGGCTTTTTCATAAAAATTGCCATGATCATGTGCTAATTGCCAAAAAATTTACAAATTTTACGAGGGCATTTCCATAAATAATTGCCATGATCAGGTGGCATTTGACAAAAAATTTACAAATTTTGCGAGGACATTTTCATAAATAATTGCATTAATCTGCTGGTATTCACGTTAACATATTATTAAGCATGTGCGTATTGCATTGTTGGCACATTTGCTTAGGCGTGCCTGCCATCCCATCCGTATAAAAGCCGAGTGAATGGCAATGGAAACATCACAAAATCCAAATCCCCCCCCCCAAAAAAAGAATAGCTCCCCATATTTTCCTTCAAAAATGCTCTCCCATTCCATCGCAAATCTCGGCTTCATCAGCTTAATCGTCCATGTTTTGCTAATCACCACAAGTGTTGAAGCAAATCCGCCCAAAAAAGAAGAATCGGAGACAATCGCAAAAGTTGAAGCAAATCCGCCCAAAAAAGAATTGGAGACAGTCACAATAAAAGCTTATTGTAAAGAAGAGCTAACAACAAAAAAAATGGTCCCAGTCTATGCCTATATTAGAAGACGATATGACAGTTGTGTTGCGAATGGATATATTGGTAAGATGAGCATTAATTATTTTGTTACATTATAAAACTAAAATTTTTTTTTGAAATTTTTTTGTTTTTCTTTCTTCAAAAGACGACCCTGAAAAATTCTAAAACAGAGATTTTTCAAGAAAAAGATCCTAGAAAGTTTTTTCATAAGAAAATTCTAAGAACAAAATTTTTCGAAAAATTTTCAGATTTTTTTGAGAAACTTTAGTAATCCACCATATTTTCTTACGAAAAAACTTTCAAGGATTTTTTTCGAGAAAAAAAAAAATTTCTAGCGAATTTTTCAAAAATTTATGATGAATTACGACTATAATGTAGCCTTTCGCATAAATTTTCCAAAAAATCACAATTAAAAAAAAACCTCTTACTAGACAACAAATCCTCAGTGATGCGCATCAGGTCCTCGTAGTCTTTGGAATGGGGGGTGAGGGGGGTACCCGCGCCGCCTTGCCAAGCGACGAATTTTATTTAACTTGTCTTGAAATTAGGACCCTGTCACGTGAAAATCTGAAAATATCCTTAAATTCAAGGTGTCCTTAAAACTGAGGGTACTTGCAGGTTTTTTGCAACCCCACAAATAAAAAATGGCATAATCACGACAAGGCAAAGCACTTTTCTCGGGTAGTTTTGGGCGCTGATCAAGAATCGAATGGGGGTTTCTATTTAAAATTTTTTTTTTAATTTCGGCTCAAAATCAAAATCCGGGGGTTTTCTTTTCTAGGGCGCTGGGCACAAATCTGAACTCGGATTTCCCCAATTCCGAACCCCGGACCTGAATTCGAACAAAAAATTTGAAATTTTTTTTTCAAAAGATGCATTTTTCTGGGGAAAAGCTTCAAATTCATTTAACAACAACCTACCTATCTATTTTGGTGCAGCAAAACAGTGCTTAAATTATTACTTGAATAAAAAATACTCAATTTGCGCGAAAATTGGGTCGAGTTTAACGCGTATTTTTTGAAAAAAAAATTCAATTTTTTTGTTCGAATTCGGGTCCGGTGTTCGGAATTGGGGAAACCCAAGTTCTGATAAAATCAGTACCAAAATGAGCATTAGAAAATTTTACAATTTTTTTTTAATTTTACATATATCCCAGGCGCGAAAATTTGGTAGATTTTAACGCGTATTTTTTGAAAAAAAAAATTCAATTTTTTTGTTCGAATTCGGGTCCGGTGTTCGGAATTGGGGAAACCCATGTTCTGATAAAATCAGTACCAAAATGAGCATTAGAAAATTTTACAATTTTTTTTAAAATTTACATATGTATATCCCAGCCATCAGAAAGCGATTTGTTAAAAATATATATAATATTTAAATATATTGTTGTTTTTTTCACCTTTTTTCAGCCGAAGAACCGAAACTAATAGAAGGCGACAACAGCTATTATGCATTTATTTTTAAACAAGATCCTCAAAAAGAGAAACACGGAGGATGTGAGAATTTTACACAACCGAGAGATAGTGAATTGGACAAATTGTTCAGTGCGATGCATACAGCGGAGCCTGAAGGCAATGAGGAAGATTATCAAGAACAGAGGAAAATTTTGGAAAATTACATTGAGTATGAGGAGGTGTATAACGAAAGTTTGATTGGGGCAGCTATGCGAGGGACTGAATGGATGGTTAAGAAAGTTTTTGCTGGCATAAAAAAGATGAAGAAGATGGACGACGGGAAGGATGAAGAGGGGAAGAAGGAGGAGGAGGAGAAGGGAGAGAGCAGTGAGAAGATGAGGAAGAATGAAGGAGGAGGAAGAGGAAGAAAGAAAGAAGAGGGAAAGATGAAGAAGGAGGAGGAAGACGAAGAGGAATGAGAGAAGGAGGAGGAAGAATGAAGGAGGAGGAAGGAGGAGGGGAAGGGAAAGGAGTGAGAAGAGGAGGAAGAATGAAGAAAGAAGGAGGAGGAAGAAGAGTGAGAAGAGGAAAAAGAGAAAGAAAGAAAGAAGAGGAGAATGAAGAGGAGGAGTGAGAAGAGGAGGAAGAATGAAGAAAGAAGGAGGAGGAGGCAGAGGGGAAGAGGAAGAATGAAGGTGGTGAGAGTAAAGGAAAAAGGGTACTCGATGATGGCATGGCAATGGGCGGCGCTGCTGTTTTGGGGGGAGGGCCATAGAAAATTGGTGCATTTTCCTCCTTTTTCCCCCAAATCCAAATCCCCGATTTTTCTCATCCTTTTCGTCACCATCTGTGGACTGGAGACATAAGCACCCTTCACTTTCACTGTTTTAAAAGAAAAAAGAAAAGAATTTGTGCCCTTCCCAAAATTCGACCGTTGCCATGCCAAAAAGAAAGAAAAAATGTTGCCAAACTGATCCGACTGATCCAATTCACCCGATTGATCCAACTACTCTGATCAAGGATTGGTTCTACAGCTTTTTCCTATCCCTTTTTTGGTTTCTTTTAAAGTCTGTCACTTTCAGGCTTTAATTTCTCTTCTTTAAAATGTTTTTCTGTTCATTTTCTTCGGTTTTCCATTGTAAATTGTGATTCATTCATTTTAACTAGAGATCGACATTTTGAAAAAAGCCTGGACCTGGACCTGGATTCCATGTTGGACCTGGACCTGGATTTCCTGGACAAAAATCCAGGAAAATCCAGGTCCAGGAAAAATCCAGGCTCATCGAGACCTGGATCCAGGCCTGGACCTGGATTTTTTGAAATTTATTTTAAAAATCAAAAAAATGTTTGAAAAAATTAATTATTTGCGTAGAAGCATCTAAAAATATCTAATAAATAATAATAATGTGTTTTTAAATTTATTTAATCTGTTTTTGAAAACTTGAAAAAACATCGGTCACTTGAAAAAATAAATTCTAAAATTTTATCCAGGAAAATCCAGGTTTTTTCCTGTTTTGCCTGGACCTGGATTTTTTTTCACATTTGACCTGGACCTTGATTTCCTGGACAAAAATCCAGGAAAATCCAGGTCCAGGAAAAATCCAGGTTGCCGAAAAATGACCTGGACCTGGACCTGGATCCAGGAAAAATCCAGGCCTGGATCCAGGTCCAGGTCGAACTCTAATTTTAACAATTTCCATTTCCATTTTGAAAAAGTAAAAATTTGGCAACAAAATTCGAAATCCAATTAATTAGCATTCGCTTCTTCAGTCTTCTACTCTATGAAATGACAAATTTTGCAAAAAAAGCATTCCGGATCGATTCCAAAAAAGCGAAGGAATAATTTAGGTGGAAAAATGGGCATTTTTCAAAAAGAAAAAATTATTTAAAATTAGAATTAAAATCATGTGCAATTCTGTTGGGCGAATCATAGCAGCATCAAATAAGCATCCTATTAGCTTTTGGCACAATTTTGCCAAAATAATATTTAAATGATGGCATTTACCAAAACTTAAAGCAATAAATTTTTGAGCAAATTAATGAATTTTATTACAATAAAATTAGAATTAAAAAATAAACAAAAATGAATATTATAAAAAAGGCTCAGCTTTGTCCTTGAATGCTAACGGAAGGACGTCCTTGAAACTAATTTCCATAATGTATGTTCCGGAAACACTGAGCCCAGATAAATGGCAAATTCAAATGTAATAAATAAATTGGGCGCTGGAATTGTTAAGCCGCTAAAAATGGGTCATAAAATGCAAATGCTTCTCGATCACACAAAAAATTCATTCTCCACGGATCAATAAACAACGAATGAATTTTGTGTCGCCTCGAGACTCTCGGGGGCGGGATCGACGAGAGACAATTCAAAAAGAGGAGAGTGAAAGACAGACAAACAAAATATAATTAAAATAATAATAACAATAATAATAAACTAAGTAAATTAACACCAAAACAAAAACAAAATCTCCATCGATGAGAGTGCGAACGAAATCCATGGGATTAAAAATGTTTTTGTATTTTTCCGATTTCTCCCCGCCGGCGGGCTCTAATGAATTCACTTACTTTATGAGCCAAAAATCAGTAAGCAAATTATCCATGGCTATTTTTATGTTCACATCCCGATTTTTTAAAAATTTAGTCAATAGTTATATAAAAAAAGGATTTGAGGTGTTTAGGCATTAACATGCCAATATCCCGAACATGGTGTGCTACGGGCCGAGAAAAAAGTTGGATCTGATCAAACGGAAAATGCTTGAATCGGCCAAGGATAGAGACATGTTTCAGATATCTGCTGGTATTGGGCGGGCGGCAAAACCTGTGAGCCAAGCTGATTTGGGGGGGGGGATGGAAGATCAGATCATCAGACTACTGTTCCGTCGTGTTCATTGTTGCACAGTGGTGGTGGTGGTGCCATCGGCGGAAGCGGCTTTTGGTGGCGGTGAAAAAAGGCATTTTCTGTCCGGCGGTCGGGCGAGGAAAGTGCCCGGAGGGCACGCGCACCGATTGCGCACGCACAGAGCGGGCGGTTCGCACTCTTTGTGCACGGCGCACTGATCGCCGACGAGTTCTGTGGGAAAGGGGCGGGGGAGGGGGTAAAAAAGCAAACGGTAAATCGTCTACTGTATCAATTCATACCGTCTCAAAATGAGTTTTAATAAATTTTATTGATAGCAATTAAATTTTTATGAATTTTTGAAACAAATTTTCGTAAAATTAAAATCCGTTTACAAATCGTGCGGTGTCATTGTTATATCACTTTAAAATTTATTATAAAGACGCAAAAAAGCCATTTCCCAGCCTCAAAAAAGTTTTTTTTGGTAACTGCTTGTTTTTTGGACTCAAAAAAACTCTCCGGGACTGATCAAAAGTAGTTTTGTTGATCAATGCTGATCAAACAGCACTTATGTTTGATCATAGCGCTGATCAGAAGCAGATTGATCATTTTCCGCTT
This sequence comes from Heterodera glycines, assembly GCA_004148225.2. Lineage (NCBI taxonomy): Eukaryota > Metazoa > Nematoda > Chromadorea > Rhabditida > Heteroderidae > Heterodera > Heterodera glycines. The sequence continues at coordinate 1,225,608 of CP049708.1, read as the reverse complement.
TTTTTTTACTTTCAAAATCCGCCGATTGTCCGCCTTTTTCGTCTCCAAACATTATTGTCCTCCTCCTCTGCTGCTGCTCCACCGTGTGCTGCTCCAAATTGATGCCGTTGCTGTTGTGTTCATCAACAGCGGCGATTGTCCGCCGTCCCAGCTCATCCAACGGAATCATTGTCATCTTTTTGCTCCGTTTGTCGCTAATGTTTAGGCCTGAGAATTTTTGAAAAATTTCCGACCCAAATTTAAAAAAAAAAAATTTCCGACCCTTACCTATGCCATTACCATTATCCGCCTCCGTCATGTTGTGAATGCAATAGCCTCCATGACAGACGGTTGAATTGTCGTCACATTCCTCGGTACATGCACTGCCGGGAAGGCCTAAAAATTTTTAGAAAATTCGAATCCGCGCCTAAAAAGACAGAATTTCCCGTAAAAACGTACGTTTTTCAATTGTATCGGACAGTAGACGAGGGGTACAGTAACCGGTCGAGTTGGTCACCTTAAAGTTTTCAACCATACGAGGACCATTTTTTAAAATAAAATAATTTCGAATTTAATTAAATTATTTTCCGGATAATTTAATAAAAAAATGAAATTTTTATTTTTCTGGAAACGAAAATTTTTTGCGATTTTCGAAAAACCGACTTAAATTGAAATTGAAATTTTTCTCCTGACAATGAGGTTAAAAAGTATGAAATTTTTCCTAGAAAGCATAAAATAATTATGACTTAAATTTTAGATTTTCCTGGAAGCTGAAATTTTTTACGATTTGCAAAAACGAAACTTTTAAAAGCCAAATTGAATTTTTTTTTCCTGAGGGTTAAAAAAAATATGAAATTTTTGATTTTTCTGGAAGCTAAACATTTTAATGCTTTTAAAAACGAAAAACTTTTAAAATTTGAATTGGAATTTTCCCCTTAGTGAGGGTCAAAAATAAAATTTTGATTTTTCTGGAAATCTTAAAATAATTTCTGTTAAATTTTCCATTTTTTTTACAATTCGTTGTCCACGCGTTGGATCATCGCAAACACAGAAAAATCCAATTTGTGCATGGCGAGAAGTGTGGCGTTGTGTCCCATTTTGCTCAGCAGATGCTAAATGCTGTAGCTGCTGATGATTCTTGTGCGCCTCATTAGCAAAGAGTTGGACACATTTGGCTAAATTAATTAATTAATTAATAAATAACAAAAATTAGTCGGCCATTATTACATATTATTATGGGCCACCGGACTCGTGATTCGATTTGCTATTTTTGAGGCAACAACAAAAAAATTTTGCTAGGCCCAAAAATCCTTTTTATAATGGCCCCTCTATTAAAGCGGCCTGCCTTTAGGCCATAGGATCGAAAAATTTCCAAAAAAGGTTGTATTAATGAAATTTTCTCGAAAAATAAATTATAAAATTTAACCCTTCAAAATGGAAGATTTTTGCTTCTACTCAATTTTCTCAAAAAAAAAAAAAAAATTTTTTTAATGCATTTTTTTCTATTTTTAAAATATCTTAACCCCTTTTGATTGATCAGTTTCAGCCACCTCCTTTGGCACATTTGCCGTCCCCGTCACTGGCCGCCGCCGTTTGGCACGGCCAACCCGGGAGAACGATTACGACGGCACCAGTTTTGGAGGTGGGGGCGGCAGAAGGGGCCGGTGATCGGAGAAGGGTCACGCTTTGCATCACAGATCCGTCACCATCTCGTGACTGATCGCGATCAGCGATTTCGGATCGATATATCGATTTTTCGTTCGCCACCGCCGCTTTCCTCTCGTCGTCATGCCGCCGCCGCTGCTCCTCTGTCTCATCCACGACGCATTGTCTGCCCTGATCATTGGCCACCGTGCGCGGAGGGCACGCGCACACATCGAACAGACACTGGGCACCCGGAACGCATTCCTCGGACACGGCACAGTGTTGGCCAAGCATCTGAAACATTGTGATCAGAAAAATTGATCAGTGATTTATGTAGAAGATAAAAAGTAGGGTAGGTCGGAACCGGGACCAAAACCCGGACACTGAGTACAACTGAGTACCGAAGTCCCGGTTTTGACCAGTTTTGACCGGGACTGGGAAATTCCCGGTTTTTTCCCGGTTTTCCCAGCCAAAAAGTCCCGGGTTTTCAACCCGAAAAGTCCCGGTCCCGGTTTTGCCCAAAATTCCCGGTCCCGACCAACCCTAATAAAAAGTAAATTGGCCGGTGGGACTAGAACCCAAGGCCTTTTCATACCGACGGAATGCTCTAACCAACTGAGCTATTCACTCAGACAGTTGTTCTATGAGTTTAAAACGCTAATCACGAATCTGACATGTATTTTGACTAATTTCTAATTGTTTTTTAAAAACGGGGAAAATGAGCTAATTGGTTAATGAAGAAACCGACGGAGACACAAAAAATTTAAAATTTTATTACTAAAAATGACAAAAATTTACAAAAAAAAATGTTGAGATTTATGGTTCGCCATCATTTTTTTAATTTCTTTTTCCATTTGTCAGTTCATTTTCACATTTATTTGCTCGCAAAATTCATGCTTTTGCTGCTTCTTTTTGTGAAATTTAGCTTGAATTTTTATCGTGATGGATTAGGGATTTTATAAATCCCCCGTAATTACGAATTGTTCCTAATTTGAAATCCAATTACCAATACATTCAGCCCTGATCAGGGGCGTACGAAATTTCGTGTCGTTTACGTTTCGGCATTTTTTGAGTTTTATTTTCGTGTTTTCGTCCGTCAGAAAAATTTTCGTTTCATTTTCGTTTTCGGATTAAAATTTTCAATTTTTTCGCCCGAAATTCAAATAGTTTTTTTTTCTTCAAAATCAGTTTCCGCCTTGTGTGTTGTTATGTGACCTTCTGCTGTTGTTCCTGATCCTTCTTGTCCCTGTTGGATAACTTCTGCTGCTGCTTCTTGGTCTGCTCTTCTTGTCGCTGCATTGGCGGTGAATGGAGCGGCTCCAACAACAGCCCATTGACGCAACTTTCCTTGTCCCGGCTGGGCGAATAGCCGGGCGGGCACTGTGCCAAAAACGGCATTAATTTTTTTTTAAATTAAGAGAGTAGTGATCACTGATCAGACAAATCCAACGCCATCGATTTTGAAGATTTTTGAAACTTTGAAATCCCAACTAACTTGTGAATCGATAGAGAGACCAATCGCAAAAAAAAAGAAAAAGACAGGCAATGTGCCAAAAACGGCATTTTTGTTGATATGAATCGGTAGAAAGACCAAATAAAAAACAAATGGGAAATGTGCCAAAACCAATGATGAATATTAATTGTTATGCCAAATTTAATAATTAAGCCGCTCATAGCCAGAAAAAAAAAATTTCGGAGGGGGGAATCCGAAGACTGACTTTTTTTTTTTTTTGCTCGTCATGCCAGAAAATTTTTCGCTTTTGGGGGGTCCCCTGATGTAGTTGTTGTTGTGCCCACCTGACAAATGCCCAAAATGCATGACGAACCGCCAGTACAGACAGCGGACGAGAAGTCACAGCTTTCGGATGGACGACCTTTTATTTGGGAAATATGTAATGTATTTAAAAATATATGAATTATATATACAAAATCAAAATGGAAATATAAAAATTTACTTTTACAAAAATTTTGGTCAAAGTTATGATCAGATCAATTCATTGAGAGAGATTATAAATGCCTGATCAGTGTTGATCAGATGAGAATAATTGAAACAAATCCCAAAGGTATTGACCATGAATAGATAGATCAACGATCAGATCAATCCGAACAAATCAATGATTAGACCAAACGTATTGATTAGTTCAGTAATGATCAGATCGATGATTCAGACTAAAATTGACCAGATCAGAATATTGATCACGACTTAGACTAAAAGATTGATCAAGCCGAAATATTGAGGCCATGATCAGACCAAATGCATTGATCTGATCAGATTTATTATTGATCAAACAAGATCAAGATCAACGAAAGATCACTTCCATATTGACTGTTCCTTGTTCACATACGCTTGTGCTTCAGCGGCACTGGCGCCGGCGGCACGGGCAAAGGTGCCGGTGGCGCTGGGGTGGTCGGAGGCGGTTTCACGGTGACCAAATATGGCACGCATTGGCCATCTTGCGGATATTCACCCTGCGGGCATGTACAAACACCGTCGGCACAAATTGAACTGCCGGCACACGCCTTTGGAAAGGGGGGGGGCGGGGAATTAATTAAGACGAAAATTATGGAGGAGTAATTAAAATGGAGGTAAATTATGGGGGGGGGGGATTTCGAATTGATTTGCTGAAAAATATTATTTTAATTTTTTGAAATTCTCAAATTTGACAGGGTGTAACACTTACTAAACCTATAAATATTTTTTGCCTTGGTTTACCAACTTTATCACAAGTGCCGGTGTACTCACATCGCGGGTCACAGCTTTCACCGGGGCGCACTGTGCCAAAAAAATCTTTTTTTTTTTTTATTTCGGCACAAAATGCCAAATTAAAAAATTAAAAATGCTTTTACATGGCACAACGCCAGACGGAAATGGCGGCTTGCCAGTCGCGGTTTCGGCGGTGTAAATGTTGTCCGGGTACATGCCGGGCCATGTCGGCACTTGGGGTTGTTGTGGGGGCGGCGGTGGTGCCATTCCGCCACCGGCGGTGGACGACGACCAGGACGGCACGTACATGGGAAAGGATGGCACGCAAACGGATTGGAATGGCACATAGCCAGACTCTGTGCGAATTATTTTAAACTCAAAATGGAGGGACTAAAATTTTTTCAAACTTAGAATTTTAAAAAAAAAAAAATCGTAGAAAAATTTTTTCTAATTAAATAACAAGAAAACATTTTTTGAAATTTTTTTTAGTGATTTTTCAAAAATTTATTATAAATTACTGTTTTGAAAAATTTTGACAAAAAATTGCTGGAATTTTTTGAAAAAATTTTTTTTCTAAATTTTCCTATAAAAAATATTTCATTTTTTTGGAAGGAATTCTAAATTTGAAAATTATATGGCGGGGGGGGGGGATGAACGGGGAGAGGACGAGCTGCTCCGCGGCTTATTTGTTAGCACTCGAAGCCAAAAAGCCGAAGGCGGAGCCCAATTTTTACCCGAAGACGACGTTTGGAGCCCAAAATCCGACGTTTTCGAAGTTCAAAGTTTTTCAAAAAAAAATTAAATTAAATTTTCCTTAATTATATTTTAATTGTTGGTAAAAAAAATGATTAATAACTTTTCCGGGATTAATTCCTTCCCGCACCTTCCTATAACAATAGATTTCGGGAAGCGGGATGCTCTCTCTTCCTCCCGCCCGAAAATTTTTTCGAAAATTTCAAAATTTTTACGGATATCCCAGAAACATGGTTGGCCTGGCCCAAGGCTGACTGACACTCACCGCATGTGCACATGCCGTGCACGCATCGCGAACCGCCCGAGCACTGGTGTGGCTCACCGACGGCACAGGCATAGCCCGGAATGCCAACTGGAGGCGTGCTGAGGGCTGGAAAAATTTATAATTTATAATTTTTACTTTTTTTTTTGAAATTTTCCTTATTTTTTCCCCATTTTTTACGTTGCAAAATCACAGAAATGGGTTGGCAAAATGTGCCGGTCCGTGACAGAACGGTGTTCGGAAGGCATTGGCATCGGCCCGCCTGGCAAACGGAATTGCCCAGACAAATGGTTGCCGGTGTGCAGGTTTGGGTTGGCTAAGATAAATTAGAAATTAAAAAAAAAATTAAATAAAATTACAAATTTTGAATTTAAGTAAATTATAAAATTTTAATTTATATTATGAAAAAAATTTAAATATAGAAATAAAAATTGTATTTTTGTGGATTTTCATTAAAGTATTATAATATTTCGCATCTTTTTTAAATTATAAAATTGTAAATATTTTTAAAAATTAAAAAACATTTTAGAATAATTTATTATTTTATTTTATTTGAAATTTAATTTTAATTTTTTATTTATATTAAATTAAAAAAAAATTAAATATCCATAAAATTAAAAAAATATGTATTCCTGATTTTTTCTTTTTACCAATTGTGTGGCGATTGTTACTGTTGCGCATTGGCCATTCAGCGACACTTGCTGATATGGGCAAGTGCTGAAAGAATTTGGCAAAATTTCAAAAAAAAAAATTGGCATTCCGTTTAAATGTTTTAATTTGATGACATTTCAAAAAAAACGTGCCAAAATCCGTTAGTGCACACGGAATTGCCGGTACATTTGGTCAGACTTGCGATGCACGGCTCACCCGGCGAAGCTGACAAAATTGGATTTAAACTATTTAAAATTAAAATAAATTAAATAAAATATTATTTAAAAGTGAAAATGTGCCAAAAAAGCAAAAAAAAAAAAAAAATTATAAAAAAGTCGAAAATTCAAAAAATAGGAAATTCTTTAATTTTTACGAATTATTAAAATAAATTTTCTGAGAAAATCTTTTTTCATTTGTCAAACGAGAAATTCAAAAGCGGTTTTTCGAGGCTTTATTAAAATGAGGAATTTTAGGTACAATGTAAAAAATTTTTACTGATAAATGCAAAAGTTTAATCGGTCTTATGATCAGTGATAACTTTTAATGGAAATATGTATGAAGTGATCAATGAATGAATAAAAAAATTGATAAAAAAAAGAGGAAATGCAAAAAAAAAAAATTTTTTTAAATTGTAGGCCTGAAATTCTGTGCTATGTTAATTTTCGGTGCACCCCAAAAATCAGCCGAGACATAATTCAGCCGTGAATAAATTTTTAAAAAATTTTCAAACTAAATTTTTCAAGAAAAAAATCTTAGAAAAATTTTTCTTAGAAAATTCTATGAGAAAAAAAATTTTTTAAAGAATTTTCAGCGATTTTTTTGAAAAGTTTTTGAAATTTCTTAGAATTAGTCATTAAATTTTGAAAAAAACGTTTGAAATTTTTTTAAAATTTTTTTTTTTCATAGAATTTTCTAAGAAAAATTTTTCTAAGATTTTTTTCTTGAAAAATTTCTAGGTTTGAAAATTTTTTAAAAATTTATTCACGGCTGAATTATGTCTCGGCTGAGTTTCGGCGGCTGAGTTTTGTCCTGTTCCGGTAAATTTTATGGGTGATCAAAAAATAATAATAAAAGGCAATAATAATATTAAAAAGGCATAAAAATTTTAAAGTGGATGCCAATTTTTTTTTGCCATTAAAAAAAACAGAATTTTCTGATCGCTAGGCTTTAAAATAAGAAAATTTATGTCTTTTTTTCTGACCAATTGAGTTGACGGTGACGCACATTTTGTTCTGAATTGGCTCCCCATTTGGGCTAAAATTAAGTGAGCAATTAAATTAATTACCCTAATGAGAAGCAATTAAACAAATGCTAACTAACCATACGCAATATCCATTGGCACACACCGAATTGCCCAGGCATTCCACTTGAGCAATGATGCCCGGTGGGCGCTTTAATGAATTGTGTTAATTAGGCATAATTAAAGGGGTGAGGTGGTAATTGGTTGATTAAGAACTGCTTAATTACCTCACAACTTGCACCGGGCTCAACTAAAGTGTTAATAATTATTGTAATTACTATATGAAGTGTTTTTAAAATCCAATAAAATAAAGAATTAACAAAATTAGTGTAATGAATGATATTTATCATTAATTAGCATAGAAAAGTTTAATTAAAATTAATCTCTTTTAAATAATTTTCGTATTTTAAATATTTAACAAAATAAAATTATTTAATAATTGAAACAAAATATTTTTACAAAATTTAAACATGTGTACCATAAATTTTTGGCATAATGCATTCCCCGTTCCGTTCCTCGTAACCCTCCGGGCACACACAGTAACCGTTGAAACAGTACGAGCCTCCGGTACAAACACTTGGGTTATGACGACAATTCAGTCCCGGTGATTCTGGGATAATAAATATTAAAAGGTGATTTATCAACAAAAAAACACACTTGAATATCAAACGAAGAAATTACAGTAGTCTAAAAATTTTGACAAAATAAAGTACAGTAACCGAGAAAATTTTGACGAGCAAATTCGGTATTCCAGAAAACTATGATAAACAAAATATGATATTCCAGAAAATTTTCCTAAATGAAGTACGGTAGTCAGAAAATTCAGAATACAGTAGTAAATAAAATTATAAAAAATACAGTAACTCAATATATTAATGCTCTCACTTTTAACCAGCCTTTTTGTTCCAAGACCAGCAACTGTGTGCACACCATTTTCCGAAGGTAACATGCGAATGCTATATAAAAAGTTAAAAATTTAGAGAATAAATTAATTAAAATTTTATAAAAATCAAAGAGAGGGGCGCTTTGGGTTTGCAAATTTTTAGTTGCATTAAAGGCGTGCAAAATTTGATTTTGGAGGGTTTTCGGAGGTCGCTGAACATAATTTTGACATCCATATACACCAAATTCTGGATTCCAAAAACCGAATTAGTCGAAAATTTGATTTCCAATTTTTGTTCGAGTTCGGATTAGAGGATCGGAATTTGTCAGAAGGGATCCGCGATTAAGCGTCATTAGCGACATCGAAAATCTCCGGGAACAAATTATGAAAAAATGGCAAACAAAAGGGTCACCCCCCCCCCTCCCCTCGGTTTTTTAAGTTTTGTGACAAACCGCAACATTTTAAATTTAAAAAAGTTTGTTTTGTTTAAGAGTGACTGCTCTCTAATCATTAAGCATTTGGAGTTGGACAGAATTTGATGAGAGGATTCATTTAAAAATATTTTTTTTTTAAGTTTTTTCATGATAATTTGATAAGTTATATAAAATTAAATTTATATGGCTGAATGTTTCGTCACTGAAACTGATTAGTTGGGATTTTTGATTAATTAGTTTTATTATTTAATTAAAAATTCATTGAATAATTAATTAAAATTTGAAAATAATAAATCAAAACTTCGAAAATGCGAATCGTTTAATTAACGGATTATTAGTAAGCACCAATTTCTTTGCTGTGGAACAAAGTCCGGCGGGCATTGGCACATTCGTTGGACGCACGTGGCACCGCCGTCACAAAAGTCGCGCGCCCCGCAGGGCCGGCCCGGGTTCACAATTGGGTTGGCAACTTACAAATTAGTTATTAGATAGATCAAATTAAATCTCGATTTTAATTTCAAAAGTGAAATTTTGTAAAAAAATTAATTTAATAAAAGTTAATAAAGAATTATTTTTTAGAATTTAAAAACAGACAAAATAATTATTTTGTTAAAATTTAATTAAAAAAAAAATGTTGCATAATTGTTTTAAATTAAATTTTTTAAAACATTATTTAATTAATTTCTTTTTAAATTCACTGGAATAAATATATTTTTTATATAAAAATCTTTTTGATTATTACAAAAAAATATTATTTAACAAAAAAAAAGATTAAATATTTATTATTTCGAAAAATTTTATATGTTTTTTTGCTTATTTTTAAAATATTAATTTATATAAATTATTTTTCAAATTTGACTCGAAAGACATATTAATTTTTAAATTAAAATATTTTGATTATGCATTTAATTGCTTTTTCTGTTTAACTTATTAAATTTAATTTTCATTTCCTAACAATTAAAAAATAATAGTTAAAAAGGCCAATTATTATTAATTTTTTTTTTAATTTTAAAATTTTTCACTTTTATTTTTTTGGATGCAAATTGATGTGCCAGCTTGCACAAATTCGTCCAAACATCGGCAAATGCCGTCCCGGCACTGCGCATTTCCGTTGGCACACGGTGCGCCCTCCTCGGCACACGGTAGGCCCAACTCTCGGGCCATCGCCGATGGTACTGTATTCCTATTGTTGTTGTTGGCATCGGCATTCTGTTGCATTAGCACGGCGTCATTTGGTGACGACGATTTTTTGCTGTTTTCAAATTTGGCGCTGAACAGAAAATTGTGCATAATAAAATTTGGATACAGTAATTTTCGCAGTTACAGTATACCTATGAAAATGTTTGTTCAATGATCAATCATTCGACAATTACGAAATCGTGGGGATGGGGTTAGTTATGAGAATCCGGAAGAAAATTTAAAAATTTCAAACAAAAACCCACTTTTTTAAATTTTTCCAAAAAATTTTCTTATGGAAAATTTTCAAAAATCTGTAAAGAATTTTTTTTTTAAATTTCTCGGGTGAAAGATCTAATTTCAAAAGAAAAAAACATATTTACTTACGGTGGCGCTGACAATGCCGATGAATGCGGTGCCTTTGCCGACGGCGATGATGATGACAACTTGTCCCTCTCCGTCGTGCCGTGAAAATCGGCACTTTTTCCGTCGTGTTCGATTTTCTGTTGTTGTTGTCCATGTGCCGCTTCTTCATCATGGTCGTCGTCGTCATGTTCATCCTCTGCTGCTGTTCCATGATGATGATGATCACCACCATTTGCAGAAGCATCGCCAGAAAATTCGACGGGCAATGATTTTTCATGCCATTTACCGCCATCATGCTCCTCCTCATCCACTAGCTGATCATGATCATCGTCGTGATCATGCTTTTTGTGCCGTCGTCCATTTTTTGGCACTATTTCATCTATTTGAGGGCTATGCCTAAATTAATTTCGAGGTTGATTGATTTTAAAAAGATTGTCCTTGAATGCCAGGAGTCCTTGGAAATTTATGTGCCTTGCCTCTTCTATGATATTTTACAATTGAGATAGGGCTGTGCCTAAATGATATTGAAGATATTTATATTTAATTGTTTAGGAAAATTTTCCTTGAAATTGCCAGGGTGTGTAGTCCTTGGAAATCATGTGCCTCTAGGCATGAAAATGATATTTTTGTCCTTATTTACACGTGATTGTGCTTTTTGTGTGGCGTCACTTTTTTGACAAATTTCCAACATATGCAAAAAATGCATCACACCGTTTCTTGCGGTGCCAAATGCGCGAACGGCGCCGCTGAGGGGAGGAGAAGCGACGTCGTTTTGCCGTGGTTGGCGCCCCGCCAGGGGGTGGCACCGCGCCGGCGCCACCAGCGCCGGCACCGCCGCCCCCGGCGCCGTTAAGGTTTGTACAAACACCGCCGACCGCAATTTGACCGGCTAACATTTAAAAATAATTAAAAAATAAATTTTTAAAATGAAAACATGTATAGAAAAATTAATTAATTAATTAATTAATTAATTAATTAGAAATTGTTTAGCAAATTCTTCAAATCTTTAAACATCAATAGGGCTAGCAAAAATATGCACACATAAAATTGCAAAATTGTGAATAATATAATTTTTATAAATTTCTTCAAACCTCTCAAAAAAATAGCAAAATCGATCATTTATAAGACAAAAAAAATTATGATAAAAATAAAGTTTTATTAAATTTGAAAAATAGCAAAAAATGAAAATAAATTATTTTTTGCGTGTTTTTGAAATAATTTACTAATTTTTAAAAAAATAGATTTTTTAAATTAATATTCTTGAGAAAATATCCGGTATGAATTAGTCTACTTAAGCTAATTGGTGCTAGGTCGATCCACAAAAAACTCAATGATTAAATTAAAAAGAATAATATAAAAATTCGCCATTTTTGTTCTAATTTTTTTGCACAAATATCTTTTGTCATCTATGGGCGGAAATGCAACAAAAAAAAAAGGTAAACAAAAATGAACGGCATGAAATTTCATACTAAAATTAAAAAAAGAAAAACCAAAAATGGAATGGCTTGAAATTCTAGGAGCAAAATGGCTTAATCTATTAAAAAAAAATGGAAAACCCTTCAAATTTTTGATTTAAAAACTTAATAAAAATAGTAGTAATTTTAAATATTATAATAATTTACCAACACTTTTGTTCATTGTAGTGGTAAAAATTTAAATACTTCCATATAACTGATGAGTAAAATGTTTATTTGTGTTTTAATACCGTATTTGCTCTAATTATCCCCCAATCTCCATTAATCCCCCAATCTCCATTAATCCCCCAATCTCCATTAATCCCCCAGTCTAGGAGGCGTTTGAAAAATAATCCCTCTATCATAATCCCCCAGTCTCCAATTATCCCCCAGTATATGAGGGGGTTGAAAAATAATCCCCCATGGGGGATAATTAGAGCAAATACGGTATCGTTTTATAAATTTAATTATTTTATCAATCATTGAGTTTTTTGTGGATCGCCCACACTGAGTTTTTTTGTGGATTGACTCAGCACGAAGCTAATTCATTAAAACAAAAATTTTTAAACGATTTCACCCATTATTATTTTTGCTAGTTCAATTTGCGTAATTCACAAAAAAAAAATTGGTGTAGCGATCAATTTGACTTACAATTTCTGATCAGTTTTTCTTAAATAATTTTTGGCACTCTCACCTGGACATACGCACAGATGGCGTGCCATGTCGCAATAGGCACCGCCGGTGCACTGCGAAATGTCCGTGCATTGGCCCAACGTGCCGGACGGCATTGGCACACATTGGTCCTGGTGAATGGTCATCCCTGTGGGGAGGGGGGATTTGGGAGATCGTGTGTTTAAAACTCATTTAGAAATCCCAAAAGTGTCGGCGAAGGAGAAAAGAGGGAAATTTCTAAAAAATTGGCTATTTTCTTAACAAAATTCATTAAAAATTTTCCCCGGCAGCGCCTATCGGCACCGCCGGTCCCCTTGTTCGCGAAATTTTCTTGAAAAAGCGCGCCGCAAAAAAAAAAAGTGCATTTGAAAAGCAACAACAAAAAAAAAGGTCGCCAAATTACATGGTTGGGACCCCTTCGCAAAAATTTCGGTTGACAGCCCCCCTCCCCTTTTCCATGTGGGTCCCGGGTAAATTGGACACCAGAAAATTGGACACCAATGGAAAATTAGACACCGGAAAATTGGATACTATTGGATAAATAAAGCAAAAATTTTAATTGAAATAAATAATGTTATCATTATTTGTAGCAATCAGCAGCAGAAAGCCATCCATCATACATTCATAACGAAAAAAGTTTTCATTTTGATGGGGTTCCTATTTTTGCACATTTTTTGGCACATTTCATCGCCTAATTTCGTACACTTTTTTGCCACATTTGATCAATCATTGTGCATATTGAATGTTTAAATTCTTGGGTTTATATTTTAAAAGAGGAATTTGGTGTCCAGTTTTCCAGTGTTCAATTTTTCTTTGGTGTCCAATTTTCCGCTTGGTGTCCAATTTTCCGCTTGGTGTCCAATTTTCTGGTGTCCAATTTACCGGTCCCCTTTCCATGTATGGTGGGGTCTGATCAGTCACAAATAACCAATCCCGGTAAATGATCATAGTAATTGGACAAAATCAGGTCATTGATCCCTAGTTGGAGGAAGGAAAGCATTGGATCAACAAAATCCTGTGATCAGTCCCCAACCCCAAAAAAATCGATATGATGAGACGCAAGCAATTACAGCAGCTAAATACGCTCTGATCTAAATGCATGCTGTTGAGAGGACCAAATAAAACTGATTGAGGATGGCACTGTAAGTTACAAATAATCAACGTCACGAACACTGTGCTGATTACCGGATACCAAATTTATTGGATCATTAGCATCCCCAAATGCCATGGCATTGATTCCAAAATCTTTTCGACAAATTAATTCCCAAATTCAGACACAAAAACTCACCGGATGGGCATTGACACATGCCGGCAACGCAATTGGAACCGCCCAAGCACACCTCACCACTTGGGCACGGGTCACCGGGCAAAACTAATTAATTATGCGCAATTAATTTATGTTAATTAATACCATTTTTGCCTCTACCGTACCCGTGTGCACATTCCGACATACGCCGGCCATGTTTACGGTGGGCGCAATGCAGGAGCAAATTCGTTCCGAGTTACAGTAGGCATTCGGCGGGCACGCCTCACCCATTGCTACAGTAATACAAATTAAATTATTAAAATACAAAAAAAAAATATTTATTTTTTAAAGGATTTTCATTATTTTACCGCAAGAAGCGCCTGCCAAAACAGTTTCAGGCCGCTAAAATATAATATTTTATGTTTAGATTAAGAGAGAAAAAAAATTAATAAAATGAAACCAAAAAATGTTTGGCATAATGCCATACAACAGGGGTGTGCCAAACTTCTGTCGTTTTCATTTCCCCCCCTCCCCTTTTCGGCATTTTTTGAGTTTGATTTTCATTTTTTCGTTAAAAAAACTCACAATGCATTGCCCATTTTGTGCCACAAATGGGGACGGACACGTGCACACGCCTTGGACACAGACGGCAAAATTGGTGCACACATTCGTGGCCGAGCATGGCTGGCCGGCCCCAACTTGGGTGACCACCGCGCACCGGACACCGTCCGGCACGGTGCCAAGCGGGCACTTGCACTGACCCTGTTGGCAGCTGGCACCGCCCAGGCATCGCTCGCGACCTGTCGGGCACGGTCCATCCGGTGGCACTGGCAATTAATTTTAAATTTTTGTAAAGTAAATGAATTTTTAATGATTTGAATAAGCAATTTTTTAAGTATTGCGTCAATCATAGATTAGACCGCATTCCGGCATTTTTTGGCGCCATTAATTCGCATTATCGCAGGAAAAGTGCCGGTATTTCGTATTTTGGCATTTTTTAGTCGCCGGTCTTCGTATTTTGGCATTTTTTTTTGCACCGCTATTTCGCATTACGGCACCAGGTGTGTTATTTCGTATTTCGGCATTTTTTTTTGGCACCGCTATTTCGCAGCTTTCAACCTCATTAATATTAATCTTTTATTAAAATTAGAAAATTTTTAATGTTTTTGGAATCAATTGGGAATAATTTTTTTAAATTTAATAATTAGAAATAAAATATTTTAAATGAAAAAATAAAATTAAATATGCAGAAAAAAATCATCATTCCATGAATGCTTTAATGTGCGTTTTACATATTGCCAATTTTAAATGTCATTGCTACCGGTTGGCGGATATTGGCACGTCCCACCGATGGCCAACAGTGGTGGCACACTTTAAAAAAATATTTTACAAAGATTTTTAATGGCACTGTACTCTCACCAAATGCACATGCCCTGCTCGCATTTGGAGCCTCCACCGCATTCAACGGCCGGGGAACAGGCCGAGTTTGGTGGTACTGTAACAATACAGGGGAATACAGTATCACGAACAGTGAGTGACGGTGTCAGCAAAATAATGCTTGACATTTTTTAAATTAACAAATGATTTTTTCGCCGTGTTTGTTGGTAAAAATCTTAGAAATTTATAGGAAAAAATTTTTTTGAAAAAATATTTGAAAAATTTATCAGAGATTTTTTTGAAAACACTTACGAATTCATCAGAAAATTTTGAAAAATTGAAAATTTTTTCTTAAGCTTACTTATAAAAATTTTTTTTAGATGCTTCTTGAAAAATTTCTGTTTGAAGCCAAAAATGAAAAATGGCACCATATAAATATGGAAATTTCTTCGTTAGCCTTCCTCTCCCCATTTCCACAAATTGGAAGTGATTGGACTGATCACCTTTCCTGATCACCCCCAAGCAATCGATCCATCTAATTATAATAATCCTCATGCCGTGCCGTGCCCACCTGTCATTTTGGTGACACAAACATCGTTGAGCGCACTGGTCCCGGTCGGGCACACGCACGTGCCGTCCATGCAGGTGGAGCCGCCAACACAGCGCTCACCGCGCACGCACGAGCCAAGCGGCGCGGCACGCACTACAGTAGAACAAATGATTAATTACAGTAAATTAGAGTCGTTATGGTACAGTAACCGCGACGGTTTTAGCGAGCGTCAAAACTTAAAAATCATATATACCAATTACATTAATGTTATAAAGTTAATTTTAAGGATATGGGAGCTATTACATAACTGATTTTAAAGTTAAAGGTTGTATTGCATAAATTACAGAAAATTTGTTACAGTATTTTATTTACCATATGAGTGACTACAAAATTATAGTAACCCGAATTATAAAAAATTATTATGATTAAATGATGCTTTTTCCCTTCTCGGAACACAGAAGAGACGCCACTGTTTCCATTACAGTAAATTAGACTAGAGTATGTTACAGTAATCGGTCAGATTACAAATTACAGTAGAAACCAATCTTTTTAATAAAAAATTATTATGATTAAATGCTTTTTTTTACTCGGAACGCAGACGCCACTGTTGTTGACCATGCTTGTAGGGCATGTGCACTGATCATTCACACATTGGGAACCGCCGGCACACTGACGATTCACCAAACAGGGCTAAAATTGTAAAAATAATTAATTAATTATTATTAATTTTATCATTAAATGATGTGACATAATATATCTCTGCCCCCTCCCAACTTTTTATTTTTCAATAAAAATCTTAAAAATTTTTTAGAAGAAAATTTCAAGAAAAAAATTTGAAAAAATATTCAGAATTTTTTGAAAATTAATTAAAAAAAAAATTAGGTAATTCATCATAAAATTTTATATTCAAAATTTTTTCCCTGAAAATTTTCTCTACAATTAAAATTTATTGAAAAGCAATAAACTTAGACTAATTAATATTGTTTTTTTTCCAAAGATATTGGCCTATCAAATGTGATAATAAATTAATTAATTTTTTGCAAATCGGTCAGATCAAAAACAAAAACCAATTTATTGTTAATTTAGTTCACAAGAAACTGACCTGTCCTGGTCCAACAATGTCAACACATTGTCCTTGGTACTCAATTTGATTGGCGCGACAACCTGGCAATAAAAAAATAAAATTTAAATTTAGGAAATTAAATTTTTTGAAATTTTTGTTACCAGGTTGACAAACGCCATACTGATTTCGAATGAACGACTGAGGACATGTTGGCATGCAGCGAGAGCCCGAAAACACCTTTGGGCAAAAAAAATTATGGAAAAAATGGAAAACTCAGAATTAGAGTTCTGCCTGCACCTGGGCCTAGGCCTAGGTTTTTCCTGGGTCAGGTCCAGGCCGTTTTTTTGAAAACTTGGACTTTTCCTGGACCTGGATTTTGTTCCAGGATTTCCAGGTCACATATATCAAATATGAAAATAACTCATTCCTCAGTTTCGATTCTCGAGTCGAGTAATTTCTCGGCATTTTAGGGTCTCGCCCTCGTTTTTCGGGAATGATTTCTCGGTCTCGATTCTCGCTAAATACTTCATTTCTCGTACATCCTTTACGAAATCCATATGCTTTTTAAAACAATGGCACCATTTAAAGGCAATTAATTGTTGCAAAAAAGGGTGCCTGATTATTCGGGCACCGGCAACGGCTCAGACTGCACAGCATTCCCGGGTAAACGGCATGGCATTGGCTTGAGTAAAGGCATTCGCCGCCGGGCTGAACAGCTGAAAATTTAAATATTTAATTTAAATTAAAAAATTCAAAATAACCCTAAACGATGGAACCCAATATAGCAGAATAAAAATGAATTAAAACATCAATTTTCGTATTCAAATTTAAATATTTAAAAGCACACTCTACCTGGTAAGCAGCTTCCGGTCACGCCAGAGAACATTTGTCCTTGAGGGCATTGCGTGCCACTTAATGGGAGAGAAAGGCAATTAATTAATTATCGAATTAAGTCATTTATCACACTAATGAAATACAACAACCCGTCACTGGCCACAGGCAAAGATTAATTAATTATTTGCCCAATTAAGGCTCATTGATTAATAACTAATTAATTAATTGCTCCAATTAAGAGTCCTTGATTAATTACCACGTCCCGTCAGTGGCCATGGGCAATAATTAATTAATTATTTACCCAATTAAGAGTCATTGATTAATTATTAATTGCCCAATTAAGAGTCATTGATTCATTACCACGTCCCGTCAGTGGCCATAGGCAAATCCTTTGGGCACACGCACTGTTCCAGCAAACATTGGGCGCCCTCAAAAGGCATAAATAATAATTATGTAAAATAAAATTGAAAATTTACAACATTAATTACTTGGACAACAGCCGAACATTGCATTGAATGTGAACATGGGCCAGCCCCGGGCAAAATTGCTAAAAATTTCAAAAAAAAAAAAAATTATATTGGCATAATTTTAAAATTAAAAAAAAATCAATCAAAAATTATTAAAACCACAAACATTTTTGCAAAATTGTAATTTTTTTAAATCTAAAAAATTTTCTTTGGAAAATTTCTTGAAAAATGCAAAAATTTAAAATTTTTTTTTTAATCCAGAAAATTAAAAAATCCAACAAGAGAAAATCTCCTATTTTTTTCGGTTTTCTTGTTCAAAATTTTTGAAAAAGCAAATTTTAAATTCAATTATTTTTAAATTTTTACTAGGGGCAGGTGAACAGGAAAGAATGGTTACTTTTGCCCTGAAACGAAAAACTACCGACCCTGGCGACATTGGCCAATTTCGGCCACCCAAATTTCGCCACGCCTGGTACAGTTACGGTCGGAGAAAATGCAACTGTGCCCGTCCTGCGACACGCGCATGCCGTACACACATTGGCACGTCAGTTGCCGGCAAAATGCCTTCAAGGCCGCAATTTTTAGATTAATATATATATATTATATTTTCGGCACGAGACTCTTGAGGACGATAAATGTGCCAATTTCGTTCCGATTTTTTAGAATTATTTAATTTAAAAAGTAATTAAACGAAAAATATTTTTTCGAAATTAACGCAATCTTTCAACAAAAAAAAAACATGTTTTCATACCCCGGGCTCCTCGGCAGAACATTGCTGTGAGTATTGGCATGGTGCCCCAGGGCTGGAGGCTTAAAAATAAAGAAAATTGTCCATGGGGTTTTGATATTTAAAATAAATTTAAAATTAAATGAATTAATAGTTGAGCGCCGATAAATTTGCCAAAAAAAATGAAAAAAATATAGAAAAACACACATTCCTTTTGTAAATGGCCCATTTTGCTAATTCGCCTTATTGATAAAATGTTTAAAATGCCAAAATATTTATCAAAGTTTTACAAATAGTTAAACTTACTTTTGTAAAAATTTTATTTATGAATGTCCAAAAAAAAAATTAAATAATTAATTGACCAATTAATTCATTGCCTTAATTAAAACTCACCGGATAAACATGTGCCAATTTCCTGCACATAAATTTGACCGCTTGGACATGAGCCCGCTGCAGCTGCGCCGTTCTCCAGCGCTGCAATACAAGCAGAGCCGGCATTCAACGCACCTTCACGGCATTTGCAGACGCCGTCACAACTTTGAAAATTGAGAATTAATTGATGACAAGCCTGGTTTTATTCCTAGACCTGGATTTTCCCTGGATTTAGGTCCAAGTCCAGCAGCAGGCCCAAAACGGAACCCAGGTCCAGCCAGGCCCAGGCTTTTTTCAAAATGTCGAGCTCTAATTCTGATCATTTGAGAGGGTCGGCTAATCTGCGCCGAAAAATATGGCACGTCCAATTCAGTCTCGTCCTCGAAAAAAAATTAAGCTACTTAACCTTTTTGCCCCCTGAATTTCTTTTTTTAAATATTTTTCTAGGGTTCTTTAAAGTGCTGAACACGAATCAGGCATTTATTTTATGCTACATTGCAGATCACGTGAGTTACGTGCAAAATTTACGTGTAAAATTAAAAAGTGCAACAAAAAAAAATTAAATTGGAGGGCATATTGTAAGCTCTTGGAGAACCGCGAGGATGGGAAAAAACTTTGGTGGCAAAAAGGATAATTAACAAAAAATGAATCCTAAAATACACACAAAAAAATTAATTCAATTCCTAAACTGACAGAAAAAATTGTACACAAAAAATTTATTTCCTAAAATGTACAAAAATAATATTTACAATGCAAGAGGGTATCCGGCGCATGAACTGTCTGAGCTGCAAACGCCATCTAAAAATTTAATAAAAAAGGTAATTAAAAATAAAAATTTGATTTTTTTTGCCTGGGGCAATGCCAACAACAATGGGCGGGGTGTCGCCTCCGGGGTCAATTTGGCTTGGTGGCAGCAACGGCACGCGGCCCGACAATTGTGGGGGTTGGTCATGTTGGACACCTTTTTTTATTGTTATAAATTGTAAAAATCTAATTTGCAATGTTTATAATAAATGAAATTTTTGAAATATATTTTTTAATTTTAGAATTAAATTAAACTAATACAACTAAATATAAATAAATATGTGTGTTACTTATAAAAATGTGATACCAATAAATAAGTTTTTAAGATTGTTTTCAATAATTTATTTCATATAAAATAATTTTTTTAAATATTTATTATTCATTAAAAAATACTTTAATTTATTTAATTATTAAATTTTTATTATTTGTCATCAATCTCAAATAATTGTTAAAATATTTTGATTTTTCCTCTTGAAAAAAGTTATTGTATATTTACAATTAAATAAAAAATAAATTTTTTAATTTAACCATAATTTTTTCAAATATTTTTTGTTTAAAATTAATTTTAAAAAATGTATATTTTTAATTTTAATTTTTCACCAATAATTTCGCCCTCGACGCACGTGCCATGCTGGGGATGCATGCCGGCCGGACAATGGCACTTTCCTTCACCAGAACATGTCGCTTCCGGGTAAAAAACGGCACATTGTCGCCAATCAATGCAACCATCTGAATAAAATTGAAAAAGAAATTATTTTTTTAATATTTAACCAGGGCTCTAATTGTAGTAAATTTAATTTTGTTTAATTTATGAAAAAAAACAAGAAATTACTATTGGTGCACCTCCAAGACCTACCTCTACCTCACCAAAAATTTCCCAAAATATTACGCGGAAATTTTCCAAAATCCACCAAAATTACCTATTTTGGTGAAAATCTGTTAAAAATGAGGGAAAATCACAAAAAATTTTTCCGATGGTGCCATCCCGGATTAAATCCTGGGGAAGATTTGATAGTAATTGTGTTCACATTTTTTGCATTTAAAAAAAAAAATTAAAAAGACCAATTTTCAACAATCAGAGTAATTCTAGAGCTTAATTATTTGCTCATTAGTAGTCACAAATTAGTTTGTTAATTCATCATTTTGTTGAAAACAATAAACAAAAATTTCTCCAATTGCAGCGGGCTTTGAACCCGTGGGAACAGAGAAGTTAACCGACTAGACCAAATTGCACCATTTGGGCAAGGAAATTAATTGTATTTATAAAAAAATCTAAAAAAATATTTTTTAATCAGAAAATTTTTCTTTCAACTTTACTAAAATTATTTTAACAAATCCGTTAAAAATTTTAAAAAATTCATAAATTGTTAAAAACTGTAAAATATTTTTTCATTTCAATTATGTATTTTTAAAATATTTTTAACCATGAAAAAATAAAATACTTTTTTACTCAATTAAAAAATTTAGTAATATTTTTTATTGCTTTTTGCGATTTTATAAAATTAGTGGTATGAAATTTGTTCAATTATTATTTAAATAAATAAATAATTTCAACAACCAATGCAATTCTAGAGCAACATTGTTAAACTCATATTTGATCACAACAGCAAATTTATTTGGTGTCTATTTCTGATCACTTTTTAAAAGAATTCTAATGAAACAAATATTAGAAATTTGGGACGCCAAATTATTATTTTTTTAATTTAAATTTTGGCACTTACATTCGCCTGGCGCAATGCCCGGCAAGCATCGCCAGTCTACAGCCGCAAAGTTTGGCACACAGTCGCACTTGCCGCTGGCCGTGTTGCAGAACTCGCCGTTGCCCCGACAGTCCACGCCACGACGGCACAGTCGGCCGAGCGAACCCTCTGTAATTTTTGCAAAAAATCTAATTTTGCAAGAAAATTTAGGAAAAATTACGAAAAACTTTTTTGAATCTGGAAAGATAAAATTTAAAAAATGCCACAAAAATTTAAAATTTTAAATCTGTGAAAGTAAAATTTTAAACATGCCAAAAAATCCTTTAAATCAAGAAAGACAATTAAAAAATTTTTAAAAATGCCAACAAAAAAATTGATGAGAAAAAGAAAACATAGGCTTAAAAGATTCGGGTTTTGTGAAAATTAAGAAAATAAAATTTTATTGCTTAATTAATTAGTCGTCAGTTTTCACCTGTGTCAATTGGTGCGCATCGGTAGGGTGTGTCGGGGTAATACCTAAAATCGGGGGAAAATTAGCATAAAATTTGAATGAGATAAATTAAGTTTTGTAATCGTAATTTCGTGTCGACTTTATGGCCTTGTACAGACAGCAAACAGTACATCCACCACCATCAAAAACTCACATGGCCAAGCACTCGCACACGCCGCCCACACACTCCGAGTTTGGCACGGTGCATGCCGGCTTCATCCTCGGATCGCATTGCTCGCCGATGCGTTCGCCGGGCCGATCAACCCATCCGATCAGTTGTGGGAACTGCTTCTGCTTCTTCTTCTTCGGGCCGTTCGGCTGCTGCTGTTGTTGCTGTTGCTGATCACCGGCCGGGAATGCCGAGGGCCCATACGGTTCAAGCAGTACATCATTGTCGTTATTGTTGCTGTTGCTAAGTGATGGTTGGGCGCCGCCGTCCTCAGCGCCCGGAGGGGAAGCAATAGACGACTGTGCCGGCACATCGGCGCCGTCGGTGACACGAAGCGGAGGCTCGGCATGGACTTGAAAAAATTTTTAGAGAAATGAAATGCCTAATATTTCGAATGGCACCATCTGCGCCGGTGGCACCAAGGGTTTTTATGAGAGGAAAGAGCGAAAATTTTAAATATTTATCGCAACCGATCCGATGCCATTCCCACCTGAATATGGTTGGCACAACAGTGAGATCAGCAGATAAAGTAAAGTGATGAAGAAGAAGTGATGGAATTGGGATGACAATGGCATATTTTTAAGGCCCATTTTGGTGATCATCGGCATTGATCAGACAAGCGATCAGAGGAAACCCTGATCAGTGCCGAAATGCAAACGGAGTGATCAAAAACAGTAGGACAATGGAGTAGAGTCTTAATTTGAGGAACTTAAATTAATTAGAGTTTTAAATTATTTATTTATTTTTTTTAACATAATTTTGGATTTAACCGTTTCAAAAAGTAAACAAAAATAATTTTTTGGAATTTCACTATTATAAAAACCATTTGAAAATCGATCGGCTCTTATGAAATAATTATGAAAATTTGCTATATAAATTAATAATTATTTACAATTCCAATTTTATAAAATGAGATTTTGTTTTTAAAATCAATCCAAAATGGGGCATTTTAGTAAAAAAAAACTTTTTACATTTTAATATCAAACTAACTACTTAAAAATAATTTTCAAAAATTTTTAAATTAATTACGGGGTCAAAAAAATTTTATTACATTATTTTATGCGCTGTGCACTGGCCAATAAAAATAATGGTGATGATGGTTTTGATGATGATGATATATTCAGCAGACAGCGGACGGGCGAGCGGAAGAATGGATGGTCAATGAAGGCATATTATTTCATGCAATTAGTAGCCAATTAATTAATTGTCCACCATTTTTGGGGCGGGCGCGCGGGCGAAATGGCCAGCCAAAGTGTGTCCAAATGGGGCGCGACGCGGCGCGGCGCGGTGGACAAACGCGGCGCGCCGCCCCGCATTTTATTGTTGGCCCCCAGCGCCAAACGCTAAAGCCAACAATTTGGGGACGTGGCGCGGCGCGGCGCGTCCGCCGCGCCGGCGCGAGCGATGGCCCAAATGAATTGTAATATGTGTAGCCAGCTGAGAAAACAAAATATCTCAAATCTCTCAGATTTTATGGGATAGGATTGGATTGGATTTTGGGAGAGGGGATAGAAAATTGAAACAAAAGTGCGACTGGGGAAAGTGCCGTCGTCATCAAAAAATTGTTACAAAATTAAGGCAATTAGGGACGGAAAATGAATTTACCGCATTTCCTAAAATACAGACCCCCCCCCACCTAAATTCGAACCCAACCATGAAAATAAAGCCGCCAATTCTGAGAGGGTTGAAAAATAAACCCCCGGGGGCTCTATTTTAGGAAAAAATGCGTTATAAGGGTAAATTAACTGTGAATTTGGATGAAATGGATGGGGATAAACAATTAAAAGAGTTTTTATTTGAGGGGCAAAGGATGGAAAATTGAGACAAAACTGTGAGGAAAAGTGTGCCGCCACAAATTTGTTACAAATTGCGGTAATTAAGGATGGAAAACAAATTAATTAATTTTATATGCGTAATAATAAGGCTAGGATTTATATTAATGAAAAAGCCTGAAATATCGAAATAAGTCTTTTATGGAAACTTTTGGACAAAAAATAGATCATCACCTTGCTGAAGAGTAACCAAAATTGCAAATCTTAATAACATTTGATATCCCAAAATGTTGTCTAATTAGCCTACTGTAAAACCAAAAAAATGGTAACTTTCAAAAATGTTAGGGCAGCCAGAATAATACAAAAAATCAGGGATTTTCGAACTTTTCATAACTTTTTTTTTCGAAACTTAACGAAATTTTTTGAATTTTGGCAGGATAATAGAGCAGAACATATTTAGGGACTATCAAAAGATATTAAAAATTAAAAATTTGTTGATTTTAGCAAAATTATAAGCAAAAAAATTTTTTATTTTGGCGGTTTTCTGAGTGACGTCATAACAAATTTCGGTTTTGCCATTTTCCCATGTTTTTTTTTTGTTTGCCTTTACATTCTTTTTCTCTGATGAAATTTGAAAATTTCTTATTTTTACCGTTTTCCATTTTATTTTCAATTATTTAATTTGTATGAATCATTTCTAATTAATTTTTTGTCGCTTACATTCTGCGGGAGGAGAAGAAGAAGCAGCACCACTTTTTGTTTGCTTAACAATTTATTTATTTAATTTCTTATAAATATAAAAATATTTTTTCCAAATTAAAAAATGTATTTTATTTTATTTATTTATTATAAATTTTGCTTTAATTAATGCCTTTTTTCATATTTTGTTCTTTCCGTTTCTAATTTCGGCATTTTTCGCGTTTTTGCAAATTAAAATGAAGTTGCAAAAATATGCCACATTTACTCAAATAGAGTCAGTCGTCCCTCTTAATTACTCAATTAGACCCTCACCCCCAGAAATAAAGCCCCCCCCCCTTTTGAGGGGGATTGAAAAATAAAGTCCCCTGGGGCTCTATTCCAGTAAATACGGTATAATAAATAAATATAAATTCCGGCATTGGTATAAATTTTTGTTGCGAATACTCAGCAGAATTTGGAGGAAAGGAGTTGATGAAATAAATGCCAAGGACAAACCATTAAAAATTTACACAAATAAAATTTTTTAAAACTAGAAAATGGTGAAAAAATGGCAAAAAAAATAATAATATTGGCCGAAATGCCAATAATATTTAGAAAAATTCGATTTTTACCAATTTTAATTTTCTAAATTTAATTTTCAGATTTAAAAACTTTGTTCAAGCATGAAAATGTGCTGTTATAGCTGCTCTAGTAAATGGATGTGCTGGTGCGGCTTTCACGTGACAACTGTGGGCCAAATATTAATTAATTAATAATTAATTACAATTAATGCCAATTAATGAATCATTAAAATTTGATTATATTATTTGTCATGGCTCATTGCCTAATTGATTAATTAATTAATTTTAATTAATTAATTAAGAAAATTTGATTAAATTATTTGTCATAGTTCACTCGCCTAATTAACTAAATCAAATTAAAAAAATGAATGAATTAATTAATTAATAGCTAAGTAATGACTCATTAAATTTGCGTAAGCTCTTTGCCAGTGCTGACCGCACGATTTATTTAATTAATTAATGCCTAATTAATGAATCACTAAAATGTTGATTTAATTGTTTGTCAAGGGCTCACTTGTCGTCGCGTGGATTAATGTGTTGGCCGGCATTTATGGCTTTCTATCTGCCATAAATTTATTTGGTTATAACGTTAACATATTCCACATTATTAATTTGATTTCGGTAATTCTTATTATTTTTTTTTACTAATTTTCTTCAAATAAGAAAATCTTTAAAAAAATTTAATCCCTAAAAATAAATAAATTAATTAAATTTGTTTTTTCAAATATTTCATTTATCCCTTTCTTTTAAGAGTGTTTTGCTTTTCTGCGGAAGTGTGCCGATAATTGTTGGCGAAATGCGTGGAAAAAGAACCAGCAAAATGTATCGACTATTTCTTGTCATTACCGTATGTTTTTTTTGGCAATAATTTCTGGTCACTACCATATGTTTTTTGGCAATAATTTTTAATTAAATTTAATATTTTCCCCTAAATTTTAGGCCATTTCTTTGGCATTCATAGCGCTTGCCGTAATAATTGCTACAGTAATACTGTTTACAAGTGAAACCCGTAATTTGAAATTCTGCATTAATTATTATTAAGTCCATCAATTAAAGAATTGTGCCAAAAGTTTTTATATTTTTTTAAAATTTTCGGGAAAATTTCGAAAATAAAGTATACAAAAAATTTTTATTAACCGCCCTAATTATTATATATTTTATATATATATTAATAATTAATTAAAGATTATTAGGAATAATAATTACCAAAATATTATAGGTATTTATGCATTCGACTTTTATTATTTGTGGGCTTACAGTTTCCCCCTAATTATCTCAATTTGGCTTTACTCAATTGTGTACCGGGCGTACAAATTTGTTCAACAAAATGAGGGACACAAAAACGGTGGACAGTACGGACAGAATGTCAAACAGTACCAACAGAATGCCAATGCCAATGCCAAAGTGATTTAATCAACAGAATGCCAATGCCAAAGTGATTTAACCAAAAGAATGCCAATGCCAAAGTGATTTAATGATTGCATTGTCTATTTTTAATAAATTTTTGTGGTTCGGTATGATAAATGTTTGATTATGTTATATTAACATTTATTTTTAATAAATTTTATTCAATTTTTTATTGTTAAACTTGGCAACAAAAAAAATTTCAAATTAAAATTTTGGAATTTTTTTGTTATCAGGTTGACAAACGGCACTTTAGGTGTGAAAATTTGACTTAATTTAAGGAAATTTAGCAAAGAAAACATTTTAAAAATCTCCGGGATTTGTGTAAATTTTCGCCTAGAGATAAAATGCCAACAAAAAAAAATGTCAAACAATTGGTTGAAGGAATCCAAAAATAGGATTTAAATTGAACACTAAAATTGGAAGAAAAATAAATAAAATAAAATTTGTATTAATGCTTCTTAGAACTAAAGAATCTTAAAAGAAGGAAAAAAACGGCAAAAAATTAAGACAAATATTCGCCGAAATGCCAACAAATTTAAGTCGAAAAAACTCAATTTTTTTTGCCAGGATTTTTTTAAAAGTTGGAATTTAATTACTAAAAATAAAAAATAAATTTTTAATCATCCCACTCATTTTTCTGTTTGCAAAATTTGTTGGAGGACGATTTGTTTGCCTTTTTTTTCTTTCCAAATTTCTCAAGTACATATATGTCCATATTTGGCTGTTGTAATTAGTCTTTGTTCGCAATTTTTGCGCTTATTTATAGCCTGTAAATTATTAGGCGCTTTTCATTTTATTTTTGCCATTTTTTAATTTTTAAATAAAATAATTTTATTAATGATTTAAAATGAATTTCAGCTAATGAATTTGGGTCCACAATTAACGAACATTTAATTAATGCAATTAGTAAATTAAATAATTTGGACAATTATAATAAAACCGAAAAAGCGTAACGAAAATCGGCTTTTGGTTGAATAAATACCTTAAGAATTATTTAATATAAAATAATTTAATTCTGGAAATTTTTAAGAGAAAAATGATTTAAAATGAATTTCAGCCAATGAATTTGGGACCACAATTAACGAACATTTAATTAGTTGCAATTAGTAAATTAATTTAATTTTCTTAATTTAATTTTCAGATTTTTAAATCTTTATTGTAAGAATGAAAATACGCAGTTATAGCTGCACTAGTAAATGGATGTGTTTGTGCTGCTTTCATGTGACAACTGTGGGCCTAATTAATTAATTAACTAATGCTAATTAATTAATGCCTAGATAATGAATTATTAAAATGTAACTAAATTTTTTTCAGCTCCACACACAATTAATTTAATTTAATTAAATTAATTAATTAATACCTATTTTATGAATCATTAAAGTTGCTTAAATTATTTATTGTCAGGCTTCTCACATTGTCGCATGGATTTATTTGTTGGCCGGCATTATTAGCTTTCTATCTGTCATATCATCTGCTGTTCATTCTTTTTCCATATTGCACATTTTAAATTTGTTTTCGGTAATTATTATTTATTTGTTTTTACAATATTTTATCGGATTTTTATTATTTTGGAAATGAAAAATATCGTAAAAATTTGTAATTAAGGCTATTTTGATTTTGTGCGGTAATGTTCCGATAATTGTTGGAGAAATGCGCGGAAAAAGAACCAGCAAAATGTATCGACCATTTCTGATCACTACCGTATGTTTTTTGGCAATAATTTCTGATCATTAAAACCGTATGTTTTGGCAATATATTTTTTTAAATTAAATTAAATATTTAATTTCGTGAATTTTAGGTCATAACAGCGATTGTCGGAATAATTGCTACAATAACATTTTTCACAGAAACCGGTAATGTTTGAAATTGACCATTAATTGTTATAATGAAGTCTTTAATGTTTTTCCAAGAAAACATTTTGATGGGAATGTTTCTAAAATAAATTATCAAAAAATTCTGCTGAATCGCCCTAATTATAATATTTTATAAACTAATTAGGAATTGTTAAGATAATAATTATTTTTTTGTGATTTAAATATTTAAACCCGAAAAATTTTGTAGGATTTCATGCGTTTGGCTTTTATTATTTGTTGTCGACTTACTTTCTGGCCGTAATTGTCTCAATTTGGCTTTACTCAATTGTGTACCGGGCGTACAAATTTGTGCAGCAAAATGAGGAAGAGAACGGTGGACAGTACCACCAACAGAATGCCAATGCCAAAGTGATTTAATCAACAGAATGCCAATGCCAATGCCAAAGTGATTTAATGATCGAATTCATTTTTATGGAATCATGGGAAAATGAGGGGCTCAAAAATTTTTTCAGAGTAAAAAATTGTTGTTTTTTGAATGCGTATTTTTGAATATTCTCACACATAAAAATCAATTTTGAATTTTCGACTTGTTGTCCGAGTTCGGGCTGGGACTCGAAATTGGTCAAAATTAATGTCAAGTTCGTGTGATCAGCGATACCGAAAAGCCCAGAATGCATGTTTTCATGTTTTTCTTAGATGAAAATTTATTTAAAAAATCAAGTATTTGATGAAAAATCATGGACAAAATCAATGATTTTAGAATTCTGAGCCCAGATCCGTAAGTATTTTTTTACACTAGAAAAGTCAAAAAGAAAATTTCCCCTAAAATTTTTCAAAATTTTACCTATAAATTGGCTAATTTTCAGTGAAAACTTGCTTATAAACAGGGCTGCCATATCTGAGGCTTTAGCCCAGGGTTCCCAGATCAAAAATTTCAAAAGCCTCATTTGGCAGGCGAAAAAGCCTCATTTTGTGTCAAAAAGCCTCATTTTTATAAAGTTTATTAAAACACGCTTAAAATTTTCAAATGATTTATTTTTGATTGTCCATGATCAATTTGAACAATTTTTTGTTCGAAATAAACATTTTGTGAAATTCTAAGCATGAAAACCGAAGTTGATTTTTTTGCGGCGCTTTTTTCAAAAAATTTTTGGGGAACAAGGTGGGCCGGCGGTGCCGATAGGCGCCGCCGGGAAAAATTTTGTGATTTTTAATACGATTTGTTATCAGATTTGTCGACAAATATGGCCAAAAACATTATGCCAATTTATCAAAATTAATCAAAATTTAAAAAATCTGACGAATTTTCCCCAAAAATCTTCAAAATTTCTCAAAAAAGCACAAAAAGCCTCAAAGCCTCATTTTGAAAATTTAGCCTCATTGACCTATCAAAAAACCACAAAATGAGGCTAAAGCCTCAGATCTGGGAACCCTGCTTTAATGTTTGAATATGTGGGTGTTAAATTTTGTTAAAAATTTTAATCAATTGTTTATTGTTTGTAAAAATAATTTCTAAAATTATTATTTTTTTTCGCAAAAATTCGAAAACAAAAAAAAACGTGCCAGGAAATTTCGACAGAGAACAAAATTTTTTGAGATCAACTCATAACGCCAAATAGCGTGATTTTTTGCGCGCTAATTCAAAAACTGCGCTGATCATTGACTTTTTTGTTGTTTCTTTTGATCAGCCATAACTCGCTTCATATTCAACTAAACTTAACAAAATTAATATAAAAAAGGTTTCTGAAAAGGGGAATCGTTTTCTAAGCAAATTCTAAGCGCTAAATCTAATCATTTTTCTATTCATTCTAAATATCCAGAGTGATTTTATACCCTTATTCCAAATAAATGCAAATTTTCATCACCCCATAACTTTAAAACAGGATAGAAAATCATTAAAACTTAATAGATCAACGACCATCGATATGCAAAATTTGGTGCGGATTTCCGGCCTTTTCAAAATTCTGGTCTCTAATAATTTTGTTCTCTGTCGAAAAAGGTCACTGTCGAAATCAGCCACTTTTTTTGACTGATGAAAACTTGGGAAAATCATATAATAAAAAGATTTCTTTCTTTTTTTTGCGTAAAAATTTCAAAAAAAAAATTTTTTATTACACAAAAAATAATTTCGCGAAAACCCCCTCGGCTGCTAATTTGGGAGGAGGCATTGTCAAATACACTGCTTACAATCACAGGGATGGAAGTTCCGAGAGCCCTAAAAAAATTCGGCAGTCCAAACCCAAAATTCGGAATTCCGCGATACATAAGCGGGAGGAGAACCGATCTGGGGTTTCCGGCATTTTTGGAGTCGGCACACCAACAATTTTGCTCGTTTTTGAAGCCCAGAAATTCCAATTTCCGAATTTTTTTTCGCATTTTTTTCTTTTCACTTTTTTGTGTCATTTTTTGTTCGGCCGCTTTTTGTTGGGCTGACAAAATGAGAAAAAGCCATTAATTTTTGTTTGAAAATTGTTGTGCTTTTTGTATTCAAAAGATTTTTTGACTGATAAAACATGGGAATTCCGCGACACATAAGCGGGAGGAGAACCGATATGGGGTTTCCGGCATTTTTGGAGTCGGCACACCAACAATTTTGCTCGTTTTTGAAGCCCAGAAATTCCAATTTCCGAATTTTTTTTCGCATTGGCTTTCCCATCCCTGCAACACAAATCCTATTTTAATTTCATCATCATCATCATTATCGTCGTCGTCATTTAAATTTATTTTTGCTTTGCGCACCACCGCCACATTTTTGTATTTATTTGTCATCATATGTATGGTTGTCATATCATCTTCACCACGTTCATTTCATATTCACTTTTGTGTTTCCTTTCCAAATCCGTCGTCACAGCAGAAAAAGTTCAACCACACACAGCCAAAAACAACAACAAAAAAGCAATTAATTAATTAATTACCTACTAATTATGCATGCAATCCATTCACTTAACCCTTAAAATTTTAACAAGAAAAATTGTACAAGAAACAATTAATTAAATACAATTATTTTTGTTTTCGTTACACTATTAAATATCATTGAAAAGGGATATTAAATTCGCTTATTCTGTCGTGCAAAATAGCGCAGTCGGTAGCGCTGCCTCTGCAAGTAAATTACATAGAAGTTCGAGTCCGCTCGAACGCATGGCAAATTTTTTAAATTTTTTCCATCGCATTTTCTTGTACTTATTTTAAACATTTAAGTTTTTCTTTATAAAATTATATTTATTTTTATAGAAATTCCTTCCAGTATTGGCAAAATTTAAATTTAAATTGAAAGATTTTTTATTGGTCCTTAAGAATTTGATGGGTTTCCGTGTGAAATTTTTGCAATAAATTGGCAAAATTTGGAAACTTTTTTGGAAATTTAAACAAACAATTTTCTTAACAAATTGCATTAAAATTATTTTAAAAGAATTTCATGGGAGCTTAACGGCATCATCGGACTCTCGGCTTAGCACCTTTTTTTTGAAAATTTGCCCCCAAAAAGGCAGAAATAGTCGTTTAAAAAATGTTTTTGACTACTGACGACACATTGGTTCAAAATTCAAAACCAAATCCATCAAGAATTATTTCAAAAAAATATAATAATCCATCTCCAATTATGAATAAAAATGAATGCTCTATTTTAAATGCTCTCTTTTTGAATTGAATTAAAATTAAAAAATTCGATGGCGGCGGCACCGAACCACCATTACCAACCCAATAATGCCACGGATGATGATGAAGCGGTGGATGCCGAGCCGGATGCTGCCGGCTCACTGAGCCAACGCGCGGCGGAGATTGAGAAGCGGCGCGAGTGGCGCCAGGCCCGCCTGCGCTCCATGGACGTGGAATCGAAGCGGACCGATGAGCTGGTGCGCATGATTACCGCCGCAGCAGCGGCCGCCGCTGCAGCGGGCACCGCTTCCGGCGGCAACGGTGCCGCGACGGACAGTAACAAGAACAACAACAATGGCACCGGAAGTGCCACAGCAACAACAACAACAACGAGGGCATTGGCAAATGGAGGCGGCGCAGGAGCAGTGAACTTTGGCACCACTGCGCCAACGTCGACACCTACAGTAAACCCATCCTCAAACAACAGCAACAGTACACAGTCCCCGATTCCAATTGCACCCTAATTTGATCATTAAATGCCCATTAATGAATGCTTAATCATCATTGTTGTTCAAAGCATATTTTAATTGTTACATTCACAAAGTGTAAAACCGAGGGGTGGTGGTCGACGCAAAACATTGCGAAATTTTTTCTTTTCACTTTTTTGTGTCATTTTTTGTTCGGCCGCTTTTTGTTGGGCTGACAAAATGAGAAAAAGAATTTTTGTTTGAAAATTGTTGTGCTTTTTGTATTCAAATTGTGCAGGAGCACAAAAATCGCCGCCTGTGCTTCGCCACTCTGTCCTTTTGTGAGCAACTACCTGCACTATTTGGGGAGACGACGCATTTGATCATCGACGAGGCTGGACAGGCGCCATACGTCCAAATCCTCAACTTGGTAAGCCAACTCCCCTGCCTAACCAAGGTACTGATCACCGGCGATCGCCGCCAACTGCGTGTCCATTTGCCCTCCCTGCCGATCGCAATCCGTGAGGGCTTCGGCATGGACACGGTCATCCAGAACCTGGATGTTGCGCAAGGGACGGACGTCACAACATTGTCGGTCTGTTTTCGCTCACATTCTGCTCTGGTCCGCTGCACGGAGGCCGGCTTTTACAAACCGCACGGCGAGCTGTTGACACCAGGACGTGACGACTCCGAGCGGGCACTCATGACCGACCAAGCGGCCTTCAAATTGCCGAAAAAGGGAGTCCCTCTAATTTTGGTCCACCAGAGCACGCCTGCGCAACGCGACGAAGTGTCCACTTCTTCGGCCAATCCTGGACAAACAGACACGGCGATGAGAGCACTGTGGCGTTTGGCGCGGGCCTTCCCAGGCACACTCGTCCGCTGCATTTGCTTCTACGCCGCGCAAGCCCTGGAGATCGAACGGTTGGTGGCCCAACAAGAAATCCCGGACATTTTAGTGACAACAGCGGACGCAACACAGGGGCACGAGTCGTCACTTGCCGTCGTCGTCACAACATGCTCCGTCCTCGACAGTGGAGCCGACTCGCAGCCCTTCTGGGCTGATGCCGCGCGGGTAGACGTCGCCATCTCCCGCGCCAGCCATGGAATGATCATCATCGGCGATTTGCTGCTGCTCAACCGGACGGAGACGTGGCGGCGCTACCTGGACCAAGCGACGACTGCGACGACAGTGGTCGGCCCGGAGTACTTCGACTTCGAGCAGTTCAACAACCCCGACAACTATCACGACAAGGACGGACAGCTGATCTCGGCCAACGGCGGTGCGGTACGGTCAGAGCATTTCTACAGCAAATACGGTAAGAATGTGTGGTACAATAACTATGGTGAGTCAAGGGGGGCGGAGAACAGAATCAACCTTATCTTCCTTAAGGTGGCACTCGGGTAAAAATTTTTTCAGAATTTTTGGCCCATAAAATATTGATTTTATTATGATTGAATAAAGTGATCATAAACATATGACCACCTAAAATGGGAGGCATGTTCGTCTACACAAGTGTAATTTTATTATTAATCATTATTCCAAAAATTAAATTATATCATTAAAAAGCCCACAAAAAATGCTACAAAAAATGCCAAGAGACTGTGCATTTATGTGTTCATCTTCGGTTTTTATCAAAAGATTTTTAGCTTCAAAAATTTCACCGGCGGCGCCTATCGGCACCGCCGGAGCTCCAAAATTTCCTTTATTTTTTAAATCGACTCAAAAACCGTGAATATTCTAAGAAGTATAAAAATTTACAAAATATATTGCTCAAAAAGCTAATTATATTTATTTATCAAAAAGGGTTGGTTGGTCTCTAGAAACTAGAGACCGGCGCGGGATTTTGCGGGATCCCAGTCCGCAATCCCGCATTTTTTGAAAAATTTCCGATTTCTTGCACCGCAAAAAAGTGGTTTTGAAAAGAAAAAAATAGTCAAATTTATGAACCGTTAATAATTTGATTTCCGATCAACTTTTTACCGTCGGATCCAATCGAAAAATCTTAGTCGACCCATCAGCCCCTTTTAATGCATCCCGCCAGCCCCTAAAAATTTATTTTCAGCATTTTTTGATTTTTGGAAATTTTTTGAATTTAATTGAAATTTTTTCGAATTTTCCAAAATCCCGCAATCCCGCAAATTTTAAATGCGGGATTTGCGGGATTAATTCCGCGGGATTCCGTCCCGCAAAAAATTTTGAGTTCCAGTCCCGCAGCGGGATCCGCAAATTTGAAATTTCCGGTCTCTACTAGAAACTGCGTCAATTGATTAAATTTGATATTTAACCGAAATTATGTGATGAAAAAAATTTTGGAATTAAAAAAAATTTGAAAAAACTTCGGCTTCGAAAACTTCGGGTTTTTTGGGCTTCGAGCTTCGGACTTCGGCTTCGAATAAAAATTGGGCTTCGCCTTCGGCTTCGAGTGCTAAGCCGAGCTTCGCCCAGCCCTGACCTGGATCCAGGAAAAATCCAGACCTGGATCCAGGTCCAGGTCGAACTCTAATAATCACAGATAATCATAATCCCACCTGTGCTCCTTGTAAACTGATCAGAGCACCAAACATTTTTATCAAACACCATCATTGATCAGTGATCGTTGATTTGACCGTTTTGCCTGATTAAAATATGCTTACTGAATTCTTCATGTACATACATAAAAATATACATATGTATAAATTCATTTATTGCAATTTACTTTAATTTTTTTTAATCCCAAATATATTAAAAATTAAAAGCGGAAAAATACAATAATGGTCATACATTTATCTACATCCCCATTTCATTTTTTTAATCCATCAAAGTTTTGGCACTTTTTTGGCGTCCTCCATTTAAATAAACAACCACAATTTGCCCTAATTTTTCAAAAATATAACAAACATTTTTTTGTCAAAAAATGAGTCAAGCATTTGGCCACCAATTGCTGCACCGTTTTCGCCGTCCAGCATTATTTGCATTATCATCATCAAAGTTTTGTCCATTGTTTCGTGCCACCGCCGCCTTCGCAGATTGACTTTGTTTTTGATTGCCAAAACGCCCAAAACTCACATGTACTTGATGAATTCGGACCAGAACTTCACCGACTCATCCGATGGTTGGCACTTTTCACGGCACGCGGCACCTGGGCAACCGGGTGGCAAGGCTGGTCAGTCAGTAATGGGGGTTTTTTTTTTTGTTCGGTGCCGTCGGTGAGTCAGTCAATGGCAACTCGTACAACTAATATATATAAAAAACGCCTGAGCTTAAAGCTTAGGCCTAGCCTAAGCCTTAGCGCGTTTCCCATCGCCGACTCTAAAAAATTATTGAATTTTACAAAAAATGGCACTCAAATTTCAAAATTTTCCTTGCCGACTCTAAAAATTATTGAATTTTACAAAAAATGGCACTCAAATTTCAAAATTTTCCTTGCCGACTCTCTAAAAATTATTGAATTTTACAAAAAATGTCACTCAAATCAAAATTTTCCTCGGCGGCACTCACTCCCTGTTCATCAGTTTTCGCCGCCCCAATATCCCCTCCGAACTAAAAAAAAAAATTTTTTTTTTTAGTTTTTTTCTTTAAACTAGGGAGTAGGCTGTCTCGGCTCGGTATGAAGCGCATGTTTTTCATTTTTGGCAGGTTATGGACGACAAGCGGGTCAATTCGCTGTCCTTGTCCGCCATGGAAATGTTGCACGACACACTGCGCGAGTTGGACGCTCGGCCGGAGGTCCGGGTGGTGATCCTCGCCGCCTCGGGGCCTGCCTACTCCGGTGGACACCATCTACCGGAATTGGCACGGTTTTCATTGAAATTTTACTTGATGGGCGAGGGAAAAGTTGGCACTAATGGGGGCTCGGTCAACTGGATGTCGGCCCCGGTTTTTGGGGTATAATTCCGTTCATATTTCTCCGAATTGAATGAATTTGATAGCATCAGATAGGCCTAAGAATTCTCTATTTCCTTGCAAAATTTCATGAAATTCATTATAATATCAAAAAAGTTATGACCCAAAAAGCTTCGGAAAAGCAATTTTTTGGTAATTTTTTTTTGAAAATTTTCGAAATTTTGCAGGCAAATTGAGAAAACTTAGGCCTATCGAATGCTTAACAAATGCTTTCAAACCGACCAAAAACTGTCCTCTTTCAAGTTTTGGCGCTCAGTCATGCCAATATTCGAAGTTTGGCAGAATTACGGACCGAATTTTTTCCAAAAAAAAACTGAACCGAACATTTAATTTTTATTTATCCCTTTTTAAATTTTACTTTTAATTTCATTTTAGACGGCCGAATCCGGCACAGAAATGCACCGCAAAGTGTTCAACAAATGCTTGGAACTGATGACATTCATTCGACAAATGCAATTGCCCGTCATCGGTTTGTGATTTTTTGTTTCATTTTTTTTAATTTGTAAAACCGACGCTCGAAATCCGGACCCCATCCCTACCAAAATATATCAGAGTCGAGCCAAACACTCATTTTTAAATGTGGAATTCATCAGGTTTATTCAAAAAAAAACTTTCGAATTATCGTTTCGGAGCCATAAACTTTCGACTCAGATGTGTTTTTCTGCAATTTTTCTAATTTAAAAATTTTTTTATTCGCATTTCACTTTTCAATGCATTGTTTTCTAAATTTTTCATTTGTCATTTTATTTTTGTAATTTAACAAGCCATTTTTCTGCCCGGATTGCGATATCCTCAACTTTTTTGGGTCGGTTCAAAAAAAAATTTTTTTTTTTGGCCCTCCGATTTATCGCTACGAAAGGATACGAACGATATTGTAAATTCTTGAATGCCCTTTAACACTGTTTACCCATGACAATTTGTTGGTGGCTCCGTTCACATTTTGACCCCTCGGGGTTCATGGTTCGAGGCCCACCGGCGGAGGGTGGTCCACAATTTTTTTTCTCATTTTTTTTTGTTTAGCCGAGGTTGACGGCCTCGTCGCTGCGGCCGGCACGCAGCTGGTCGCAGCCTGTGACATTGTCATTGCGTCCGGTCGTGCCAGCTTTAATGTCGCCGGGTGAGTGACCCCCAGGGGAAAGGGAGGGGGAAATTCATTAAAATTTAAAAAAAAAAAATTTTTTCTTGACGGTGCCTAATGGGGCACAGTCGGATGGGACGGACCATCATTTGATCATATTTTTTGAAAATTTGACTCCATAAAATGGAAAATGGGTTACTTTTTAACTTTTTTTTTTGGCTTAAAAACGGCTACCAAATTTCTTATTCTTCTCCCAGGGGTTTAAAATTTAGAAAAATAATACTTGAAAAACAGTTTTTGGCATGATGAGTAAAAAAAAAAAGTCTCCGGATTTCCCCGACAAAATTTCTTTAACGAAAATGGTTAAATTTTTAAACAGTATGCCATTTTTTAATGAATTTCGTTGAAAATCTCAAAAATTTAATTTTTCCATGCTGCCGCCTATTGGCACCGTTGGACCACAAAATATTTTTTTTATTCAACCCAAATCTCCAAAATGGCCCCATTTATTAAAGTCAAAATCAGTCCAGAAATGGGACTTAACCCCCAAAAATGTGCCCAATTTTCTAAGAAAAATTGGAAAAAAAAATTTTTGGGGAATCAAATTTTGTTCAAAAGTTAGCAATTTTTTTTCTTTTTGTTTAAAGTCGCTTTGCCCCACAATTATTTTTTTCTGTTTTTGCAGCGTTAAGCTTGGCCTGTTTTGTGCCACCCCGGCGGTTCCGTTGTCGCGAAATGTGCCACCAAAAATTGCGCTTGACATGCTGCTGACTGGACGTTTCTTGGAAGCTAACAGTGAGTTTTATTTATTGTTAATTTTTGTATTTAATCAAATGTTTTCGGTCCATTTTTTGGATTTTTTTTGCCAAAATTCTTTCATTTTTTTCATTAATTTTTTTTTTGTTTTGTCCATTTTCAGTTTTCCATGGGTTCAATCTTCATTAATTTTGGTATTCTTAA
The DNA here is from genome assembly GCA_004148225.2 of Heterodera glycines. Classification (NCBI taxonomy): domain Eukaryota; kingdom Metazoa; phylum Nematoda; class Chromadorea; order Rhabditida; family Heteroderidae; genus Heterodera; species Heterodera glycines. Next base: position 1,187,354 of record CP049708.1, on the reverse strand, counting down.
CATTTTGTATATTCTTCCACAATTAAGAAAAACAGTTTTTTTGAAATAAATTCTTTTACAAAAAAACAAAAAATTCAGGAAAAATTTGCTGAATTTTCCAGAAAAAAACGTACAATTAAATTTTTTTTCATTTCCTTGAATTTCATTATTACTTAATTTTTATTTATTTTTGGAATTAAGCAAGAGGTAACTAAAAATTTTTGAAATTTTTTCATTTTTTGGCGATGTTTTATTCGGCTCCGCCGCCTTTCCCCATTCGAATTAAAAAAAAAAAAATTTTTTTTCCACAGTTGCGCACAAATTTGGTCTCGTGTCACGCCTCGTCGGCACCGCGGAGCTCCGGCGCGAGACGCTCGGCGCCGCGCAACACATTTGTGACAACAGTCGTGCAGTGGTCGGCATGGGCAAGGCGTTCTTCTACGCACAGCTGGAGCAGAACGAGCGCGACGCGTACAGGTCGAACGACGAAAATTTTGGGGGAAAAAACATTGAATTTTCTCACAATTGAGGGTTAAGGGGGGTGGAAAATTTATGGAAAAATGGGAGGGTTATGGGGTGAGAAAATCGGGAGCAGCAGCTCCACTCCCCCGGAAATTTTTTTTTTAAATTTTTAAAACCACGATCTATTTTTAAGAAAGAAAATTTAGAAAATTTGAAAAAAAAGTTTTTTTTAATTTTTTTCAACGATTTACGTAGGAAAGAAAAATTTGATAATTCATTATGAAATTTTAAAAAATCGCTGAAAAGAAATCTAAATTATTTTTTTCCAGTGTTATTTAAGAAATTGATTTGTGAATAACATTTTCTAATTTTTTTTACGAAATGAATTTCGTTTTTTTATGATTTCATTTTTGAAATTTACATTTTTTACCAAATAAGATTTCCTAAAATTATTAAAAAAATTTTAATAAATTTCATTTTTTTTTTTACAAAAATTGATGTCATTTTTTAATATTGAAAATCAAAAATATTCACAAAAAAAGAAAGCCGTGCGTCCGAGCGGACTCGAACTTGCGCCTATTTTATAGGGTGAACAATCCAACGCTTTTTTTAACGACTGCGCCATTTTGCACGACTGAAAATGCCCATCTTTCCTCTTTATTTCCCCACATTTTTGCGCCTTGGCATTACAATATCTTTCATTTTTCGGCATTTTACGCTTTAGAAAAAATCCCTTTTTTGAATGAAATTCGCTTGATAATATAACAAAAATTTCAAAATGTTTTCCTTTATATAAATCGTATAAGTGCCTGGGCGGGGGACGGTTCGGTGCCAGCCCAAGTTTTGGACTACAACTTTTTTTCATTGTTGACCAAATCTAACAATCTTGATATCATTCGAAAGCTTTACATGTTTAGAAGCGTTTTCTAAGTTATTGCTTAGCGATTAGACAATTACCAAAAAGTTATAACATGAAAATTGCAAAAAAAAAAAATCAAAATTTTTGAAATTTTTTCTTTATTACTTTTTTAAAGGCTAGAAAATCTTTTCGCTTCTTGTAATGCTAATAAAGCACGTGAAGGGCTTTCGAATGATATCGAGCCCGTCTGCATGCGTGTGGCATTTATTTCAAAAAAAAAAAAATCATTTTTATAATGATCTGAAATCTGAACACAACTGCCTTTTTGTTTGTTATTCATTCCATTATTCAATTGTTTAATTTTTATGCAAAATTTATTTAAATTTATGTAAAATTTTCAGAAATTTTGTATTTTTTAAAATATTTTCCCGACTTTAAGGCAGGCGACGGCAACAATGTGTGACAATTTGAAGTGGCGCGACGCGCAGGAGGGCATTTCGGCATTCATCACACGACCAAAACGGCAGCCCCAGTGGACGCACACTGATCAGAGAGTGATCAAGGACTGATCAGAGAGAAAGTGAGAGAGAGAGAGAGCTATACTGATTTGGAAATTCTCATCATTGATTGATCAACCGGGGTGATTTTGTTGTGTTTGAGTGATCGGAATGGACGAAAAACCTTATTATACTACGGCTTCTTTATATTATTATACCAATAAATTGAAGACAACAAAAAAATTTACAAATTTTTTCTCTAATTTTTTATTTATTTTTTTAAACACCAAATTAAATTCAGAAAACTTTTTACAATTAAATATATGTTTAAAATAAAATATTTAAGTCCTAACTTTTCTAAAAATTTATACAGATTTAAATTAAAAGGGTAAATTGATCAATAAAAATTTAAGCGATTTCAGGGGTTCGGGTCATTTCGGCACGGTCGAATTAATCAATTACAAATTTAATAATTATTTTTTGAACTTTTGTGAGATTAATAATGCCTGATATGGCAAAAAAAAAAAATAATGGCGCGCCGTGCCGAGTTCAACCCGCGCGGTTCCCACTTCAAATTGTTTTTTTCGACAAAATTTAAATTTTCCAGCATAAAATTTTTTTTTAGCAAAAATGCCAAAAATTAAATTTTCCGGCATAATATTTTGCCGGGATTGTTCTTGTCTGGGGCTTCAACTGCTGCCCCTCCCCACTTCAGCGCCCGCCATTGGCTTATCCTATAATCCGCTCCTTCCGCTGGGATATTGTGCCACAATGGACGGGGGAGGGCAGCAGCAGATGTTTGTGTGTGACTTCCGTGTGACCCGTCCGGCACAAAATTTCACACAATTTATTATTGGCACCTTTCCACTCATTGACTTCGGACGGAGCGCCGATTAGCGATTAGGTAATCCCACAAAATATTTCTCATCCAATTTAGAGCCCCAAAACATTATGTGTGGTGGTGACCTTTCAATGTTAAGTGCAGAGCTTTTTTTTGGTGTGCCATTTTTGTATACCATTTTTTTTTTTTTGGAAAATTTTCCATTTTCCAGCAAATTATTTTGATGGCATTTTTTGAATTTCATAAATTCCTACTTCATACCTAAGCCGTCCAAATTTTCATACGACGGACGGTCTAAATGTTTTTGCCACCGATGACAATTTTTTTTTTATACACCACTTTTGCGGCGCATTTTCTCAATAAATTTTTTGGGGACACTGATGGTGGGTGTGGATTAAGGGGTTCCGTCCGGTTTTTTACCGATCGAAAACCCGACTGTGCCGGTCTCTAAAAGTTTGCCCAGCCGGAAATCCCGATCGAAGTTTTTGTCAGTTCAGTCCCGAGCCCCTGCATTTTTCTTGGTCCCCCTTCCCCAATTCCTAGTTGAAATTCCTGTTCCCGACATTTCCCAAAATGCCGGTCCCGAAAATTCTAAAATTTTGCTCTTTCCCCTTACTCCCTCCCCCCTTTTACCTATGCTGTTGTTGGTGGGGATGTATGGGGTTCACCACCACCAACCACCCTGGGTCGGAAAGCATTTTATGACTTTTTCTCCCCTCTCCCCCCAGGGGATGGGGGAGGGCATTTTGTTTTGGGAGTCCCAAAAATGGCACGACGACCATTTGTGCCACTACCACCACCATCATCAGCTGTAGAAGCAGCAGTTTCGGCAATAAACTGGCTGCTTACTCTTGCCCAAAAATTTTATGATGGCTCTTTTCGGGGGTCGGGGGGGGGCAATGGCATGGGGCCAATCGCATGGGCCCCCCGCGGGCGACGGACGGACGGACGACAAATTTATACCGCTTTTTACCGCACATATTCTCCTCCCATCAGCACCAGCAGGGGTGAGGGCACGAGCATATTTATGTGGCACAACGTTTTGCGCTTGGGGCAATTTTTTTTTTTGTAAATTTTTTTGCCTATGTCTGATTTGGACGAAGCCCAACTCGTACTAGGCCAACTCGTACTGCTCCAACTCGTACTGTTTTTCGACAAAAAAAAAATCATCATAACTTTTGTAAACTCAAACAAATTAAACATAAAATTCTCTATCTACAAGCAAAATGCAAGAAAATTTTATTGCTTTTCAAAAAAGTTATGACCAAAAAGCCGTAAAAAATTTTTTTCGTCCATAACTTTTTTCAAACTTGATCAAATTTTTTGAAACTTGGTATGTAGATAGAGAATTTTAAGTGCTATTGAATGATACCAAGAATGTTTATTTGGCCGACTTGAACAAAAGTTAAGACGGTTTTTTGTCGAAAAACAGTACGAATTGGGGCAGTACGAGTTAGCCTAGTACGAGTTGGGTTTTTCCCATCTGATTTGTGGTTTCCAAGATTTTGGGTGTCCAGATAGATCCCAAAGTCTCGAGTTTTTATTTAATGAAATTTTTGGTAAATTTCATGAGGGGGTAACAGAAATTTTCCCAAAGAACCTTTGTGCGCATTGCTGTAAGCCTTTGCCAGTTGGATGCTTTGTGCAACGCTCTCTACCTACTGTCTTTACCAAAGGATACTGTAATTATTATCAATCAGCATCAGCAAATATTTTTGTTGGGGTCTCCCCCGTCACATCTTGTTCAAATTTGCTCTACGGTCTTCTTACCAAAGGGTACTGTAATGAATATTTTGTTGAGATCCCCGCGCCCCATTTCTGTACAAATCATGCAACTACTATCTTTATAAAAGGATACTGTAATCATTACCAGCAATATTTTTGCCGGGGTCCTTCCCCCCTCCTCCAAACTTTGAAGTTATAGCAATTATTATTGGCCTGTCCAGCAGACAGTAGTCATCATCCAAAAGTGTCCCCTCCCCCGCCGGTCATTTCCCCGCAATTTCCGCGCCGGGGGGGGTAATCCGTCAAGATGGCGAATTTCTTGCTTCAAGCTCTGGCTAACCACCATCATTACACCACAACAACAATATAAAGGAGTAGCAGCAATGAATGAACGAATGTCCGGCACGGCACACGACGACAACGATTTCTCGAGGAGAGGAAATAATGGCATCATAATGTACTCCCCCCCCCCTTTCCTGCCCCCAAGGGGATGAAGAAGTTAATTACCCCACCCCCGAGGGGAAATGGACAACGGACACCGATCCTTCCTCCATTATCCTCCGTTCCGCCGTGCCGGGAATGACCCATGTGCCATGGATGGACGGACATGCGCGGAGAGACAGACAATTCGCGCACTTCCCCTTCCCCCTTTTACCCCCCGGGGGGCAATGTGTGATGATGATTATTTCACCCAATTTTGGCAATGGGTGTGGGTGGCATTGACATGCCACATAATAATGAATTTGGGTGGGCGCCAAATGGATGCTTTTATGGCGGGAATTAACGGACGAATGGACGACGGACGACCACGGCACAGTCAATTAAGTAATTAATTATGGTAATGGTAATGTTAATCTTTGGTGCGCCATTGTTGTATCATTGATGAGGGAGGGATCCCTTAATGTACCACAGTTTTTATTTGGAACTCCTTTTTTTTGTTCACCCATCCTTTTTAATGCGTTTCGAGAGTCTCGACGAAAAAACCGATTTTTCCTCAAGGCCAAGCCTAGTTCTCGAATTTCGACGAAGAATTTTCTCTAGTTGTGCGGGTCCTAAAGTTAAATCTTTCTCGTAAAATTTCGGTTTATGGGACACGTCAATCATAAACAAATTCGTTTGTATTGCCTTAGGCAAAATACGGCTGGTCAAAATTTATCTAATTCATTTTTTCCTTTCTTTTTTAGTTTATTAACTTTAGTTTTTTTCCAAGTTTATTAGTTTTTTTAAATTTAATTATTATTTTTTCCTTTTTAAATGATTTTTAGTTTTGGATTAAAAAAAAATGGGTACGATAACTCGAAATTAGCTGGTTGGTGTACGATAGGTGACTCGTGGGCAGCTCTGGCCCGTACAAGAACTCGTACAAAAATTTGCATATTAAATTTTCAAGGAAAAACTTTAAGGAAAATTGATAGAATTTGGGTGATCCCAGTGCACATTCAGAGATTTGTTGGAATGCCGGTTTCCGATATTTTTGAGCCGTCTGAATTCGAATTTTCGATTTCCTAAATCTTTTTGAGCTGTCGGAATTCCGAGTTCCGTTATTTTGGGCTTAAAAACCTTGAATTTGTCCATTTTTGGTCACCTAATTAAGATTAACCAAAAACCATTCCCTGTTATATGACCATTAAATATTAATATTCATCTTTCACTTTTAATTTTTGATAAGCAAATAGAGCACAAAGCACGTGAACACTTAAAATAGTAAGAAACGCTAAATTTGTAAGTTTTGTCTGAAATTAAAAAAAGTTTTTGGCACATCAAAATAATTGCTGACGCCTAAGTGCTTGTGGCAGGGATGTGGTGTGCCGATGCTCTCAAAAAATGTTTGGCAATCGGAAATCGGCATTCCGACGGCGCTGAAAAAATTTCGGAAATCGGGAGTCCGAGGAGTCCAAAAATACCTGAAATAGGAATTCCGTACCCAAAATCAAAATCGGTATTCAAACACATCCCTGCTGGTGTGTGTTCCCTCTGCTGGTTGGTTTGGTCCCCAATTCCGCACCCGGAAAAATGCCAAAAAATATTTAATACCATTTTTAATACAAAACAAACAAATAACGGGGTGCTTGATTGCCTGCTTATCTGGCACTTGCTGATTATTTGAAGATGATTCATTGCATCCTGCTGCTGTGCCCTCTCCTTAACACCCACATAAACACCTTATTGAAGTGCCAAGGCACTGAATTATTGGCCAAATACCCCCGGCGGGGGGGGGATTTGGCAGGCTTAACGCGGGCGCGGATAAGCAACAAACAAAATGTGCCAAATCCCTCCCCTCCTCTCCAAAGCACCTGTCCACCAAACCATCCCATGCTTATGTGTGTGTGCCCACACCACCACCATATTTGTCGTCGTATATGCAAAAGCTCCACCACAGCAACCGGAGGAGGAAATGCATGCTTAAAGACGTTAATCGTTACCTTCTCTCTCTCTACCTTTGTTGTTGTTGTTGGAATTCGGGAATGATCAATGGATGATGATGGAGATGATGATTCTGATGGAAATCGTCCATTAAATAGGCGCCGGTCGAGGGTCCAATTTTACATTGGAACACCGAGCCGAGTTTTTAGGATGGATCGTGTAATGATGACTGATCGAAAATAGCTGTGGAAGCTGAAAGTGCTGTGGGAGCAAAAGCAACAGACAGGGGCCAAAATGAAGGAAAGATGGCCCCAAACAACAGTCATCCCCCACCAGTGGTGGATGTGGTCGAGTGGCTAAGACAACGGATCCACCACACGTAAGGGGCCCCGAGCGGCAGTTCAAAGCCGGCCTTCCGCCCCAATTTTTCGCCTAAATAATAGATAGGATTCACGATAGCCTGTCCTGAGATTTCAAAAATGCTTCGGCATTGTCTGAGTTTGGACAAGGGTCGGCATTCTCGGTGGCATGTCCTGAGATGTTTGACAAAAAATTTTAAAAATTCAATGAGGCCAGAGGCCTCCCTGTTGTTGAATGTATTCGGCATTCGGGGGATCGGCACAAGTGTTCGTGCCATATGCCATCCTTTCCGAACAAACGACGAAGCTTTCCTTCTTCAGTCACGGAAAAATTGCATGAATAGTCGTGCGCGAGACTGATGAAGATGATGGCACAACAAATGCTGTCCGTTCCCTGTCAATCACACACACCCCAAAATTTGTTGGCACACGGGTTGGGGGTGTCGTTCGTCTTGGGTCATCCATAGGTTTTTCTGTCGAACGAGAGGCCCCCTTTGAATTTTATCCCGAATTTTCCACTGTTAAGTTCGCTTGTAGGTTTGGTGCCGGCAAAATGGCCACTCCTTGGCACTGTTACTTTCTTCTCCTGCTGTTGTGCTTTTCCCCCATCAGCTGTAGTGCCATTCCTCACTTGAGCTCTCCTCATGCCCCAGGGCATTCATTAAGTCAGTAATGAACCAAAGTACTGAATAATTTATGTGCCATTTTTTCCGTGCCGTTGCTGTTGTGTTGTGCTGTGGTATTTCAGTGCCATAGCACATGTGTAACTCGCGCAGCAGCACTTCTCCCCCCCCCCATCCATTCATCCATTTTTACACCAAAATTCCATCTCACTAGAGAATTAGTGCTCCAAGGTTGTGCTGGAACTGTAAAACAAATTTCTTTTTTAGGCCAATTAATTTTTTTCACCGAGGGTTGGCACAAAATTTTTACGAGTGTTTGAATCGAGAGAGTAGTAATAAATTGAGAAATTTACAAATTTTTTTGTTAGATTGGCGACAAATTACGCCCTCCCTCCCCTACAATTATCTCAGCTTAAAAAATAACCAAAACGAGAATTGACTGTTCCCGAGAACCAGTTGAAAATCAGAGAAATGTTTTTTTGGATTCAGCGCCCGAATTCACAAAATTCACACATAATTTAAAAATTTGGCTAACGGCTAACATAAAGCATAATTTCAAAATTGCCCCCCCCCCCTCGTAGTTAGTGTTTTTTCCGCCCGTGCCCGGCGCCGATCGATCCTCGCGGCGCAAATCCCTGTTTTTTCTGTGTAAGCCCAGCAGCAAAATAACATATTCTTCATCTAATCGCAAATCATCTTTGCCTTTCCAACATAATCCCAGATTTTGCTTAGGGCGCCAGCGGAGGGTAAGCGAATGTAAAAAGCCGCCCCTGAGGGATAAGTAAAATGGCGCGCCCGATTACCGTAGAAGAAATCGGGTTGGCATTTCGGCACTAGCACGCACACCTCCCTCTCTCTCTCACGCCACTTACCCCCCCCCCCCCTCCTTAAAGCTTTAAGTATGCCGTGGCGGTGCCATTGAGCCAACTAACCAACGAATGGCGCCTGGGGGCGTATGCCGTTAACGGCGGTGCCGGATGGAGATGAGCTGCCTTGGGTTATGGCCATGCCACTACCAACTTAACTCTTTGCTCGGCTTGGCTTGGCACCACCACCACAACCACCACCATTTTGGCACTCTTCCCCCGGGGGGACGAGCGTTGGTTGGCTCGGCTCATCCTTTTCCGCTATTTATACGTGTGCGGCCAGCCCATGGCACTTTTGACTCGGCTTGGCCCTTGCCGCCGGCGGTGCCATGGGTTTTGTCGAATTTTGCCACCCCTCTCCCCGGCCCGGCAAATCCATTAGTCTGATTGGAAATGAATGTGTAAGCGCAAGCCATGGTGCCTCAGGGGCCCCACACATTCCTTACCACTGCAAAACCCAAACAAGGCCCAAGGGGGGGGGGATGGGAGAGGATTTTCTTTTCGGCCAATTATGTGCCATTCACTATTTCATTCAGTTTTTACAGGCCCCAAAATTTATAAGTTCAACCACTTTCTCTTTTTTTTTTAATTTTCACGGCTAATTTGCCAATCAAAGGCGGCAACTTCAAAGAGCTCGCTAATACTTACTTGTGCCAGTTTAGCAATTCAAATTCCGAAAATTGCCATTTCACCAAATCTAATTTTTTTTTCTAAATCCGAGCTTTCGCCCTCCTCTTCCAAAAAATTCTTTAATTGAGCTAAAAGATTGCCAGGAAATTTTTTTTTATTTTTATTGCGCGAATTTTATTTTTTTAGAGTTAAGAAGATCTGGAGACGATTTATTTTGTTAGAAAAACAACATTGTTTTCTCTATTTTTTTTTAAATTTAAATTAAAATTCTTTTTAAAATTGAAGCTAGCTATTTTAAATAAAATTTAAATTCAAATTCTTTCTCAAATTCATTGAAAGTTCATCGTTTTTATATTTTTTATTAAATAAAATTTGAATTAAAATCTTTTCGAAATCGAAACTAGCTATTTTTTAAATAAAATTTAAATAAAAATTCATTCAAATTAATAGGAATTTGAAAATTGAGTACGTGCGTCAAAAAATAAATTTAAAAAAACACCTCTTTCCAAATTTGGTAAATTTTTGGAAAAGTTCGTCCCGAATTTTTTTCGCTTTTTTCCCCATTTTCTGACTCATTTTTGCTTTGCTTTTCCCTTTCATTCGCTGTGCTTTTCCTCCCCCCCCCCACCAATTTTACCCTTTAAAAAACAGACAAAACTTTTCACACTTTTTGTTCCAATTGTTCTGACTGAAGCTGTTTTTGTTCCCCGTCCTCCGCTGCTTTTTTCGCCTTTTATTATTTTATTATTTATTTTATTTTTTAGACATTTTTATAAATAAATAAAGATAATTTTTGTTATTTTATTTTTTTTCTTTTTACTTTTATTCTTTTCTTCTCGTCCGCTGTGAGGAAAGGTGAAACGCTTTTTTTATTGTTGAATAAAATGCTATTATTTCTTCGCTTTCTTTTTTTTTTAAAATTTATTGCGACAAAAATTAATTTTAATTTTTTTTTGCCAAAAAATTGCCGAAATTAATTATTTTTACAGCGCAAAATTTGGAAGAATAAATCAAAATGGTTAATTTTAAAAAGTTTGAAATGGTGGTGAATGAAACATATTTTCATTTTTTAAATGTTCGATTTAAATTTTCTGTTTAATTTAAAAACTTTTTATATGTTTTTTCATTTTTTTGAGTTTAAAATTTTCTTGAGACTAAACCTTTGTAAAGAGATATATATATATATATATATATATATTTTAATTATTTGTATTTTAAATGGGAAATTTTCATGCTTGTAAAATGTCTATTTTTTTAATTTCTAAAAATAAATTAAATTTTCTTCGCTCTTAAAAACTTTTTGATTGAAAAACCCAAAAGAATTTTTTAACTTAAAAATTGTCCATTAAATTTGCGCAACAATATTTTTAACTAAATTTTCCGATTGACAGAAGAGAGCAGAAAATTTTTCACAAATATTCAAAACCCAAAATTTTTCTCCCCTAAAAAATTATTTTTCAAAAAATAAAAATTTTTTTTTTCTTCCGCCTTTTTTGAAATTGGGAAAAAGCGCGGTCCGGAAATGCACACAGACACACACATATAGCAGCAGAAAAGGTTGTGAGAAGAGGAGAGAATTCTTCCCCCGGGGGGACGACCGGCCGCTCATATGCCCACCCCCGGGGGGACGACGGACCACTAACACTTAACGCCCCGCTCGGCGCCCAAATAATTACGGTAACTGCGCTGCGCCGCCGGCGGAGAGTCGTCACCGCCCATTTGCCTCGCCCACTTCAAGCCCCCCCCCGAGGGGGGGGGAGGGGGAGGGGCGGAACTCCTCCCACCCCCCGGGGACGGAGGGGTATTCCAACCCCCAAAACCGCCCATTTCCCCCTCCCCCTGCCCCCACTACAAGTCCGCAGGGATTCGTTGCCGCTTCTCTAAACCCAACCCAACCCCTGAGGCGGCGCCGACGCCGGAGGGGGGAGGGACGTCCTCAGCAGCAACAGAAGAGCATCCAAAAAAGACCGCCCAAACCCAATCCAACAACCCATTTCCCCGGAGGGGACGGAGGGCAGGGCACGCCGTCCCGTCCTTTTAGCGCCACGCCACCAGCCAGCCAACCAGCCAGAACAGTGCATACATAATATAGTTTAATCGGCGTTCCGCTGCTGTTGCTGCAAGCCGGTCCGGCTGGCAGGAACGGCCGCCTGTCCTCTCGCTGCCCTTACGTTTTACGGCACAAAATTCGTGTGCCATGCCATCATACCCCGCCCGACTGGCCTGCTCTAAGTCTAGCTCCTCAGGGGATGGAAGGCAGAGATGCCAGTCTGTCTGCTGTTTTCGAGTTTTGTGCCGAAATTCCCCGCCCGTCGGGGTCGGTGCGGGTGACACTGCGCTTTCCTAAATCCCCCCATTTTTCCTTCCTCAAATGTGCCGTGCCGACGCTTGTACCCATTTTTGTCTTCCGCCGGCGGGGGATGTCTGAAATTTAAATAAAAAAACACGGTGGGATTTTCATTTAAATGCCAACGGCGGCGGGGAAGCCCCCCTGAGGACACGACGCGCAGAATTCACACCAAACACATTCTCTGTAGGATTAATTTTTGTTCTTCGGATGATCATTTCGATGCAGAGCATAGGCATTTGAAGAATAATTAATTAACCAACAGCCCCGGGGTACGAAAGAATAAAAAAAATTTTGAAATTTTATGGGAAAAATTTGGGTTCTTTTTCAAAATTTAAATTATGAAGCCAAAAACAAGGCTAATAAAAATCAAAAAAATCCTTCAATTTGCTAAAAAAAGTCCGGATTTTTATGAAAAATTGGGAGGTTTATTTTTGAAAATTTAAATTATAAAGCCGAAATTTTTTTTTTAAACTTTTTACTTTCTAAACAACTTCGCTTGGTCCGCAAATTTCCAAGCAAAATGAATTTTTGAAAATTTTCAAAAAACACCATTTAAATTACAGGTAATTTGTTAGCCGCCCAGGGATAAAAAAATTTTAAAAACTTTCCAATTTGCCAAAAATGGCTTTCCTTTTAGTGGGGCATCTCCAATTTCTTCTGTCTGTCGGTCAATGTGCCGCCGCACCACGTTGGCACATTTGCGCATAACTCAGCGCCGCAGGGATGGGCACGGCATAAATTCCCAATTCTCCCTCTGCCGGAGGGTGCTTGCGGTTCGTCCGTTTTTCACCACCGAACCCAGCTCTTTGTGCCATAAAGCCGCTTACACGGGACGGGAAGCGCCGGGGTCATTCATTGACTGCCCCCCGGCACATCGCTTGGCCAAAGCCAATGCCAACACAACCTATGACCCAACCCAGCCCCTCCCCTGGAGGGCACGGCCCAAAATTTTAATTTATTCATTCCATGCCCCTCGCTCTTCCGCTGTGCCGCAAAGCGCTGCGCCAAATTTCACTTTTATAGCCCCCCTCCCTTCCCCGCCCCATTCAGCCAACAAAAAGAGCGCATCCCCTCCGGGCGTTTTTGGGAGTCGCGGGGTGAAACTCTGTGCCGCCGCGCCGCTCTCTTCTCTATCAATTGTTTGTGGTGCCGTGCCCGCGGGGCAGGGCAGCGCCAACTAGCATAAAATATGCTCTCCTCCCCCAATGTTCTGTCCTCTATATCAGCACCAACCAAAAGCTCAACAAACCGTCCGTCATCCTCCAAACAATTTAGCTTTATTCGGCACAAAGTGTGTGTGTGCCGTGCCGTCTTCCGTCCGCTCCCCTGTCGAAAAAGTGATCCCCAGAGACCATCACCGCCGTCGCCGGAGGGTACACACCGCTTGCAACACAGACGACGACAACGTCGGCACCGCCCCAAATCCCCGCAGGGCACAGTGGTGGTGCCGAAATTGATTTCACCAACACCCAAAATGGTGGTCACTAGTGGTGCCGAGGCCGAATTGCTGGTGCCACCACCGCATTCCGCCTCTTCCTCCGTCGGCATTCAATCGTCGGCGACGACAACGACGGCACCGGCAGCGGCTTCATCCTCCGCTTCATCTTCCCCCTCTACAACAACAGTGGTTGATGGCTTTGCGCAGCAAAGGCACTGCTCTTCAAATTGGCAAAATTTTTAATCTCTGCTAAAATGGGATCGAGAATCTCGACCATGGCACAAACTTTTTTCGCCTCATTAAACTAATGAGGCTGAAGTCTTTAAAATTATCAAAGAAAATTCGGCTATGATTATGATCCTCGCACTTATTTTCAATAAAATATGCCATTTTTTCTTCTTAATTTTGCCAAAAAATTCCCCAAAAATTCCAAAATTTTTTGCTTTAGGTCCCTTGACCGCTCCATCTCCACAACACTGCTCAACAACATCATCAACAACAACGAGCCGTGCACGTCCAACTCGCTGTTGTTGAATGGCAGCGGCGGCACAACCACAACCAGCAGCAGCACAACAACAATGGGCGGCATCTCGGCATTGGCATCATTGGACAACATTGGCACAACAAATGCTGGGGCAACAAATTTGGATGGAAGCTGCCAAATGTTGGGCCAAATCGGTCGGTACAGTTTCCATTCAGTTAATTTTTTTGTGGAAAAAAAATTCAAAAATTTTTTTAAATTTTTTTTGGCGCCATTTATCCTATTCTCTTCTCTCTCTCTCTCTCTAATAACTATCATTTTTAAAATTAATTCATTAAATTGACCAATTTCCACATTTTGAACGCAGGGGAAGAAAATTTTTTTCTAAATTTTTGATATATATTTTTTTGAAATACCCAAATTATTTATTTTTCTCCCAAGTGCGACGACACCTATCAAAGGATTTTTTAAAAAAAAGTTTCACACCATACCTATTTACTACCTTCTCTTACAGCACATTTTTCCCCATGAATTTTTCTAATTTTCAAAAAATTTAACAATTTACCCCTTAACCCCTGCAGGATTTTTGTTTTCCCAAATTTATTTCATTCATTTTGCCCCAAATGTGTTACCCTATCAAAGGATATTCAGAATTTTTTTTTGCAGCCAATTATAAAAATTTCACATAGTTTACTGTCACCTCTCTCAACCGTTTTTTTTTACATATATGAATTTTTCCAATTTTTGCCTCTCCCAGCATTTTTTCTCCAAAAAAATCAACAACAATTTACCCCCTAATCCCCTCCAGAATTTTTTGTTTTTCCTGGAAATTTCCCAAATTTGGCACCATTTTAACCGCCCATCGATTCCTCGGCGCTTTTTGTCCATGAAAATAGATATATTTAAAAATGGAAATGCCCCGCCGGCTTTTCCGTTTCTCCTCCATTCATTCATCCTTCATCCGTCCTCCCGCAATTGTGAGCCATTGGATTTGCATAATCTCTTCCCTTTCCGCCCCCCCCCTTTTGTGTGCCACAATGGTTGTGCCACAAACTCCCATTCATTCATCTTCGGCACACTTTTTGTATTCGGCACAATCCATGTGCCGCCGATTTTGGCAAAATGCGCGAGCCCTTCGGCACAAAAATTGAATTTCCGTTCCACAAAACGGAACAAACAACAACAAATATGTATTTATAATTGAATTTTCAAAAAAAAAGAGTTATGCGTTAGGTCAAGAAAAATTGGGAATATGGGAAAAAATTCAAAATTAATTTAGCGAAAATGCAAATTTCAAAAAGGCATTTTTAAATTTTATTGAAACACCCATCGTGAAATGCCGAAAATTTCTCGTAAAATGCCGAAATCTTTCAATAAACAAAAATGGATGGCACTTTGGCGGTACGATAGTAGGCTACGGTAAAAAACAAAAATTTTGCTATGCCAATTTTTTTTTTGAAAATTGTCACTTTAAAAATTTTCTCGCCAGCGGCGGCCACAAATTTTCGCTTCCCCCTTTTGTGTGGCACCATACAACAGCACATTTTGTACATAGTGTGCCGGCGCCGGTACAAAAAATCATTGAAAAAAAATTTCGATTTGTTTTGGCGTTTTGTGCCTTTGCCGCCAAGTGCCGAGCCCCGCGGGGCAAATGCGGCCGGCGGTGGTGGCACTGGCACAAAGCATGTGAAAGCGTGCGGTGCCGATAAAAGAATTTGTTGTGTTGTTTTCCCATGCCATTCACTCATTGTACAAAATTTGTGGATGGGGTGGGTGCCGTTGCCGTGCCCCGAGGGTATAAAATTTGTTAGTGCTGTGCCCTCCGCGCGAGGTGGGGGCGGGAAACTTTCTCCACGCAAAGGGTACAAAATATGCCGCCACCATCACCGCCGCCGTTAGTGCCATTGGCGGCGGGCACTGGCGTATGCGCGAAAAAGCGCATTTCGTTTTTTGTTTGAAATTTGGCGTGGCATTGCGTCTGAGAAAATCTTTTTTTTTTTTTTTTGCTTTACCGTGGACATATAATGTGCTGCTGCTGCGCAAATAGTTGAAAAATGGTAGTGCCAAAATGCTGCTTTTATTCATATAGGTATATTAAAGTGCTCTTTTACTTTGTGATATTTATTTAATTCTTTTTAATTAAAATGTGGCTTTTTAATTTGGCATTTTTATTTTTCAATTTGGCATTTTATTTTAGCTTTTTTTCAAAATTTTAAATTAATTTGCTACCATACATCTATTTTTTATACTTACAAATTTCCATTATTTCTTTAAATGCGCGTTTTATAAATTTTTCATTTTTTTTTTCTAAATTTTTGGCACTCAATTCCATTCTATGCCATGGAAATTGGCATAATGTGTGCCAAAAAACAGCTTCAAAAAAGAATTGGTGAAAAATTGGTTGGTGTCTGGAGAATGCCAATTTTTGTAGAGAAGGAAAAAAACGCGGCGGCGGACGAGCCAACCAATTAATCACTTTGGCATTTTCCCCGAAATTTACCATAAAAATTTTTCAAGGATGAATAAAGAAGCCCCTCAAAAAATGCCTGCTGCTCCGTCTGATGTGGGCTCACAAATTTAAAATGAAAATTAATTCTTACAAAAACGGCAAAATTTTTTTTTACAAATTTGATGGAATTTTTCGTGTTTTTCCAAATTTTCTCACCCTCCATTTACTAGCAATGCTTCACAAATCACTACTCCTGTTCAAATTTGTTCATGCTTCAATTAACGATGAATTAATTAATTACAAAGAAATTTACGCAAATTAATTGGCATCACTAAAGTTTATTACCCATCTTGATAAGTAATTGATAATATAGCAAACCGTTAATTACCTACTTCCTTCTTTAACAGTTCGTTGATCATTCTTTTTCTCATTTCATCCTGATCATTTAGCGAATCATCAATCAATAATTCTCACATTTTTGATCAATTAGTGAACAATCACTGCCATCCTTCATCAATCACAAATGCCCCTCATGATCACTCGCTTTTGCTTGACCATATAATCACAAAAATGGCACTTACAATTCTTGGCATTTTTGCCAAAAATTGCTCCTAGCATTTTCAGTTTTTGGCATTTTTGCTAAAAGTGTTCCTGGCACTTGCAATTTTTTGGCATTTTTTACTTCCACTCTTTGCCACCACCACTACCACCACCACCACCTCCTCTAGCAGGCACAGCAGCAACCGTAATTCTTCTAAAAAATGCTTGTCGGTTCGTCGGCGCGGCGCAGCGGCGGATGATTAATTAAATTTCGCCCCCAAATTCGTCCCCTCCGGCGTTTTTTTTGCCCCCGCTCAAATTGGTTTCTCCTCCGCGCAGCGTGAGTCCCCCTCCCCCCACTCGTCAAACTGTCTTCCATGCCGATGGATTATAAATAAAAAAAAATGTTTATCTTTAAGTAGTGATTTTTTGAAATTTTTCACTTCGTTATTTTCGTCGTTGGGTTTTTAGTAATTTTTGATATTAGTGAAATTGAAATGAAAAATATTATTTTTGCTGAGCGGCGCAAATGTCCATTTTTGCTAGGCGGAGCAAATGTCCATTTTTGCTAGGCGGAGCAAATGTCCATTTTTGCTGAGCGGCGCAAATGTCCATTTTTGCTAGGCGGAGCAAATGTCGCGGCGCAAATGGAGCGGCGCAAGTGTCGACTTTGCTGAGCGGCGCAAATGTCCATTTTTGCTGAGCGGCGCAAATGTCCATTTTTGCTAGGAGGAGCAAATGTCGCGGCGCAAATGGAGCGGCGCAAGTGTCGACTTTGCTGTGCGGCGCAAATGGCGCGGCGCAAATGTCGCATCACGGTTTTATCCACCCACAAAGTAAATTATTGATCAGTGAAATATTGATGAATATAAACAATGAGAGTAATATGCATAAAATGATGACGCTATGGCAGGGGCAGGAGGGGTACGTCAGTAAAGCGGGGGCCTTCGACGGGGACGGCGTTTTTTGTCTGGCGGGGGACATGGGGGGAAGGGGTTGGGGATAGTGAAAAGGCGTCGGTCGTCGCCGCCGGCGCTGTCCGTGGGAAAGAATGCCAAAAGGCGGCGGCGGTGGAAAAGCGAGGGAAAAGCGGGGGGCCTTTAAAGCACGCAAAATAAAAAAAATAAAAAATGTTTGTAGCGCCGCTTGTTGCCCCCCCCCCCCCCCCCATGGGGCGTTTTTTGGTGCCCTTTTACCCGCCGGCGGCGGAAGAGGGCTAAAAAATGGACACAAAATTTGGGGACAGCATAAAGCGCCCGACAGCACAAAACGCCAAAAGTGATCGTGCCGACAAACAATGGGGCGCCGCCATTTTCTGTTTCCGATCCTTAATTGGACAGGCCAAAAGAAAATTTTTTAACATTTGAATTGAGCAATTGTGGAGAGACGTGAAAGGGACAGAGGAGAGCTTGGGTGTGCGATATTTGTAAAAAATTAATTGCAAGGGCATGCCAATGGGAATTCAAATTGACGACAATTGATCCCGAGACTCTAAAAGTGAGCCGAGAATCAAGAGCGAAAATTGATCACGTGATTCGAGACCGAGAATTGATCACGAGTGTCGAGACCGAGAACTGTGATCATGTAAGTCAAGAAACCGAGAGCCGGAACGAGAATGATCCCGAGACCTGAGGGACACCGAGAGACGAGACCGAGAAGTGATCCCGAGATAGCGAGAGCAAGCCGAAATAAGAATGATGCCGGGATACTGCGAGTTAAGGCGAGAACTTGAGCCACTATTTAGGCAAAATTGTATGAATTATTTCGTTCCCAAGAATATGAGTGGATTTGCAAAGACACGCTTAGCTTACAAGGACAAACTTTGCATACTGGAAAATAAATTTTCAGAAATCGAATATTTTTGAAGAATTTCACTAAATCCCTTGTGATGGATGGCTTGGAATTTTGAGAAAGTAAATGAACTCACTTAATCTGGCACTAGTTGAAGTGCTAAAATCAATTACTTTTCATACATTAATTGTTTCCAATCCCAATTAAAAATTCCATTTATGTAGATTAATTAATTAACATTTTCAATGGCATTTCCCTTTTTTTACACCCTTCTTCTCACATGAGCGGGCGGCATATCACTATCACCACCACCACCAACACCACTCATTCTGGATGGCATAAACATGTCACATAATTCGCATTCCCGCAAAGTACGGCACGGCGGCCGGCCCCGCCGGTTCGGCACGGCACGGATGGATGTCATTTCCTCCTCCCCCCGCCGGGTGTCCTTCCCCCCCCCCTTCACCAACCCTTAACCCTTCAAATTTTCCACTTCACCAATTTCCGTCCCCTCTCTCGCCTCGACTCCCCTCTTAACCCATTGAGAAGCCCCTCCGGGGAATTGAATTGTGTGTGTGTGCCATGCCATTGGCCATCTCCTGTCGTTGTCCCCCCTATTCCCCCTCTGGGGTGGCTTGTGCCGATGCCGACGGGCAAAACACCGATCTTCTTCTAGCGGGAGGGGTCCGGGGAAGAGAGAGGAAATGACAGGCCCCGGGGCGATGCACGACGAGGCGGAGGGGGGGGGAAGAGAAGCCCCTCGGGGGAGGAAAAGCCTCTGAAAGAAAAGCCGGCGGCACCGGCACATTGGGAGGGGGGGGGGGAGAAGGATTCAATTATGCTAAACGAAGTTTTGTCGGCGGCGCCCGTGGAAATGAGGGAACGTATCACAACAAATACATAATTGAGATAAATTTGGTTTAATGGAGTGCATGCACAACAAGTTGATGTGATTAAATATGGGAATTGAATGTTGCAAAATTTTTAAATTGGACTGGAAAATTAGGGGAAAAATTTTAAATTTCTTAAATTATATTTTAAAATTTAAAATTTCTAAATTAAAATTTGAAAATTTATTAAATTTTTTTAAACATAAAATTTCTTGAATTATATTAATAAATTATTTTTTTAATTTAAATTTTCTTGAAAAGTTTAACTCTGAAAAATTTTTAATATTTTATTCATTTTTTATTTTATCCGAATTACTTTTGGATTATTAATTTATACATATGTTGTCCACAAAGTAAGCGGATTTTCCCTTTTGTGGACCTTTTCTTTATTGAATAAATAAATAAATTAATTAATTAATCCACCAGCAATTTTTTTTTTTCTAGATATCCATTCCAATTAATATTGCAAATACCGTTTCTCCCGATTTTTTAATTCCGATGGGCTCTAATGCTTAATTAGGGGTTTAAAATTTTAAATAGGACCTTGATGAAGTTAACCAATAATGTAATCTTTAAAAGGGTACCACCGATCAGAATTTTTTTTATGAAAGCTCCCTCTACCAAATTGCTTTTACCCAGCTGGATTTATCTAGGCCCGCTGAGAATTATTTTCTTCCTTATCTCCACGCCGGATAAAGGGCAAAACTTGATAAAAGTTTTAACAATTAGGCTTTCTAGAAAAACACGTCATTCACACGACGAACCCACATGACTCACACCCGTGCCGTGCCGTCCGTCTCCCGCCCCCACGCCCGCCCACGGCACCCGCCCAACATCCCATTAAGCGGATCCGCAATTTTGGGGGGATGTGCTTACCCACCCCTAGAGGGCATCTGTCCATGTGCCATCATTCCCTTCGGTCTTGCGCCCCTTTACCCCGGAGGCGGCACACACACACACACACACACACACACAACAGTCCGCAGTCCGCCGGGAAATTAGTGCCAAAATGGCGGAATGGATAAAATGTGTGCCGCCACCCCGTCCGTCCGGGGATAAATTGGGTTTTAAGCCGATGGACGACGACGCGGGGGATGGCCCGGAAGGAATTCGAGCGCGAAAATGGGTCGGACGGGGGTAGCGGGGACCACCACCCCATGATAATGATGATGATAATGGGGATGTACCTGTGGCACGGTCGGTGGGTGGGTTGGGCGAGAGGGGCCAAATTTGGCCAAAATTATTTTTGTCGGTCGGTAAACAATGAAAAATTGTGTGGGGGAGGGAGGCCGGATGGATTAGATAAAATGGATAAACAATGACAGTTATTGTTGTTGGATAGAAATTCAAAAAAAAAGAAGCAACACAATGATAAGTGGAAGTAAAGAAACAAATTTAAATGGCATTTTAGGGGGGCGGGGAACAACGCTTTTGGCACAAAATTTGAAATTTATTCGCAAAAGATCATTTATTTTTAGAAAATAGTAAATTGATTTTATATAAGATTTAACATGTGTTGAAAAAGAAATGGCACAAAATCTTTCAAATAATTTATGAAATGGCATAAAATCTTTATAGTTTTTTATTTAGATATTTAGAAAAACATCTCCCTTCGAAAATGTTAAATGAAGCAAATTTATGAAAAGAATTTAAAACACAGTTTAAAATGAAATTGGTAGAAATTTTTTAAAATTTTAAAAATTATTAAAAATTCCAAAAATTTCTCTTTTTTTGAATTCTTTAGTGTTAAATTTCTAAATTTTACTCTTTTTTCTGCTTTTTCTAATTACCCCCCCCCCCGTCCACTTTGAAATCTCTTTGATGTTAAACTTTTATGAAAAATTTAAATGACACTTTATGGAGGGCAGGGAGCTTTTTGGCATAAATTTGAACCAAACTTTAATTGGACCAAATAAAAATAAAAAATTAAAAAATTCCAGAAATTTATTTTTAAAATTATCGTTGGTGTTAAATTTTAAACTTTTTATTGCAATTTTAATTACCCCCTCCCCTTCACATTTTTAATCACAATTTTCGCCAATTAGGTCCTATATTCTTCACAAATCATTGAGGCATAAAAACTTTGTGGTGCTCAACCCGTGCCAAATCCTGCTCTTGAACTCAGTGCCGTCGTGCCCATTAGAAGGCGGGCGGCACAAATGCTTCTCCCGCTACCGCACTTTTTGTGCTTTCCTCGAGAGTCCCGAGGCGCCAAAAACGCTCTCGAAACCGGCAAATTAAAAAAAATTCCCGCCTTTTCGCGAAGAAATGGGCACAGAATGCCAAGAACTGATCCATTTCTATATATAAGTATTTTTCACTTCGGATGCGGAAGAGCCTACCGTATAAATATTTAAAAAAGGGGAAAAGCAAAAGCACATTTTTGTCGGGCAATTACACTAATACACCCTTTTAAGTGGAAATCGTAATTTTTTTCCTATGTCATTTTTACGAGAGATTTGTTTTTTTTTTAATTTTGAGGGGTTTTTTTTAATTTTTGTCATTTTGTTTAATTAATTTAATTCAAAAATTCTTTAGGGATAAAATTTTGTGTTTTTGTATCAGAAGGATCTTACGTAATTATAAATGCATATCAATGACGGAAACATAAGCTATAATCTCATTTTTTAAATACTTAGGGTGGAACATAATTTTTGATACCCAAATTTTTTTTATTAAAAATTTTTTTTTTATTTTCAACAAAACACAATCATGATTCAAAATACCCGCCATTATTATCAATAATATGTTGTCATTATTCTGGCAAGAGATCAATCAATACCAATGGAAAAGTATTTAGGGAGTTAGAGTTAAGTAAGTAAAAATGGTCATTTTAGAGGTGGGTATTTTTGATGGCTGATTTAAAGAAAAATAAAAGAGATACAGAGCCAGAGAAATAGTGATTAAATAGAGCAAAGTTAGGCCTATAAGAACACAAAAATATAAAATTTTAATTACAAAAATTGAATTATTGGAGAGCCGAGACTGAAAGTGGTCTCCAAAAACGGCATTTTTCAAGACCACCAAGTAACATAATGTTTTAAAAGTGGTTTTGGAAATTCTGAATTTAATTAAACAAGGTAAATCGGGTATGTTGAGTTCGAATATGGTCTTAGATTTGGTCTCTGGGATCGCAACAAACCTGTACAGCTCGAACTTCATGCATGGAGTTGGAGCTGTACAAGCTCAGGTTGAAAAGATAGGTCCCATTTAAGGCCATATTCGGATTCTACTGGTCTAAATTGTATAGAAAAACTAAGATTTTGTTATATCAGCTTTGGTTTTTGACCATAAAAAATTCGAGAAAAATTAGTGGGCCAATTTTCAATTTTGGCATGGTCGGGAAAAAAGGCATAAAAATCTATCAATCAAATAAAAAGTGAAGCGATAGTAAGGTATAAAAGAAGACACCATGAAGAACAAAATAAAAAAAGAATCATTTAAATAGGCGCAGAAATAACGGAGTTATGAATTTTTAAAAATTGGAAAAAATTTGGGTATCAAAAATTATGTTCCACCCTAAGTAATTAAATTTATTTTTGTAATATTTAATTTTTACATTTTTAAAATTTAATTTAATCTCTCATAATTTTTCTATTTGTGATCAGAACAACCACACCAAAGATTTTACACCAGCATTAATTCTAATAAAGAACGAACTCATCTCCTACGCTTTTCAACAATTTTAGCTGAATGAAAATAAAAATGTTTTTAAAATTTTTGAATTTAAATATTTTTCGCAATTTTATCCCTAATAATTCTTTTAAAATAATTTCACAAGGGCACCTAATTTTAACGGATACGCACTGATTTATTTTAAAAATCACCTTAAATCTGAAATTCAACATCCAACCATTATCGTATTCCAACAACTCATACGAAAATTCTCGATTTTCTTACCCCTTCACGACAAAATTTCGAATTTTCCCATTTTTAAAAATAAATATAATTAAAGTTTTCTTTTAAAAATTTAGATCATTGCGAATTGTCGCTGTGCTGTGCCTGCAACACGCCCATTCACGACCAATTTCTTTATAAGGTGAGAAAAAAATTTGCAAAAAAAAAATTTTTTGTTTTTTCATTCGATTGTTACCCCCAAAAAATTCAAAAATTTTCATAAATCTCACCAAAGCACCCATTAATTTTTTGTTTCTTTAAAACCATAGAAAATTTTTTGGCAAAATCATTAGCTCAACCCGCAATGTTAAATTTTCAAAAATCAAAAAGCCCCCCGACAAATAACCGAAATTTTTCAAATTTTCATTTGTAAAATTTCAAAAACCAATTCCTCTCCCTGAAGAGCCAGGCAGCCAGCCCTAAAATTTTCATCCCACCTCCCGCTGTGCCAAAGAATAAATTTTTCCAATTTTCATCCCGTCTCCCACCCGTGGCTAAAATCTTCCCTCCCTCTCCCCCCCCCCTCAAAAAATGTAGTAAGTACCTCACACTATACCCACCGTAAACTGCCCAGCTGATGCAAATGCTGTGAACCGGGGTCAATTGCGCAAAGTAAAACTTCCCTCCCTCCCCTCCATGTCTACCTCCACCCCCCTAAAAATTCCATAATTTTTGGAAAATTCACCCATCCCACCCATTTCCCGAAAAAAAAACCTCAAAATTTTTTTTTGTAAATCCTCCCTCCCCACGTGCCGTGCCCAAGGTGCTGGACGACCAGTGCTACCACGAGAAGTGCCTGCGCTGTTCCCAATGTGGTGACCCGTTCCGGACACGGACCTGCTTCACCCGGCATCGGCTGCTGTTCTGCCAGCAGCACTTTTTGCAGACGTTCGGCCCGCGGTGTGCCCATTGCGCGGCACCAATTGTTGAACAAACCATTGTCCAGCGTGTTGGCCCACAACACATTTACCATCTGGAGTGCTTCCAGTGCCTGGTGTGCAAAGTGAGTTTTTTTTTTGAAGCGAGCGAGCCATCGGGAATCGATCTGATCATTCTGGTCTGATCAATGGTCTGATCAATAAACGACAAATCAGTTTGATCAATTTGGCACCTAAACGGGCAACGATCACTCTGATCATTTTTGATCAATCGGGAAACATTGATTATTCTGATCTGATCGATAGGCAACAAATTATTCTGGTCACTTTGATCAAATGGGTAACCGTCACTCTGATCACCTTGATAAATCGGGCAATCTGATCATTCATTGCCCATTGCTCACTGATCGATCATTTGATCACTTTGACTGATGCCAACTTTGACAAATTTCAAACATGGAATCTTTGAAAAAACAACTGCTCTTGCAGAGAGAGCTGAGCCGGGGTGACCAATTCTATATGAATCCGATTGACGGAAAATTGGTGTGTCGGCACGATTATGAGGCCGGAGGAAAGGGTGAGTATTATAATATTAAAAAAAAATTTTGGCAATTTTTCCGTAATTTTTGAAAAATCGGATAAATTTTTCAATTTTTTAAATTTTAATAAGTTACTTTGTATTTTGACTTTTGTGAGAGCTTATTCAATTCACTTTCTTGTTTATTCATTTTGATTTATATTTGTCAGTTTCCATTTGGTGCCGCCAAATTTATCAAAAATTCCTGTGAAAGTGCCATAATTTTTCAAATTTATCAAAAATTCCTGTGAAAGTGCCATAATTTTTCAAATTTATCAAAAATTTGTGCGAAAATACTACATTTTTCAAAATTGTCGTAAATTTAAGCGAAAAGGCCACAGTTTTTAAAATGTACCGAAAATTTAAGCGAAAATGCCACAATTTTTCAAATTTTCGAAAATTCATGCGAAAATGCCATAATTTTTTTTCTCGCGTAAATCTGTGCCAAATTTTGTGAAATTTCGCTGCAAATTTATCTCAAAATTTTTTGTTTCATATCATAATTTTACGAAACTTTGCTGCTTGTTTTTTCGAAAAATTCTTGGCATAATTTTTTGCAAAAAAATTGGTGCCGCTTAAAATTTAATTTTTTTTTTTGAAATAAAATTTTTTATTTTTTTAATTCCTTATTAATCCGCTTCACCGCTTTTCCATTAAATCATTTTCCCGGAATTTGCACACAAATTTAAAGCTGCTAGGCCATCTAATTGCTGCTGCTTTAATCCACCGGATATGTTAAACCATTTTTGGCAACATATTCTTCAATCTTTGACAGCTAAAAATTAATTTTGGATTTTCTTTAAAATTAATTTTGCTTTTTCTTAGAAAATTAATTTTGGATTTTCTCTAAAAATTAATTTTTACCCTTTTTTGCATCGTTTTAAATTTGTTCTCATGATTTATCCACTTTTAATCCATCCAAAAATGGCTTTATCCATTAAACTTGGATAAAAATTATGATAACGGGATCTAAAACGGATTTCATTCATAGAATACATTATCCTCCGTCTTATGCCAAATTTGTGCCACCAACCACCGCCTAATTAATCCCTCTAATGAGCAAAGTTGAGAGATCAAAAAGCGCATGCCGCTCTCACTATTCATAATAAATATCCATGGTAAAGCCTCCGGCAAATCATTCAAATTATTTTCTCGAGAATTCTTAAATGAGAATCTCGACTCTTTCAATTTAATTAGTATTTTATTTTTTAACGAAGATTTTAAAATTTCTGTGCGTTTAGTGGGGCTCTGGCCTAGGTTTTAGTTGATTTTTTTAATAATTTTTATTGAAAATTTTCGAAAAAACTATTTAATTTAACACATTATAGTAAAGCTCGACCTGGACCTGGATCCAGGCCTGGGTTTTTCCTGGGTCCAGGTCCAGGCCATTTTTCGGCAACCTGGGTTTTTCTTGGACCTGAATTTTTGTCCAGGTCTAATGTGAAAAAAAAATCCAGGTCCAGGCAAAACACAAAAAAAAACCTGGATTTATTGGACAAAATTTCAGAATTTGTTTTTTCAAGTGACCGATATTTTTAGCTTTATCTCTAGTTTCTCCACAGCGTAAAATTGTGCCAAATTCCGATTTTTGTGCCAAATTCCAATTTTTTATGCCATTTCTAATAACTACTTATTCATTCCGCAAAATTTTTTTTTCTAGCTTCGGCTTTAATTCCGATTTTCCATTTTTTTTCCTTTTTCATCAACCACAATAAGCGGCTTTGTCTGTGTCCCCAACTCCCTCCGCCTCCTCCCCCGTCTTTTGTGTGCCATTTTCTTCCCCCTCATCGCCGGAGGGTGTGCCGTCGCCAACAAATACCGTTTTTTTTGTTAAAAGTGTGCCATTGTGCGCGTTATATGTGTGCCACCAAATAATCCGCAATCATCGGTTTCCGTTCATTTGTTTTACCGGCACACAAACACCCATATTTTGCGTACCTCCAATCAGTTTTGTTGGCAAAATTATTGTTTGCGTGAAGATGATGGAGCCATTGTATTTTGTGCCATTCGTATCGCCGCCATTTATTTTTACAGGATTTTGAGAAATTTTAATTTACAAAAAGTTTCGAATTTAAGATTTCTCAAATAGTAAGTTTAAACATTTTAAATCATTAGCATTTTTGCGCGCTTTTTTCTAAATTTTCATGCGTTCTCAGAAAGTTTTTTTGCGCCTTATGTTCTCTCCCCAATTTGCTTTTTGCCCTCACTTCCGCCTCGAAATTATTTTGAACTTTGGGGGGGGGAGGGAAATGCAATGCACGTGGCATTTTGTCAATCGAAATCGTCGATGGCATCGGCATTGGCGTTGTGCCCCCTTCTTCTTCGTTCTTTGCACAAATTTTAATGCCAAAAAAGGTCGTCCGGTGGCAAAAAAATGAATGAATGTATGCCGGAAGGAGTGGCGCGCGGAACGGAGAGGAGAGAGAGAGAGAGTTTAATGCAAAATGCACCAGGGGGAAGGATTTGTGCCACAAATGCCCCACTACCCGGGGTAATAATCTCCGGGGAGAAGCAACGAAAAAAGTGGAAGCTTCTTTTGTGAGTACTGACTGCTTCACCTCTCTTTTTTTTGTATGGCGTTTTGCCCACGCAATTTTTTTTTTTTTTGGCCGAAGTCCAACCGCAGCAGCAGAGGAAGAAACCCCACCAAAGGCTAACAAACTAAAGTTTAAGCTGCCTGCCAAAAAAAACTAATTGCATAAATGTGTTTGTAGGCAAAGGGTGTAAAATTTCAGGGCCGAAAAAATTTTGGAACTTGGATTTAAATGCCCTAAAACATAGGAGCGAACCCTGTAATTTCGAGGTTCTAACATATCGAAATTATTCGGAATTTCGAGGCCCTAAAATTAGGAGCGAATCGGAATTTCGAGGCTCTAACATATCGAAATCACCCGGAAATTTTGAGGCCTTAAAATATTTAGGGAAACTCAGAATTCCGAGGCATTAGGATAATCAGGGCAACTCGGAAAAAAAATTTGCCATTTTTTTTATTAAACTTAAGCAAATAACTAAATTCCGTACCAAATAGGTACAAGGATCATGATCCCAACCGACCTCAATTCGCCGCGATCGGATTTGCGAATGGAATCAGGCCGGGACAGGATTACAAGGAATGAAAATCCCGGTTTTGCCGGAATTTGAATCGCGGCCCCGGGATTGAAATCCCGCTTTTGTAAGGGTCTCGATCCCGGCCCTTTTTCAAAAAAAAAAGCCGGAATCTGGTTCGGGATCCGGAAAAGCTGTTTTTTACGAATTTGAGAAAAAAAATTTTAGTGACGCAAATTTTCCAATAATTTACCCCCTTTTATTTGTACATAAAAAGTTCATTTTTTATGACCTGTGAGAAAAAATTTTTTTTTGATGGCATCCGAGAAAATTCTGTTTTCCACAGAGTTTTCAAATGTTTTTCACGTGAAGGGCCAAGCAAAATCAGCTGTTTTAAAATGATGCAATTTAAAAAAAAACGTTGAGACTTATTTATTTTCGGAAATGTCAATTTTTTTTCATTTTTATTTAGTTTTTCTTCCTCAATTTTAAAATTAAAAATTTAATTTTAATCTCACAAAAACCTTAAGGTGCTATCCAAAATTAAGCATACTGTAATTTTCTGTTATGGATTTAAATGCTCTAGGATTACGGTATTAGGACCGATTTTTTTTTTTTACCCATTTTTGTTTGTATTTTTAAGGGAAGTATAGAAAATTTTTAATTTTTTCGAATTTTCTGTAGCTTAGGCTAGGGCCCGATGCGAGGAATTGGGAGGTGTCCCCGAATTTTTCTAGCCATTCCCGACAAATTTAGTCGACGAATTTCCTCCCCGGACTACCGTAGCACCCCTTCCCCTCCCCCAATAATTATCATATTCTTTTGTTACGGTAACTACCATTGTATCCCCCACCCTTCAGCAATGATCGTTACTCTTTTGTTACGGTAACACCACAAAATTGACAAAAAAATTTTTCTCCCGCAATTTAATTCTTAAAATGTGCGCCCCCTAATTGGTTTTGTTGTCGCAGCGGTCCCCCTCCCTAATGATGATGATTATGCTGATGATGGCCACATGTCACATGCATTCATTCATCACTCACTCATCCCGAACACCTTATGGTGTTGTTTACAAACAAACATTTTTTCTTTTGCCTTAAGCGGCGCGAAGAACAGATTTTGGCAGCAGCAGGTGGTTGTTGTGGTGTTAGTGATTAGCACTAATTAATGCGCGTCCGTCTAATTGATGGGGGAAGGGAGTGCTAATTGCTTCGCCGCCACCACCGCCAACGCCGCCACACGCAATTTTTTTTTTTTTTTGGCGCACCGGTGGGGGCGCGGGGGGCGGCATGGGCACACGCATAAACACCATCGCGATTATCTCATTAAAATTTTCAATCGCCGCCGGGAATGCCGTGGTGGTGTTTTGTTATTAAGGCGGCGACGCCAAGAAAAAAAAAGATTTTTTTTTAAAAGTCTAAAAGGATTAATTAATAGTAAAATACATAAATGAGACACTCACTGTGTGCCTTGTGCCCTCGGGGGATAAAGATCCTTTTTTTCGCCTCGGGGGCGCGGGAGGGATTTAATATTTTCTTTTTCTGTTAATTCGTTTATGTAATGGCATTTGCCACCGCGACACAACAACTTTTTTTGCCCCCCTCTCTTTTGGCTTCCGACGGGCGCGGCATTTTCGTCAATTTTCAAATGCTTAATGCTATATAAATATTAAATTTAAATGATTTGTTTAATTGTCTTTAGATTATATAAAAAATCAAAATTTTCATATTAAAATCAAATTATGACCATTGGTGGTTGGCCGAATCGTCAAGCCCCGAGGGGCTAAACTTCTCAAAAATTCAGAAAAAAAATTGTTTTTTTTTTGAAAAAATCGTCGGGCTATTTCTTGCCCCCACTTGTCCAAAAATTGGGCTCGTCCTTGCGGAAATACTAAAAAAAAAGCGATCGAATCTTTTATGAAAAAATTTTCTAGTAATTTTTAAATTACTACGCCCCGCCCTTGATTAATTTTAGCAAAAAATCATTCAAAAGAAATCTTTTATAAAATTGGCAATTTATTTACTAATAAAAAAATTTATTTCAATTTTTTTTTTACTGATATTTAAGTAAAAATATAATTAGAAAGATTTTTTATAAATATTAAATAAATTGCATAATAAATTTTATATTTTTATCACTTTCTTAATCGATGATATATTAATTGATTGAATGGCATTCATTCACATTACAATCTATGGCATAAAAATGTTATTATTTGATTATTATGCATTTATTTTATTGAAATAGGCATATTAAATAATCCACTAAATAATTTTTAATTAAATTTTTATAATAATTCCTATAAAAATGAATGCTTTATGTAAGTACACTTTTATTTATCACAATTATTTTGCATTCAATTTTAATTTAAACAATTAAAATTATATTAATTAACATGGGTTTAATTGCGTTAAATTTTATTCAAAAATATATTTTGTCTACACAACTTTGCCCGAGGGGCAATTCAAAAATCGTCGTTATGATCATTGATCACTTGGCGGCTCCATTCTTATTACCGTATCCGGACACAGTTTTTGTGCCGTGCCAATGTTTTCTGAGCCCGTGCCGCGCCATTTTGGCACAAAATCCATTAGGAAAACATACACACACATGCTCTTCACCAGAGCAATGACATCATATTCCATGCCAATCCCAGCTCTATCTATCATATCATGCCAAAAACTTGAAAAATTTTATTCCAAAATGCCATTTAATCCCTTCCAGAGTCAAAATCCCAGTTGAGAGCGGAGACTTCGGCACTCTGAGAGTGTTAGTCACGTGCCCCGTTTTAATGAGTGGCCTCAATGTTCGGGACGGCCCTCAATTAGTCATTTTTTGACTAATTAAATTTTTTATTTAATTTGTGCCATTGGCGGCAATTTGTTGTTGTTGTCACGTGGCGGCACGGATTTTTAGTTGATTAATTTTTTCTTCAGCAGAGGATAAAACATTTAAATTTTTATTTGTCCATTCGTTT
This sequence comes from Heterodera glycines, assembly GCA_004148225.2. Classification (NCBI taxonomy): domain Eukaryota; kingdom Metazoa; phylum Nematoda; class Chromadorea; order Rhabditida; family Heteroderidae; genus Heterodera; species Heterodera glycines. The sequence goes on along the minus strand of CP049708.1, from coordinate 1,156,836 downwards.
TTTTGGAGAGACTCATTTTATCTGACTTTTTTTAAATGGATTTTTCGGCACAAAATGCCATTCAGATTTCGATCTAAGTCTAAGTAATTTTCCGGATAAAAAAATTCTTGAGAATACTTCTTTAAAAAAAAAACTCCGTTTATTGTTTTTTCATTATTTCATTTTAACAGTACAGAGGGACATTTTTGAATATCCCTCCGCTGGGAGCCGAACCCAAACCCTCTTTTTTCTCAAAATGGTCGAACCCACTGAGCCACAGATAAACCCTCTTTTAGATCTTTCGAATCCGATCAAGAGAATTTTGATCATCTTATTCCAAGAAAAAAGCCACCTGAATTTTAATGAAAATGGCACACATTTTCACGCATCAAAAATTTTTTCATGCCAAAGTGTCGGATTATTAATTAGAAAATTCGACGAAAATGATTTTTCCTTATAAATGACGTCACGTCATCTTACTCACATTTTTATTAATGGCACATTGCTTTTATCACACAATGCCAAATTTGTTTCTCTGTTTTTCTTTAAATTTTCATGTTTTCCCCGTGCCAAATTTTGTTTCTCTGTTTTTTCTTTAAATTTTCATGCATTATCCAAATGCCAAATTTGTGTCTCTAATTTTATTTAAATTTTCCATTTTTAAATTTAAATCAATACACTTTTTTTCCGCCATTCAGACGGTTCAGACATGGATTGTGGCAACAAACGGCCTAGGACAACAATTTCGGCAAAAAGCCTGGAGACGCTGAAGCTGGCCTACCAGGACAGCAAGAAGCCGGCACGCCATGTGCGCGAGCAGTTGGCCTCCCAGACCGGGCTGGACATGCGTGTGGTGCAAGTGTGGTTCCAGGTGGGTGTGCGGCACGGCACGGCATTGAAAATTCATTTTTTGTGCTTTCTTAAGAATCGACGGGCCAAGGACAAACGCTTAAAGGTAAAAGCAATCCATCCATCCATCCATTCATCAATTTGCCTAATTAACCTAGTTTTAGGACCAGTGAACTAATTGGCTTTACGGACTAATTGATCAATTAATTGATTGGGGCGGTTGGGCGGTTTTTGACTTTTAAGCGGCCAACACCAAAAAATATTGGCAAGACCATGCCAAAAAATTATTGCCTCCGATTGTTTCAACAATTTTTTTTTCTATCATCGAGGCCCCTTTTTTTGCCTGGAAACCCAAGCATTTGTCGTGTTTTTGGAGTCATCATCCGTGCCAGGGATTTTTCCGGTTTTGAAAAATTTGTGCCGGATTTTTTGGGATTTGGCGATAGAAGCATTTTTTTCTTATCATCGAGACTTTTCTTTTTACCCAGACATTTGCAAGGGTTTTTGGAGTCACCGTGCCAGATTTTTGACAGATTTTTCCCGATTATGAAAAATTCGTGCCGCAATTTTTTTTTGGATTTTAACGATTTTCTATCAGTTTCATTGCCCCCAGAAGGACAACGAGCGTCGGTTGGCTGCCGCCCATCACCAGCACCAACATGGCGGCGGTGGCGCGGGCGTCGGTGCCGACCCGCACCACCGGTCCGGCAGCGGTTCGACCGTCAGCAGTTCTGGCGGCGGCGGCTGCGGTGGCGGTCCCGGCTCCGTGTCCGGGAGCAGTGGGATGCCAATGGGCACTGGCGCCATGCTGTTTGGACGCAGCGGGGGCTCCGGCGGCGGCGCGCTCGGTGATTCCGACTCGGGCGCGTCCAACGAAGCGGAAAGTCCATTTTACGGTACGCGGTAGGCGAGTTTTTACATGGCATTGCCTACTGTAATCGCCCTGTTTGTACCAGAATCCCGAGAATTTTGGCAAAACCCGGTCCTGTGTACCCCAGTACAAATCCCCTCATCAGGGATGCCAATTTAAATTTTTGGCCAGACAGAAACTCTGACAATATTCCCTATCCGGCGTTTTTTTTAGTTCCCATTCTCGAACCCATGCCACGGCACCAATTCCCAACCCTGCGGAGTTCTCTGATCCCGGTCCTAATTGTCGTGCCACGGCACATATTCTGATCCCGGTCCTAATTGCGTGCCACGGCACGGCACATATTTTGATTCCGGTCCTAATTGCGTGCCACGGCAAATATTCTGATCCCGGTCCTAATTGCGTGCCACGGCACATATTCTGATCCTGATTCTACGGGGAGTAAATCCCGTTAACAAATCCCCGGGGGCATTTTCCGGTCCCGAGCATCACAAGTGACCTGAGGCGTCTAAATCATCATCTTATTGGGGTGGCCAAAACTAATTTGTTTTTTCTGCCCTTGGACCAAAAAGTGATCAGAATTAAAAACAATTTGTAACGAATAATTACTTTTCTTTTTAAATAATTTTTTGTACGATTTTTTTTTAATTAAAATTTTTTTTTACATTTTTTTAGCCTACACAAACCCCGAAGCTTCCTCCGATGTTGATGGTCATTCGATGAGCGAATTTTATGGTAATTAATTAAAACAAACATTTAATTTAATGTAATTAATTTAATTTTATCCGCAAAAAATTCCGCATTTTTTTTTTTAATTTTTCGTTAACATTTTTTTTCTGGCTTTCCGTTTCCGCCAAAAAAGGTGGTGACGACGACAACGAAATTTCAATCTTTTAATTAAATTTGTGGTCTCCCCACCGCCTTTTGGTGCTTCTCCGCCGTCCGTCATAGTGTTATTAATCCCTTTGGCTTAATCGCTTTAAGCCATTTATTTTTTATTTTTTTAGTAATTAATCCCTTTGGCGATATTTTTATTGGACGAAACGCCACATAATTGTCAAACGTTGGGCGGTGGCGTAATTTTTTAATTGAAAAACAACGAACATTTTTTTGCTGATAAACCAATCCACTCTGATCACTGATCTCTAAGCTAAGCTGTTAAAGAATTTAATTAGCCGGGGGTGCTAATCTCATTATGTACATAAATAAATGCTTATAAATTGGTCTTTGAACTCTGGTTCAGTGCTTGATCAATGAAATACAATGCGTCATTTTCTGATTATCCCTTATTAGCATGGAAGGGCAACTTGATTAATCAATTGGTGTGTGTTAAGTTATCGGGTTGATCAGTGAAATGCGTCATTTTCTGATTATCCCTAATTAGCGAGGGAGGACAAATTGAGTAATCATTAGGATTAAGTTAAAAGTTAATCAGGTAATCACTAATAATTAATGACGAAGTGACAAATTGCTCATCAATTCTCACTTAGTGATTAAATTGATCAATTGTCACAAATTAATAAATGATATTTGATCAGGTCATATGCAATAAAAATATTTAATTGATTTAAATATTTAAATAAAAATTTATAAAAATAAATTTGTTAAAAATATAATAATGAAAACTCCTTAATTTTAAGATAAAAAACAAAAACATATTATCGGGCAATACTTTTTTCTACATTTTTTTTCAACTAAATTTTTTTTTTTACAATTTTCAATATTTTTTAAACAAATTTTAATTCCTTAAATTGATACTTTTCAGATCCAAGCGGCTTCCACAGTTTGCAAGGGGCGCCGCCCGGCACGGCGGACCCATTGAATGCCATGGCACTGCAACACCAACACCAACAACAACATCCCCCCGGGGGCACGCCGACCAGCAGCAGCAACAGCTCACTGCAGCAACTGTCCGCAATGATGGCACCGCTGGTCCACCAACAGCAGCAGCAGCAGCAACATGCAAAACAGGTAGCACAGTGTGATAAGAGTGACAAACATAATGATCAGTGATCATAGTGATCAGTGATCAGAGTGACACCAGCAGCAGTTATCCGAGTAACCATTAGTGATAACATGGTGATTTATTGATAGCAGTGATCTGTGATGACAAAAAGATTAGCGATTAGAGTGATGCCAGCCGTTATCAGATTGATCCATTACTGATAGACGGAGATCATTGGTATCATTGATGAGTGTGATAAACATAGTGGTGATCAGTGATTAGACTGATAACTTTATGTGTGAATAGAGTGAGACCAGCAGAGTGATTAATTATAAAGTGATTTTGATACCATATCAGTGATCCGACACAATGCCAAGAAAATTTTTGAAAAATGCCAATTTAAACGAGTGCCAATTTTTCATTCAGTCCCCTCTCCAACAACAGCTGCACAACGGTTCACCACCAGCAGTTGGCCACCAACAGTCATCGTTGTTTTTGCTGGAACAGCTGAGCGGGCCCAGGACGCCGTTGGGCGGTGGCGCCGGAGGCGCAGGAGGAGGAGGTGAAAACAATGGCACAAAAATGCCGAAAATTGGCGCTTAGTGGTGCACTAAGCCATCGCAAAATGCCAATGCCAATTTTGAATGCCAAAGTCTTAAAGTCACACAATAAACTATTTATGTATTAAAAAACCCATCAGGCATGAACGGCACTGGTGCCATGCCGTCGTCCGCGCCGCCGATGTCCAGTGGCACCACCACCGTTTCGCCGGCAAACGGATGTCATGCCGGTGCGCAAATTATGCCGTCCGCCGATGGCGGCATCATTGGCACAGTGGGACAATCGATCGGTGCCGGTGCCACCGTCACAACCACCGCTGGTGTCAGTGTTGTTGATCACCAACAGCAACAATATTTGATGGCTGCTGCTGCAATGAACGGATTTGGTGGGTTTTTAAGAAGTGATCAGGAAAATTTTGGTTTCTTGATCAATAAATTTACAAAGCAAAAAGTGATCGGACCGTAAAAACTTATGATCATTAAAATAGAAAAGGTGATCAGAAATGTTTTAATAGTCGGCAAATATTTAAAAAAGTGATCGAAAATGATAGGTATATTTTGCGCATAAAAACTGATCGGAAATGTTTTTTGACCAATTCAAAATATTGCCCAAAAATATAAGAATTAAATTTTTGGTCTTTTTTCTGGCCTTATTACAAACCAATGTTTCTTCGTTTTTCAATTTATTTCATGAAATAAATGCATTTTCAAGTGAATATTTAACAAAATTTTCAGCCAAATTTAAATTTAAATCATTAATTAATTAATTAATTATTATTTTCCACCAATTTTTAGCCCCACCCCATCCTCATCTTGGCCAATTTATGCTGAATGGTGGCGGCGCGCCGCCGGCCGCCATGCCGCCAATGCCTGCCGACTTTTATGGCTTCCCCGGGTCGGCGGCGGCGGTGAACCACGGGCCAATGATGGCATCGGCATTTGCCGGCGGTGCCATCGTCGGCGCCGGAGGCGCTGCCGGTGGCGGTGGCCCACCATTTTCGCCATCATTTCACCACCAAAATCAGCATCATCATAATCTCCAAAATCAGCATCAAATGCAAGCAGTAGTTGCAGAACAACAACAACAACAACAACAACAGCAGTTGGAGCAGTACATGCCACACCACCATCACCACCTGCACCACCACCACCAGCAGCAACAACAACAGCTGCAACAGCAGTACCAGCAGAATAACCATGCGGCGGCGACCATTCTTCAATGAAAATTTCGCAAAAAAAAATGGGGAAAAAATGAAAATTCCTAATTTTAATTAGACGTCACAATTGAATGGCATGGCATACATATATGTATTTGCTTATTTCATCATAAATTACCTGATCAAAACATCATGAAATTATTTGAATGTAGCGATTTCGGAAACATAAAAAAAAAGTTACGGTCCAAAAAATATTAATGGTTAAATAAATATGCTTACATACTTAGTTGATTGAACTCATAAAATTTTGTCTTGGACTCATAAAAGGCCATTGGATTTCTCGAACCTACGTTTATCGTAATATTCTTACGGTAATTTCTCATATCACCAGTGGATGATAGATACCGTGTTGAACAAAAAATCACTGTTTTGATCAGCGCCACCCGAAACTATTTGTGTTGTGTATTGATTTTATCGATCGCGCTAGTCCATTGTAATATCACACATTAACGATCCAATCATTCATCCATCCATCCACATCAATCCATCATCAATCAGCGCAACAATAAATTGTGATTTTTTGATTATTTTTTTTTTGTAATTCTTTTTTTTTTGCATTTTTTGGCATTTTGTACATTTTTCTAATCAATTCAAATTTTGTGTTGCTTCACTCACCATTTTCCCTGATGATTATTCTTTTTTTTGCCGTCATTATCTCTATTACAGTATTTCGTATACATAAATATACTTCATTTGCCCCCCCCCTACCGTCACATTACCGTATTCCCCCATTCCAACAGTCCTTTTTTTTGTTTACAATATCTTAAATTACTTTCATGTGTAAGAGCTTTTTAAATGAACCAATTAAGCATGGAATTTGTCAATCATGTTCATTTTTGTGTTAATGGAAATGGTATTTAATACAAATGAAATAAAATTTTATAATTTATTTAAATGTATTAGTTATTTATGGAAAAACTCAAAAAAAAAATTAATTACATTTTTTGATCTTGATCAGAGATCTCGAGCTATACAAATAATGCGATCTGAACCCAAATAGTGAAATTTTTGTATCATTTTTTTTCATTTAAATGTTATAACCCAAAAAAATGAATTATTTTTTTAAATTATTTTTTTTTGATTTTAAAAATTTGAAAATAAAAATTTTATTTAAAAGTATTAATAAATTTTTTAAATAAGGCTTTTTGGGAATTCATTCCTGCTGCTCATTGCTGTTGTCCTCCATGTATGGCATTTCTTCGACCACCAATTTTACGGGGTCCGCTCTCTGAATTTTTTTTTTGAATTTTAAAATATTTAACTTTGGGGTTAGTTAGAATTGGGAATTGTTTGTGTTTTCCAGTTAATTAGCTCGGGTTAATTAGCATGGGTTTGGTTAATTAATAACTAATCATCTTTTGTTAAAAATATTTATAATATCTTTTGACTTTTGCTATTCATCTTATTTGTTTGTTTTTTTGGTTAACTTTTGGATTTAGAATTGATTTATATATACGAAATTAATTGGATTAGGCTGTTTGGTTAATGATAGTTAATTGAGCTCGACCTTTTGAAAAAGCCTGGACCTGTAAGTGGGCTTGGGTTTCTGAAAAAAACCAGGAAAATTAAAGGTCCAGGAAAACCCAGGTTGCCAAATTGCCGGATCCAGGTCCAGATCGAACTCTAATCGTTAATTAATTTTTTAAATTCTTTTTAAAAAAATGCTTTAAAAAAACTTCCACAAGGAAAGGGGTTTCAAAAATGGAAATGCCAAGAAAATTATGTAAAATTTATGGATTTTTTAAAATTTTTTAATGTGCGGATGCCATGAAATATTTCGTTAAGATTTGTAAAGAAATGCCAAACAATTATTTATAACCCGTTAAATATGGCATAAAAATTTGTTATTAAGCATGTGTGTGAAATAAGCAAGCATAAAGACAATTTTGCCGGTAAATAATTATAAGCACACCGCAACCAAAAAATGATGCCATCGCCAAAGTGCCAATTTTGAGCAAAGCGGCATCATTTTATTGATCAATGTTTTTTTGGTAAATGCAATTGCTCTGATCACTCTCTGATTAATCCATTGAATTTTTGTTATTTGCGTTTAAAAATTTTCAGTTTTTTTTTTGAAAAACGGCAATATTTCGTTAATTTTTTTTTGGCGAATGCCCTAATTACGTGAGTCCAAAAACGCCGCCCGCATAATTTCCGTAATCAAGAGAAGCCTAGCCCTGATCAGTAGTGATCAGAGTTTTTGTTTTGCTCCCAGCAATTAATCAGCATGTTATCACTGTTATCGTCATTAATCAGAGTATCCGCATCAACAACAACCACCTTCAGTTGCCCATTAGCGACGGCGCCGGACGATGTCGCCGGACTAATTGGCGTGGGCGGAGACTGTTGCTGCAGGTGGTTGTTGTTGCCGGGTTCCGATGACGCGTCGTCGCGCGTTGCGCTCGCGGAATAATGATGTTGTTGCTGTTGCGGATTATGATGCGGATATTGACGATTTGGAGTGTCATAATGATGCTGATGATAGCCCCCATCGTGTTCCGGTGACGGCATCGCGGCAACAAACATTCCGCTGCCTTTCACCGGTGTGCCGCCGCGTCCGCCGCTGCTGTTCATCTGAATTTGGTAATGCAAATCAAATGGCACACCAATTAGGGGCTAATTAATAAATAGCCCCTCTTCATTAGAACAATGTAAATACCTGTCTCAGATAATTGCCATAATTAGGCTTAATTACTACAAGCAAAAGTGGATATTATACTAATAAGATGACCCTGTGAAAAAAAAAGTTTTAAGAAAAAGCTCTTTTATCGAAAAAAACAGAAAACAAAAATTGGCACTTTTACAATAAAAAGAAAAAAAATTGGAAAATTTTGGCACAATTTCACTTTTCTTTATTATTCATTCACTGCTCGGACTTCTGTGCCGGCCAACACAATTTTTATGGAAAGGAAGTGACGCCATCCGGCACAACGGTTTGGCACAATTCTTTCGGTGATCCGAAAAATAAAATTTTGAAAAATATTTAAAATTTTTTGAAATTTTCGCCATCTAGAAATTTGATCAAGACAGCCACCATTACAGATCACAAATTTCCTGATCAGTCAGTGTCTTGGGTGTTGCTCAGATTTGGTCATCAGGCCCAAAAACGATACAGTGGGTGCCGTTACGGTATTTCTACAGTACCAAGTACCAACAAGGGCACAAAACAAGAAAAATTCTTTTTCTGGAGGCTTGCCTACTGAAAAAATTCAAAATATAATTTCTGCACCGATCTATCCAACCAATCAATAATATACAGTACCTATCATGCCGTAGCAACTAATGCCGGCCTTTTATGCAACATTTTCCCCGATTTTTTTTTGGTTTTGCTCACCATCAGCGGTGCCGTCGTTGACGCAGCCATGCCACCGCCGCCACCATGCAACGGCGTGCCAACATGCGTGTGCCGCGTTGATGTTGAGTCGACCATGACGCGTGGCGGTGCATTGTCCGCGCCACCGCCTCCGTTCAGCGCGGCCGCGTGCGCTGCCCATCCGTCCACCGGCCGTGCCGCTTGGTAATGGCGATAGCCGCTGGTGCTTCCGGTACCGCCAGGCGCCGCAGCAATCATTGGCCTGCCAAGGCTCAGCGAGGACTGCTCCGAGTCGTCGGACCGGTGCTGAACACGCGGGAGGGGAGGGGAAAACGGAGACGTTTTGCGGTGCCATCGGCTTATGTGTGGGCTTTACCCAACGGCCGGTATGGTGAGGCTCGAGAATCTTGACTCTATATCCCAGATCAAAAACCTTACTGATCCTTTGATTGGGCCCGAAATTTTTGGCGTTTTGTTCGAGAGTTGAAAAATTTTAGGGTGAGCTGACGAACCTCTATTTACAAATACAATCAAAATTGAGTTATATAAAAAAAATATTTTTATGGGAAAGTGAACGAATGAACTAAGTATTTTGAATTTTTTTGGCATTATGCCATAAACCTAGTCTCATTAGTGAGTGGGATTTAAATTTTTGAATTTTAAACAAAATGCCGAAATTTTACATTTAGAAAATCTTCAATTTTCGAATTTTACATTTTTTTGCATTCAAATTTGAAAAATGTTTTTTAATTTAAAATTGAAATATTAAAAAATGCCATTTTTTGCCACTTTTTTTACATTGTTGTGATTTCGGCGTTGTCTTCGCCTTGTTGTGCCACTTTTTCTGCCATGCAAATATTTCATGAGCACAAACATCATAATGCCAAACACTGATAAAACCTAGCAAAAAAAAAATGAAAATTTAATTTAATTTAGAAATTTTAAAATTTCACCGAACAGGCGAACATCATATTCCTGAGGTCCATTATCTGAACAATTTTTCTTATTACTTCTGACTCACAAAAATAGGTTTTTATTTTATTAAAAAATTGGGTAAATTTTGAAAAATTTGCCTCTCTCAAAAAATTTTTTTTTTGTCTCATGAATTTTATTTTAATTTTTGCATTTTCCAATTTTTCGGCTTAATTTTGATAAATGTTTGGAAAAGGGCTTACATAATTGCTCATCCTGTGCATGTCATCGGCCACCTTAAATGAAACATTTAATGAAGAGTTTAAAATTAATGGAAATAATTTTAAAAATTATTAATTTAAAAATAACAAAACTAATGGAATATTAAAAAAATCAATCTAAAATTAATTTTAACAAATATAATAATGATGAGAACCTTTGAATTAATTCAGATTAAATAAATATCAAAGAAAAAAAAATAGAAATAAAAAAGGAAAATAATTTAAATTTAAAACAAATTGTATAAAATAATCAATAAATTTAAAATTATTTTTAATTCAATAAAATTCATTAAAAAGCAAAAATTAAAATTTATGTAAAAAGCAAATAGCCAAAAATAACACTTACTATTAACTTATTTTTTAATTCAATAAAAATTAAATTAAAAGCAAAAAATAAATAAATAAAATTTAAAAGAAAATTGCCTCAAAAAATAATTAAAAATTAATTATTTTTTAATCCATTTAAATTAATTGTTGTTTTTTGGATCCCTTCTGTACCTGCATCATTTTTGGAATGGATTTGAAGATCATGTTCATGTCCGGGTACGGAGCTGGTGGAGGTTCATGGATTATTGCCGGATCCAAATAATGTGTTGCGGTTTGGTGGTGACTGTTTCCGTTCCCCATTTTGGAGGGAATAAAAATATAATTAACAATTATGACTAAAATTTGTTAATTTTTAAAATTTAATTGAATTAAATGGAAAAATAAATAAATAATTGTTTAAATTATTTAATTGAAGGAAGTACAAAAAATTTTGCATTATATGTATAATAAAATTAAGGTCAACATATGTTATTTTCAATAATTAAATTTTATTTTATTTATTTTTTGTAATAAAATTAAATTAAAAACCTTTTTTTACATTTTTTATTTAAAAAATTCAAATAATGAATCTATAAATAATAAAATTTAAAAAATAAGAATTTAATTTTACATATAAAAAAAATATAAAATTAACTTTTTAATAAATAAATTTTATTTTTAATTTTTAATTTAAATTATATTTTATATGAAAAATTTATGAATTAAGAAATAAATATAAAAAAATGAAATCAAATTAATTTTTATTAACTCTCGAATAAAATAAAATATTTTTAATTTTTAAAATGAATGAAAAATTGTTTAATTTACTTTTAATTTAGAGGCATAAAATAGTAAAAATATACAGTTTCGAATTTTTTAAAAATTTTCAACACCAAAAAGGGAAGTAAATTCAAAAGCATTTTTTAATCCAACTAAAATGATGCTAAAAATGGCAATTTTTCCAATTTTGGCCCTTTGTAAAAAAATTCGAAAGCCGGCACAACATGGACAGATTTTGTAAATGAATGAAATGCCGCCACCAAAAAACGAACAGGAAATGTGTGTGAGTGTGTGTTGTGCCGTCCTCCTCCGTCGGCTTCTTCCTTTTCATTTTGTCCGAGGCAATTTGCCCGGGGGGGGCGAAATGTCGGCGGCACAACACAAAAAAGAGAGGGGGGGGGGAAATGCCGTTGGCATTTTTGGAAGAAAAATTAAGCACTTTTTTCGTGGATTTTGGTGGACCCCCGGGGGCATAAAATGGTGCCGTCAAGCGAAATTAATAACAGCAAAAAAACATAAAAACCAATGGCGACAGCAAAATAAATTGTGTTCGGAAATCAAAAGAAAATTTTTAATTGCTTTTTCCTCTGCCCATTAAAATTTTTTTTGTTTTTAATTTTTTTTTTTTTTTTAATTTTTGCCGGTAATTTTTAGGAATTTGAAATTTTGGCATTGTGATGGGTTTAGTGTAGGTAGGGGGTTAAACCCCGACCCTCGGGGAGAGAAAAGTCGGGGAAAGAGGAGGAAATTCCCCGACAAAAGTTGCAATATTCAGCACCAAATAATTTTCTTGGTTCAAAGTGTGAGAGAATTCTTTCCAGATTTTTTTGACACAAAATGTATAAATTTTTCTTTTAAATTTAAAGAAATTTGAAATTTTTTTTTAATTTTTGGCATTTTGTTGGGTTTAAAGACAGACAGAGAAAATGAAAACCAAAAAATTTATGCAATTAAGAATTTAGAGGGGGCGTGGAGGGCCGTCAAGTGGAATTACAACAGAAAACTTTTTTCTTGACAAATTGTACCGGAAAATTGGGGGATGAAATTTTTAGAGATTTGCCTCACTCTTAGGTCATCCTTCATTAATTTAAATTGTGGAGGATTTTTTTTTTGTCATGGGAAAAGCAATTTAAATTTTTTTTCGAAAATTTGGCGACTTTTTTATTGGCACAAAAAATTTATTATTTTATAAATTTTTGTTTTCTTAATTCTAACAACCTCAGTTAGTTTGAGGAACTGGTTCAACTGCTGGAACAATTTTTGAAAATTTTTCAAATTGAAGAAATTTTCGAATTAAAACAGCCCAAAAATAAATTTAAAAATTTTTAAATTCAAAAAGTCGTGGAAAATCAAACCTAGCACTAAAATTTTTCATATCCATGCAAATACATTCAGCCCCAAATAATTTTTGTTTTGGTTCATTTAAGAATTTTTCAAGAATTTTTCGCGCCCAAAGTGCGCAAATTTTTTTTTGATTGAAAAAAGTGGGGAGTTTATTTATTCCTGATGGATTATTCCATGAAAAAAGGACATTAAAAATTTCAAAAAGGACGGAAATCAGTCAGTTTTCAATTTTTTCAAGGGCGTCCTTGGCGGCATGCCCAAGATAAAACTTCCGTTGATGGCATAGCAAACAAATTTTGGCAACACACATAAATTCATCGCAGAAGAAAGGCGAATAAATCCCCAAGGAAAACAACAAATATTTTGATGGCACATTTCTCAGCCACAAAATGGTGGCACAAGCAAAAAATAATGATTTATGGGCATTAACTTTTTGAGGAATGATTTTTTGTATAAATTAATAAAATAAATAAAAATTCATTTAAAAAGAATATAAAAATTAAAGTTTTTAAAAATATTATTGTTTTGATTAAAAAAAAAATAATTTAAAATTGGGATTAATTTTTTCTATAATTACATTATCTTTTGGAAATGGTAATTTTGTTTTACAATCACATCAGGGATACCAGTCTGCCAGGAAAAACCGGCATTTGCCAAGTTTTGAGGCTCCGTGCCGGGTTTTTGAAAAATTTTGCCGGATTTTTCCTAATTTTTTTAAACTCGTGTCCGGGTGCCGGGGGTTTTTGAGTCTTGGCACTGGCATCGGCATAGGCAATCCGGAATTTGAAAGTTTTGGCCAGAGCACAAATTATAGGACGCCATGAAAGGCCATTTTTTATATGGGCCAAATTTATGGCCAATAAAATAATGAAAATGATGGCATATTTGAATTGGCAAAATTTATTAGCAGCAAAGTGGGAATTGGTAAAAGCCGGGGGACAACTGCTGCCTGCTTCTGCTGAATTCGGAAATGGCCTTGGATTTGTGAAGGCATTATGAGGAAAAAAGCAAATTCATTTTGTGTCTCTTATAAAAAAGGATTAGTCACTGGTAATTAAAAAGAATGCTTTTAAACATTTAAATTAAAAAAAAGTCGAAATTTTTTGGCATTTTTATACAGAAAATGCCGTTATTTGAAGAAAAAAAAAATTTTTTTTTTGTTTTCGGCTGGGAATTTATTTGAAATATGTAATGTATATATGCATATTTTTATTCATAAAATTTATACAAATTTTAATTTACATAGTGAATTTTCAAATTAAAATTAAAAAAAAATTTTTTTTTTCAAAAATGAATACTAAAATTTGAAATTTTCAAAGATTTTAACTAGAGTGCCACGGGACCGGGACCGGGACCGAGACCGGGCCGGGAATTCCCGGTCATCCGAGGTCCCGGTTCCCGGATTTTGAAAAGCTCAGGTCCCGGTCCCGGTAGGGCAACCGGGAACCGGGAAAAACAAGCACTGGTAAGAATGGGGGGTCTGAGTGAAAAATTAGTGAAGAAAATTGGAGTTAAAGGAAAAAATTAAGGAATAATCTCAAAGTACCAAGTGTGCAAATGGCCTAGTGGCTAGTCTCCTTGACTTTCCCTGCTTCTTTCCCCTGGTTCAATCCCTCTACAGAAATTAAAGTATTTTGAATTTTCTTTTTGTATACTCATGGCTTTCCTATCGATAAAATATGATTCCTCATAGTTTTATTTTAATTGACACATTTTTATCATTTTTTTAAATGAAAATCCTACCAATTAAGCTTAATAATCCCAAAAACCATAACAAATTACACCCAAATTTCAAAATTTCACCCGGCGGCGCCTATCGGCACCGCCGGACCCCCCTTCTTTCCCAAAAATTTTTTGAAAAACCGCGCCGAAAAAATGTTATGTGAAAAGCAAATATTAATTTATAATAATATCAATCATTTAGTCCAAAAATATTAATTGTTTGAAATAATTAAAGAAATTTGTTCGAGGTCCCGGTCCCGGCTTTTCAGGTCCCGGCAAGTCCCGGTCCCGGTTTTTGCAAAAATTCCGGTCCCGTGGCACTCTAATTTTAACCACATAATTTTTTGGGGGGGGTTCAAATTCTCTCCAAAAATTATTTCATAAATAGCAAATAAAACACACAAAGAATTTACAGCACAAAATCTCGGCATTTGTTACACACTCAAAATTGTCCACATCCATGTACCCATTTAATGTAAGCGGTTGAATTTCTTCCCATTTTATTCAATTCTTAAAGCATTGTGCGCGAAATTTTCGCGCATTAAAAAAAAATTAAATGTGTGAAAGTGCACAGCGCCCAAATGGACATAATTATTTGAATGTGCCGTTCCCACCATTAATTATCACGGGAGTTCGCTCGTGATTTCGGGAGCGATTACAAGTGGGTACATAAAATTGTTTTTTTTTTTGTGTTTCATAGCGTACCCACATTTTGTCCCAAAATGCTCGGTCTAAACACGAGAAAATTTTCCCAGTTTTCTGGAGGCCTAGTTCTCGGAAAACTTTCGCGGTTTTTGGAGACCTAGGTCTCGGAGAAATTTCTCGTTTTCAGGAGCCCTAGGTCTTGGTGAAATTTCACGTTTTTTGTAGGCTTACGGCCCGGAGAAATTTCTTAATTTTTTGGAGGCCTAGGTCTCAGAGAAATTTCTCTTTTTCGGGAGCCATAGGTCTCGGAGAAATTTCTTCATTCTTTTTTTTTATGTTGAGAATTGTGCGCGAAATTTTCGCGCATTAAAAAAATATAAATAAATTGGTGTGAAAAGTGCACTGCGAGCGCCAAATGGACATAATTATTTGAATGTGCCGTTCCCACCATAATTATCACGGGTGTTTGCTTGTGGTGTCGGGCATAGTACACGCGGGAATATAAAATTTAAAAAAATGTTTATATATTTATGTGTTTTATAGCTTGCGTCCATTTTATTCGCAAGAATCTCGGCTCAATTTCCTGTTTGAGATTTGCTTTTCAGTGATTTGAGACGGGGCGGGAGTGACGCTTAAACGACATATGAACATACTAAACACACAATAAATATGAAAAATTTCTAGAAAAATTGACAAAAATCAAATATTTTCTTTTGAAATAATAGTTTCATTAAAATATTTGCATGCAGACGCTCGAGACCTCCGGCATCGACTGTGGGTTCGAAAATTTCTCGGGTTTTTTTTTTGGGTCTCGGAGGTAATCGCAAAATTTCGACTCTCGGTCAGCCTCATAAGCCTCCTATTATTTTTCACAGCATGTCACCGGATTTTTAGTGATTTTGGGGACACAAAATTTTGTGTGAATTTGTTTCCCCCATTCCAATATTTCTAATTGAATTTTTTTGTTTTGAAATTTTCTCGCTTTTTCTTTCCGCGAGGCTCTCAAATTTCGGGGTGTTGAAATTTGGTGGTGCTAAAACATGCGGAAAAAAACAAAAGTGGTCGTAATTTGATAGGCACCATTTTCATACACATAATAGAAAAATGGGTTCTACTAAAGTTGATTTTGAAAGAATTGGAGGCCAAAAAAGCGAAAAAAAAATCAAATAAAATTAAGCAAATATTTGCGTAATTCAAAATTTAAAAGCGAATGAAAAAAGGGCAAATTTATTTCCCTAAATTTTATTGGGGTTTTTGACCATTTTTCGTCAAAAATCAAAATTGAAAATTTTTTATTTGTTTGTTTTTTGAGGCCTTTTTTTGCACAGACTCTCCAATAAAAAAAATCTGAATAATTTACAAATATTCAATTTAAATAAGAATTTATAAATTTATTTGTTAATTTGCAAATTTTCCTAAGCATTTTTTGTTTTGTTTTATATTTTTTTGAAAAAATATAATTTTAAATAAATTATTTTTTTTAAGGAATTTTTTTTTACAAACAATCTAAAATTGAATAAAATTTACTAAAAACGGCAAAACATAATCAAACAGTTAACAAAATTGCTCCAGGGCTCGCATCTGTTCTTTTTTCAAATATTGTATTTATTTTTTAGTACTTGGACATACCCTATGAAATTTTATCAATTTGTAACAAAATTTATTTAAAATCTGTTTTTTTAAATTGGACAATTTTTAATTAAAACCATTTTTTGGCGTCCCTATTTGTCCTAATTGTTCAACAAAAAAAAAAAAAAAACAACTTGTGAGCCATGATTTGTTCCATAGTTGCATAAAAAACAGCTTGTGATCGCCCTAATTTATCCATATTCCATATAAAAGAATGCAATTATCCAATCATTTCGGCATTTGGCAATGGCATTGGCACCACTTTGGCATACTGTTGATTGATCACTTTGGCATTCTGTCCATACGGTCCACCGTTTTTGTGTTCCTCATTTTGTTGAACAAATTTGTACGCCCGATACACAATTGGGTAAAGCCAAATTGAGATAAGGGCCAGAGTGTAAGGCCACAAATCAAGAAAGTAATGAGTATCAAAGCCTACAAAATTGTTTGGTTTTAGTTATTTTAATCCAAAAAAGGGATTAATTACCCTAATAATACATAATTAATTATAAAATAGGCTGATTAGGTTGGTTAATTAATGCGCGAAAAAACACAAATAAATATTTTAAAAAGACTAAAAATTAATTGAATTAAGAAATTTTAAAGAAAAAGAGACAAAATAAAAAATTAAGAAAAATACTTAATTATTATTTTTTAACTGTTTACAGGCTATTTTAATTTTTATTTTGTTGCTTTTTCCATTTCGCGAAATTTAAAAATTTAAACGATCATAGAATTTCAGTAAAAATTTTGAAAAATCTCAAAATTATTTTTAAAAAAACTTATAATAAAATAAATTGTATCAAAAATTAAATTCTAATAATTTATTTCGAAATTTTCACGGAAAAATGTTTTTTTTTGGTTAAAACATAGAAGGAATTAGGAAACTTATTTAATTGATTGACTTAATTATAATAATAATAATTAATGATTTAATTTTAACAAAGAATTGCACATTACCGGCTCGTATAAAACGTAGCACTTTACCAACAAGTTCGGGAAACGCCGTTATTGCAAAAGAAATGGCCTGAAAATTTAGGGAATTTCAAAAATTAATGATTGCCAAGACCATACGGTAATGACCAAAGAACATACGGTAATGATCAGAATTTATTGCCAAAAACATACGGTAGTGATCAGAATTTATTGCCAAAAACATACGGTAGTGATCAGAAATGGTCGATACATTTTGCTGGTTCTTTGCCCGCGCATTTCTCCAACAATTATCGGCACACTTCCACACAAAAGCAAAATGGGCTTTAAAAGAAAGAAATAAAATATTATTATAATTTAAATTATTTTTAGGGATCGGATTTTGGTGTAAAAATCGCATAAATCGGTAAAAGATCAAAAAAAGAATTGAAATAATTAAATTTATTTTAAGGGATCGAATTTTGGTGTGAAAAACGGTTACACCTAAAAAAATAGGTTGTGAAAGTGCCAAAATAAGTGTCAAAAAGAATTCGATTGACCGCTTTTCTGGCGAATACATTTTTAAAAATTCTTTAATGAATTATTTTTTTTTGCTAAAAGAATTTTAAAAATTTTTGGTATCTGTCAAAATAGAAAAAATGGAAATAAAAAAAATAATCCAATAAAAATAATTAATAATAATATAATTACCGAAATCAAATTGAAAATGTGTTCAATATAAAAGTGACGAAAAACAAGCATTTGGAGGACACTTGAAAAGGCAAAAATGCCGGCCAATAAAAAAATCCACGCCGCGACGAGAGAGCCCTTGACAAATAATTAAATCAACATTTTAATGAGGAATTAATTAGGCACAAATTAATTAATTAATTTAATTAGGCGGTGAATCATGGCAATTAATCAATTAATTAATTCTTTAAAAATTATTATATTTAGGCGAGTGGACTCTGCGAAATAATTTAAGCAAACTTAATGAGGCGTTAATTAATTTAGTTAATTAGACATTAAATAATTAATTATTTAGGCACACATTTGTCACGTGAAAGCCGAACCAGCACATCCATTTGTTAGAGCTGCTATCACAACACATTTTTTAAAATGAAATCTGTTAAATTTTTTTTTTAAATTATGAATATTGTTGATTTTGAAATTTCGGTCAAATAATTGATTTGCTAATTATACAATTTTGTAATTAAATGTTTGTCGTTAATTGCGGTCTAAATTGTTTTGCTTCACTCATTATTTAAGCGCCAAAGATGGCCTTATCATCCATCAACCATTGATACACATGACACTCACTGATTAGGCCATTAATTATTTGGCGATTAACTGATAAATTTTGAAAAATTTTTAATTTTATGAGTTTGGCAAAATCAACAATATTGCTGTAAAATGAAGCAAATGAATATTTTAATGCAAACGCTGATAAAAATGAAAATATTTTTTTAAAGGAATGAATGAGCAATTAATTTAATGGAAAAGAAAATCAAATTTAATTGCATGTAATTAGCAGTAAATTTGAACTGTAATCTGCCAAATTTCGTTACGCTTTTTCTCATTTAATGTATTTTTGAATAAAAATGATCAAATAATTTATAAATTAAATTTTTATTTAGTTTAATCCACCATTTTTTATTGAGAAATCAGCGAAATAAATTTGAAAAAAAACATAAAAAATAAGAACAATAATTAATTTTAATTTTACAAATATTTAAATTCCAAAAATTAAATAATTTTATTTTAAAATTTAAAAAATGTAAAAATGGCGAAAAGCTAAATGAAAAGCGTAATAATTTTTTATAAACATAAATATAAGCAAAAATTGCGAACAAAAATTTATTGCATTGATGACTAAACAAAACAGCCAAATATGGACACACATTTTGAAATTTGGAATGAAAAAAAAGAGCAAATAAATTTTCGTCCAAAAAGTTTGGTAAACAGAAAATTTTGTGGAATGATCAAAAATTTATTTTTATTTATAAATATTTTAAAAGTCAAATAATGGATTTTTTTTTGCCAAAATGTTTTTTGTATTTAATTTCCAATTTTTATAAAAAAAATCCTGTGTGTTTCAGAGCTTCCACTTTCTGAAAAAATATTTATGAAACTAATTTTTACAAAAAAATTTTAAAATAACGAAAACTCAGATTTTTAAATTTTTTTAAAACCAATAAGCGTTGAAAAATTTTCAGGTTAAGTTAGTTCTGTGCCGGGGAGAATGCCTCTAAAATTTGGTGCGATTTTATTAATTATAGAAAGGGTTAAGTTCGATAAAATTTTTAAAATTTAAACCTAAAAAATTAGGCATAATTAAAATTTTCATAAAATTTTTTTTAAAAATGCTGATTTTTTGTTGGCGAAATGCTGATTTTGGAAAATTTTCAGTTGGGATCCATGAGCAAAATCTCATTATAAATCAAAAAAGAAAAGAAAAAGAAATTTTTTTATAAAAATATAAGAACTTTAAAATGAAAAAATGAAAAATTAATAAGTTAATTTATTTTTTAATTTTACAAAAATTCCCTTTTCCTCTGCAAATAGTTTAGTGATCAATGGGCTATCAGGGAAAAAATAGTGATAAAAATAGGCTGATCAGTGACAATCAGACCTATCAAAAAAGCCTCTCGCCTTATTTAGCAACAACAGCTTGACTTAATCAACATGGGAAGAAAAAAATGCGATGGAAATGTATACAAAAAAATTTAAAATCACAACCATCTGCTGACAAATGGGATTTGAGTAAAAAATAAAATATTTTGCTTTTTCAATTTTAATTTATTCCACTAAAATTTTAGTCTAAATTTCCCAAGAATTTTTCTCTGCCCAGTTGTGTGTTTTCCAACACCTTTCTCTGCATGCCATTGTTTATTGGACATCAATCTTTGTGCCGTTTGTCCACCTGGTAAAACAAAATTCGTAAAATTTTATTCCCTAAATTTTTTTTTATTTTTGCCAAATTTTCGCGCAAATAATGACAATGTGTCGAGATTTTTTTGGACCATCTGGTCCTCACACCAATCAGTTATTTTCTGAGACAAAATGTGTTCATCATTTTTTGTTTGTTTTTTGAGACCTTTTTTATGGCCACAGACTCTCCAATAAAAAAATCTGAATAATTGAAAATATTCCTTTTTAATAATAATAAATTAATTTCTTTTTTAATTTACAAAAATTCTTTTTCCTAAGCATTTTTTTTTGTTTTATAATTTTTGCGAAAAAATAATAATTTTAGAAATTATTTTTTTACAAACAATAAAAATTGAATAAAATTTATTAAGAAATAAGCATAACATAATCAAACATCAACATGTTTTTGCAGGGCTCACCAGGTGTTCTTTCATCAAAAATATCTCCGATTTGTCATTATTTTTCAAAAAAAAACCGTTTTGTGAGCCAAATTATTAAATTGGCATTGGCATAACTTTGGCATACTGTTGATTGATCACTTTGGCATTCTGTCCATACGATCCGCCATTTTTCTCTTCATCATTTTGCTGCTCAAATTTGTACGACCGGTACACAATTGAATAGAGCCAAATTGAGACAATTGGGACCAAAGTGTAAGGCCACAAATAATAAAAGCCAAGTGCTTGAGTGCCTGTGAATTTTTGGATGAATTTAATTAGTTAATTACCTAATAATCAATAATTAATTATAATAATAAATATCTAATAATTAGGGACGGTTCCAGGGTTTCTGCTTGGGGATGGGGCGCCGGGAGAAAAATTGAGAATTTTGGCCATATTAGCAGTTTTCATCAACAAAATGCCAATTTGATGGATTTTCGGAAAATTTTAGAGCGAAATTTTTGGAAAATTAGGGGTGAGGTAGGCCTTGGAGGGCGTATCAGCAAAGAAAATCGAAAATTTTCAGCAAAAATTCTATTTTTTCTTAAAATTTCGGGTGCGAGGGGCTCTTGAGGGGGGGGGGGGTTCGTACCGAGCGTACCGTACCCCCCGCCCCCCTGGGATCGTGCCTGATAATAATTAGTGCGGTTAATATAAAATTTTTTGTATAATTTATTTTTGAAATTTACGAAAACTGATTTATTTATTGGTAAAAACAAAGAAAACTTTTTGGACAATTAATTAATTGAAGGCCTTCATTATAACAAATATTTATTGGCCAATTTGTACAAAATTACCGATTTCGTTAAATCGTCTTACTGTAGTAATTATTCCGGCAATCTCTGTTAAGGCCAAAGAAATAGCCTAAAATATTAATTAATTATATTCTAAAAATTAATTATTGCCAAAAAAACATACGGTAGCGATCAGAAATGGTCGATACATTTTGCTGGTTCTTTGCCCGCGCATTTCTCCAACAATTATCGGCACACTTCCGCACAAAAGCAAAATACCCTTAAAAGAAAGGGATAAATGAAATATTTGAAAAAACAAATTTAATTAATTTATTTTTTCTGACGGATTTTGGTGCAAAAATTGCAAAAAACGGTTACACCTAAAAAATAGATTGTTGAAAAGTGCCAAAATTGGTGCCAACATTAAATTAACGGCATTTCTGTGCCGAACATTTTGCTTTTTATATAATTTCAAGGAAAAAATTTTAACGATTTTTTGTTTAAGAAAATTATTTTCTTAAATTTTTTTGTCATTTACAAAAATGGTAAAAAATAAATAATAATTACCGAAATCATATTAATAAAGTGGACTATGGAAATGCGATAAAAAAATAAATTTATGGCAGATAGAAAGCCAAAAAAGCCGGCCAACAAATAAATCCACGCGACGACAAGTGAGCCCTGACAGATAAAATAAATTTAAGCAAATTTTAATGAGGCATTAATTAGGCATTAATTAATTAATCAATTAGACAATGAGCCATGACAAATAATTTAATCAAATTTCATGAGGCATTAATTAGGCATTAACTAATTTAGTTTATCAGTGATTAATTAATCAATTCGAGATTAATCAATTATTAAATTACTTAAGCTTAATTATTAATTCATTATTTAGTGAACCCTGTTTTAATGATTAATTAATTAATTAATTAGGCCCACAGTTGTCACGTGAAAGCCGCACAAACACATCCATTTGCTTGAGCAGCTATAACAGCACAGGTTCATGCGTACAACAAAAATTACTGTAAATCTGTATAATTAACTGTATAATTTGAGTTAATATAGAAAAAAAAATTGAGGCATTTTTTCAGCTTTAATTTTTATTAATTGACACGAAATCGTCAAGATAATTTAAAAATGAAAAATTTAAAAATTTGCATTTCGGTCAAATAATTGATTTGCTAATTGCACAATTTATGTAATTAAATGTTTCGTCGTTAATTGCTGTCCAAATTGTTTTATTCAACACATTATTTAAGCGCCAAATATGGCCTTATCACCACCATTAACACATATGACACTAATTAGGCCATTAATTGGTTGACGATTAACTGATAAATTTTGAAAAAATTACATTAAATTTTATGAGTTTGGCAAAATCAACAATTTGCTGGAAAATGAAGCAAATGAATATTTAAGGCAAAAGCTGATATTTTTAAAAGGAATGAATGAACAATAAATTTGATGGAAAAGTAAATTAAAATTAATGCATGTAATTAACGGTAAATTTGAATTTGAATTTTTTAAAACTTCAATTACTAAATATGCAACAACGATAATTAATTTTATTAAGAAATTTTTTCGTTTAAGTTTTTAATTCCAAAAATTAATCAATAAATTGAAAAAATGGCGAACTTATAAACATCTTAAAAATGAAATTTTGTGCCCGTAGAAGAAAAGTGGCCCTCAATACAAAAAGGTTTCTTGCCGTGAAACATGGCAAAAAAAAAAAAATATTTCGGCATTTCAAGAAATTGTTTCGAAAATAATCAGCAGGAAAATGAGAGAATGGCACAGGTCGTCGTGCTAAGTCGTTTCATTAAATCCGCCATTTCGACAGCATTTTTATTTTTATGTAAAAAAAACTGCTACCAAAAATTCCTAAAATTTTCAAAGAAAATTACAAAAAAAAAAAAAAATTTCCCGGCGGTGCCTAACGGCACCGCCGGGTCCCAATAACTTATATTTTTCTTAAAAACGCTCAAAAGCGCAAAAAAAAAGGTCTTTTTGGTGAAGTCTGTTAACAAATTGCAGTCAAATTTTGAAAAATTTTCGCTAATTTTCCCCCGATTTTAGGTATTACCCCGACACACCCTACCGATGCGCACCAATTGACACAGGTGAAAACTGACGACTAATTAATTAAGCAATCAAATTTTATTTTCTTAATTTTCACAAAACCCGAATCTTTTAAGCCTATGTTTTCTTTTTCTCATCAATTTTTTTGTTGGCATTTTTAAAAAATTTTTAATTGTCTTTCTTGATTTAAAGGATTTTTTGGCATGTTTAAAATTTTACTTTCACAGATTTAAAATTTTAAATTTTTGTGTCATTTTTTAAATATTTTATCTTTCCAGATTCAAAAAAGTTTTTCGTAATTTTTCCTAAATTTTCTTGCAAAATTAGATTTTTTGCAAAAATTACAGAGGGTTCGCTCGGCCGACTGTGCCGTCGTGGCGTGGACTGTCGGGGCAACGGCGAGTTCTGCAACACGGCCAGCGGCAAGTGCGACTGTGTGCCGAACTTTGCGGCTGTAGACTGGCGATGCTTGCCGGGCATTGCGCCAGGCGAATGTAAGTGCCAAAATTTAAATTAAAAAAATAATAATTTGGCGTCCCAAATTTCTAATATTTGTTTCATTGGAATTCTTTTAAAAAGTGATCAGAAATAGACACCAAATAAATTTGCTGTTGTGATCAAATATGAGTTAACAATGTTGCTCTAGAATTGCATTGGTTGTTGAAATTATTTATTTATTTAAATAATAATTGAACAAATTTTATACCACTAATTTTATAAAATCGCGAAAAGCAATAAAAAATATTACTAAATTTTTTAATTGAGTAAAAAAGTATTTGAATTTTTCATGGTTAAAAATATTCTAAAAATATATAATTGAAATGAAAAAATATTTTACAGTTTTTAACAATTTATGAATTTTTTAAAATTTTTAACGGATTTGTTAAAATAATTTTAGTAAAGTTAAAAGAAAAATTTTCTGATTAAAAAATATATTTTTTAATTTTTTTATAAATACAATTAATTTCCTTAGCCAAATGGTGCAATTTGGTCTAGTCGGTTAACTTCTCTGTTCCCACGGGTTCAAAGCCCGCTGCAATTGGAGAAATTTTTGTTTATTGTTTTCAACAAAATGATGAATTAACAAACTAATTTGTGACTACTAATGAGCAAATAATTAAGCTCTAGAATTACTCTGATTGTTGAAAATTGGTCTTTTTAATTTTTTTTTTAAATGCAAAAAATTTGAACACAATTACTATCAAATCTTCCCCAGGATTTACAGGGGAAGGATCCGGGATGGCACCATCGGAAAAATTTTTTGTGATTTTCCCTCATTTTTAACAGATTTTCACCAAAATAGGTAATTTTGGTTGGAAAATTTCCGCGTAATATTTTGGGAAATTTTTGGTGAGGTAGAGGTAGGTCTTGGAGGTGCACCAATAGTAAACAGTTACAATGAAAAATTTCTTGTTTTTTTTCAAATTTGATTAATATAAATTAAACAAAATTAAATTTACTACAATTAGAGCCATGGTTAAATATTAAAAAAATAATTTCTTTTTCAATTTTATTCAGATGGTTGCATTGATTGGCGACAATGTGCCGTTTTTTACCCGGAAGCGACATGTTCTGGTGAAGGAAAGTGCCATTGTCCGGCCGGCATGCATCCCCAGCATGGCACGTGTGTCGAGGGCGAAATTATTGGTGAAAAATTAAAATAAAAAATATTTTTTTTTATTAATTTTAAACAAAAAATATTTGAAAAAATTATGGTAAAATTAAAAAATTTATTTTTTATTTAATTGTAAATATACAAGAACTTTTTTCAAGAGGAAAAATCAAAATATTTTAACAATTATTTGAGATTGATGACAAATAATAAAAATTTAATAATTAAATAAATTAAAGTATTTGTTTTTTTTCTTTTTCTTTAGGTTTTTTTTTCCTTAGTTTTTTTCATTTAGTTAGGCATGCTTTCTTTAAAAGTTTGTTGTTTTTGCAGGTTGGTTTTTTTAGAACATTCGAGGGATTGAAAACCAAAAAATATGGAAATAAATAAACAATTTTTGGGCATAAAAATGAATTTGAGGGACTGAAAAAATGGAAGCAAATTTAGGCAATGGTCCATTTTTGGGGGCGGGCTGTAAATGCGGTGGAAAATAATTTGAAAAATAAATTAAATTATATTCGGACAGTGGAACAATATTTGAGGGACTGAAGCGACTGAAACCCCCCCCCCAACAAAAAAATGGGAAAATTGGTGAGAAAAAAATGGACGCCGCCTACCCGATGACAATGTTTATGCTTGAAAGCATTTGACAAACCTCAAAAATTTAGAAAAGAAATTTTTTGTCCATGTACAAAAAAGGGCCAAAAATGTCCGAATTAGCTTTTTTGAATTCTTGTGACAATTCGATAGAATGCAGTTGTTGTTGTTGTTTTTAAATTCGTGGTTCAAGTGATGTGAATTCTTGTTTTTGCCAACAAATCTTACGCCAAATTGTCAAAACTTGTCTATTTTATGATGCTGGAAAATTGTTTTTTTTTTTTTGAATTTGACTAAACCGTTAAAAAGTGAATTATTTGTACTTCAAAAATTCTCCATTTTTTGGGCTTAAGGGGAATGGATAATTAATTTAGTGAGTTATTAATAGGGATTTTTTATTTTTTTAAGAAAACTAAAAAACATTGAAAATTTAAATGAGGCCTTTCGCGTAACAACTGAAACAAATAAAACAGTTAAAATTAAAAAGAAATAAATAAAAACTTTTTTGTTTTTACATCCGAAAATTTCCGATTTTTAGGACGAAAAATTCCGTTAAAAATTGTTGGCATTTTTTTGTCAATCACAACAAGCAAATTAAAATCGCCTCAACCATCTGAATGTTGTTGTTGTGCAGCAGCACCCTTTTGAGGCAGCAAATAGCAACGTGAGCAGCTGAAATTTTGCCAATTTATTGCAAAAATTTCACACGGAAACCCATCAAATTCTTAGGGACCAATAAAAAGTCTTTCATTTAAAAAATTTGCCGTGCGTTCGAGCGGACTCGAACTTTCATATATTTAATTGACTGCTACAGCGCTACCGACTGCGCTATATGCACGACAGAAAATTCATTTAAATGACGTTGAAAAATATCACTAGTAAATTAGTGAATTTGGCCATTCTTTTGAGACCGATCCTACCAAAAAAATGCCACATTATCTCAAAATGGCACAAATATGCTGAATCCAATCTGCCCAACTTTTTGCGCGCGCAAATGTTTAAGATAAACTAAGTATATGAAAATACAAAATTTGCCTTGCGTTCGAGCGGACTCGAACTTTGATATGTATTTAATCAAAAGCATGAAAAAGTTAAAAAGAACGCCAAAAAACATGTAAAAATTCAAAAGTCATGAAAAATTAACCGAAAGTAAAAACAAATAGAATTAAACGAAATTTATGGAATTTATTTTTCAAATTTTATTTTCCGGACCGGGTACGCCGTATTAATCCCGCAAATACGGCGGGGGATCCAATCCCAAATGGGACTCCAAAATACAAGACCCTAAACACTTTTATCCTTCCCAATGTTGATTTAAAAAAAAGTATAACCATAATTAAAAATACGTATATCTGGTTTCGAATTTGCACAAATAATTAAATAAAGTTTGAAAAAGGGCACATTTTAATTCGTACTTTAAAATGGTGAAAGTAAACTTTTAAAGGTAAACATATGCTTTGGAATTGCAGCAAATATTAATGAAAAAAAAATTGAACATTTGATTAAAAGTGATTGGAGAAGAATAGGAATAATGATTGGGGGGGGGAAGGAGAGAAATTACAACATAATAAGTGAATGAATGCATGCATAATTAGTAGGTAATTAATTAATTGCTTTATGAATGTGACGATGATTTAAAATAAGTACAAGAAAATGCGATGGAAAAATTTTTAAAAAATTTGCCGTGCGTCCGAGCGGACTCGAACTTCCATGTATTTAATCGGTGGGGTTCAGCGCTACCGACTGCGCTATTTTGCACGACAGAAAAAGCGAATTTAATATCCCTTTTCAATGATATTTAATAGTGTAACGAAAACAAAAATAATTGTATTTAATTAATTGTTTCTTGTACAATTTTTCTTGTTAAAATTTTAAGGGTCAAAATTTTATTATTTAGGTTTTTCGTTTTAATTTCAATATTTTGAGGAAGACAATCAAAAAAAAAAGAGTTGAAAATGCAAAAAGAAATTAATATTTTTTTACGAGAAAAACAAATTGGTAAAAACTAGAAAAAAAACTAAAAAAAGATTTTAATTTAAAATTCGTTGGAGGGGAAATGAACCGTTCCCAAAAAGACAAACAAAATTGTTTAAATTTACCCACAAAGTTTCTTGTTTAAAGATTTGAGTTCTGTGCTCCACGGCACAATTAGCCAATTAATTAATTTTCATATATTTAACTGGCTGGGTCAGCGCTAACGACTGCGCTATATGCACCAGGGTTGCCGCCCGAATCCCGAAACCCGACATTTTACATTTATACCAGGGATGCGATCTGTTCTGATTTATCAGAAATGTTCTGATTTTGGGATTTTGGGGTAGCGACCAAAATTTGTTCTGATTTCTTAAATAAACTCATAATTTTGAAATTTTATGCCATAATGTCACTTATTTTATCGAGGAAATATAAGATTTATGGCAAAATTTGGTCATTTTTTGACAAAAATCTGTTGACAAATCGATTAAAAACCGCAAACATTTTTCCCGGCGGCGCCTATCGGCACCGCCGGACCCTCTCCTTTCGCCCATTCATCAAAAGTTTTTTTTGAAAAAATGCGCCGCAAAAAAAATTCTTAAAATCTAATTCTTTCATCCCGAGTGAACTGAAATTTACGATTTGCTAAATTCCTCACCAAAATTTTTAAAGATGATAATCGGAGGCGAAAATATAATTTTTAATACATTTTTTGATTAAATAAATTTTAAAAATAATTGATTTGAAGCAATTTTGCATTTTGACATCCATATACACCAAATTCTTCCAAAACCGATTTTTGTTCGAGTTCGGATTAGAGGATCGGAATTTGTCAGAAGGGATCCGCGATTAAGCGTTCATTAGCGACATCGAAAATCTCCGGGAACAAATTATGAAAAAATGGCAAACAAAAGGGTCGCCACCCCCCCCCCTCCCCTCGGTTTTTACATGGCTGAATGTTTCGTCTCTGAAACTGATTAGTTGGGATGGGAATTAAAGTCACGAAAAATCTCCAAAACTAAAAAATCATTAAAAAACCCCCAAAAAAGCATAAAAAGTCAAAATAAACGCCACAAATCAGTAAAAATTCAAAAAATTCATGAAAAATAACCGAAAGAGTAGTTATCACACGGTACCCGTCCACTGACCGGTGTGAAAACACATGTTTTCACACCTTTAGGAGGGTATGAAAACACGTGTTTTAGCAGTGAACCGGGGGCTGTCCGAGGCCTGGGGACAGTGCGCGAAATTTTCCCGCATTTTTTTGGGTTACTGTATTTTTCGAAAAAATTTTTTTTAAAAAGCGGGGAAATTTTTCCCCGCATTTATTGTGAGCGGTAAAAATTAAACCCAAGGGTTTAGGGCTATTTTTAATTTTCAATTTTACAAAACTTTTTCTTTTGCATTTTTCTGCGTCGGGTCAACGGAGAAAAAAGGGGGGGGCAGCGAAGAGAAGGGAGTGAGCAGTGAGAGAAAAGGAGGGAGCAGCGAAGAGGGAGGGAGTGAGGACAAGGAGGGAGATGCCGTCACGCGTGGTGCGCAGGGAGGGGACGGCGTCCCTCCCTTCTAAGCGTTCTGCTGCTGCTGTGACGTTCGCACTGTGAGCAGAGCAGACGTTTGTCTCTATCTCTTTTCCCTTAACTCTCTCTCTCTTTCTTTTCCCTTATGTTCTCTCCCACCAAAAAAATGCTGTGGTCAGCGACCAATATTTGACCGCATCATTTTCAAATTGTCATTTTCCTTCCCAGCAAGGGAATCAATTTATCCAACGGCAAAAATAGTAATTTTTATTATTTGAAAAAATTTAAATTCAAATATACCCTCCCCCCAATTTTGTCCTTATTTTTTTTCAACGCGCTTTTTACCCCCCGTTTTTCTCCCCGCGCTTTCTCTCTCTCTCTCTTTTTCACGCTCTTTTTTTCACTTTAAATTTATTGGTCATTTAAATTTTTAAAAATTTTTTAATTTTTTTACCAACTTTTTTTTTCAATTTTTTATTAACAAACAATTAAAAGGGCATTTTAAATCATTGCCCACTTGGCCCCTCCATATCCAATCCAATTAAATTTTCCAATCTTTTTTTCATTTCAATTTTCTTTTTCTTTGCCGCCGCTGCCCTTTCCTCTCGCATTTTGTACCATTGCTTCGCTTGCCATTCCTCGGTCCGCCTCTGTTTGCTCGAGAGCGTGGACGAGGCGTTCGATTGCTCGTCCAATGCCCGTGTCTTTGGCATTGGATTGGCGATTGTTTCTTCCCCCTCCTCCTCCCCATTGGCATTCAGTTGCTGCTGCTGCTCATTGAGCTGTGGTGCCGCGCTGTCGTCCCCCGCCCGACTTTGCGCTTCTTCCGCGTTCCTCCTCCTCTCTCTCTTTCTCTGTCCTCCTCCTCTGTTGCGCCTCTTTTTTGTGCTCTCACCGCCCTCAGATCGCGCTGTGTCGCCATCCAAAATTGAATCCTATAATTTTCTTTTATTTTCTTTTATTTTTTAATTTTTTCTTTTAACCGGCACAACATCCTCCACTGCATTGGACCTCCCAATTGTAACAAATTCCTCTGGGGCGGGCAGCAGGGCCCCACTCTCCAGACATTCAATTCGGGTCTCAAATTCGACCTTTTCTTTTGCAAAAAAAGCGATTAATTCCTTTTTGATTCTGAAATTTTATTTTTTTTGGATTTTAAATTTCAATTTATCTTACAATGTGGTCTGATGGGTTTATGGCTCCCCCTTTTTTTAATTTTTTGATATATTGAGTCTTTGGTTTTATTTTCCTTTTTCAACTCAGCGAGTGCATGTGAAGAACCGGCCGCAACAGCGATGCCCGACAAAGAAAAGGAAGAAAAAACCCCCAAACGATCACCCCATTTCTTATAATTAATTGTAGCCCAACCAATTTGGATCGTATTTAAGCCCCATGATTTGTTCATTTCATGGCTCCGATCGTACACCGAATAAAGAGAGAAAACCTAGCAATTGGGTATTCGGTAGCCCCTCCCCCTCTCCTTCCTCTCCCACCCCCACCCCGAACCAATGGACGACGAACCGTGTGGGCCGAGCCGCAACAACAATTTTGAGAAACGCAAAGATGCGTAACAAGGGGATGCCCTACAAACGAGACAGTGAGCCTAACTCACTCAATTTGGAGAAGTGCATAGAGAAGATGCGCTGGAGAAGCACAGAAAGAGGCGCAAATGAAGTTTGAGGCGCACATTGAAGCAACTGTGGACATGCAAATTGGAGAGGCTCAACTGGAGACGTGCAAAGACGCAATTGAGCAAGCACATTTGAGGAAGTGCAAAATGAGGACGTGCAAATTGGGGAGGCGCAAATAAGAAGAGCCACACAAATTGAGGCGAAAATCGGATGAAGCGCAAATGGAAGAAGCGCAAAATTGGGCAAGCGCAAGTTGGGAAAGCGCAACAAATTGGGCAGGCGCAAACTGAGACAACAGCAGCCAGAAGGTCCAGCAGCAACAGCAACTCCATGGGAAGTGCCAAAAATCTGCCGAGGATGCAGACACCACATAAGCGCTGGTCATTCCGCTGGGAATGTCGCAGCTCAGCGAGCTGCGACAGTCCGATGGTCGGACAGTTTCAACGAAATGAGCAAAAGATGGGAGAGGGCACAAAAAGGGCAACAAACGAGCAAAGAGCAAAGCGAAAAAGGAGGTGCAGCGAATTAGTCCGCTGATTAATGAGCACGTGAAGGGGCAAAATGGAGCGATCAAAAGCGGCGACAACAGCCTTTCGCGCAAATGTGGACCGATGGAACGGCAAAAAGAGGAGCCCGTTCAGCCGACGACATCGCAACGAGTGCATGTGAAGAACCGGTCGCAACAGATGCCCGACAAAGAAAAGGACGAAAAAACCCCCCGAACGATCACCCCATTTCTTATTAATTAATTGTAGCCCAACCAATTTGGATCGTATTTAAGCCCCGTAAATTGTACATTTCATGGGCTCCGATCGTACACCGAATAAAGAAAAAAACC
>CP049708.1:949802-1124212 GCA_004148225.2 Heterodera glycines | reverse complement strand
ACAGAGAAAATTGGGATAAATTAGAGGGAAAAATTGGGATAAATTAGAGAGAAAAATTGGGATAAATTAGAGAGAAAAATTGGGATAAATTAGAAAGAAAAATTGGGATAAATTACAGAGAAAATTGGGATAAATTAGAGGGAAAAATTGGGATAAATTAGAGAGAAAAATTGGGATAAATTAGAGAGAAAAATTGGGATAAATTAGAAAGAAAAATTGGGATAAATTAGAAAGAAAAATTGGGATAAATTAGAGAGAAAAATTAATAAAAATTTTATTTAAAAGTATTAATAAATTTTTTAAATAAGGCTTTTTGGGAATTCGGAAAAATTGGGATAAATTAGAGAGAAAAATTGGGATAAATTAGAGGGAAAAATTGGGATAAATTAGAGAGAAAAATTGGGATAAATTAGAAAGAAAAATTGGGATAAATTAGGGAAAAATTGGGATAAATTACAGAGAAAATTGGGATAAATTAGAGGGAAAAATTGGGATAAATTAGAGAGAAAAATTGGGATAAATTAGAGGGAAAAATTTGATAAATTAGAGAGAAAAATTGGGATAAATTAGAGAGAAAATTGGGATAAATTAGTGGATGGATTTAAAAAAAACGGAATTTTAGAAAAATAAAAGCTCCTAGAAGTGGGTCAGAGTTTTCCGTCTGACAAATGATCCATTTTTGGGGAAAACAAGCACAAACTTAGAAATAAGTGTTCACATTTTGGGGAAACTGGAATAATGCCAAGTTCGTAAAATTTGGACGATTTGAAAAAAGATTTGGCCCAAAATTATTCAATTTTTAACGGATTTTAATTGATTTTACGATAAAAGAAAATTCTTTAATTGACCATTTATGCATAAATCTAAAAGTACATATTGTTATGACGTTTTAGAATGAAATAAAATATTTTAATAGAAAATGAAAAATGCTAAAAAAATGAAATTTTATTTCCATTTTTACCGTTTTAAATATTTTTAAAAATGAAAATTATTAAAAAAAAAAGATCAAAGTTTTTTTACCGTAATAAATAGTTAAAAATAAATAAAAAATTCTTACAAAATGAAATATTATTTCCGCATTTTTTTACCGTATAAAATTTTAAAAAATCAAAAATGCTAAAAAATCAAAAATTATTTCCGCATTTTTCACCATTTTTGCTGAGGTTCAGCTCGACGAGGGAGGGCAATGCGCCAATGTCCACGGGCACCACTTTGATTTTGTTCTCGCTGACGTCGAGACGACGAATTTTTGTGCAACGGAACAAATCCTGTGGAAACAAAAAATGAGCAAATTAAATGAGCGAAAATTTGGAAATTTCGAAAATTTGGGCAATTTTTCAAAAATTTTCGGCGTGATCGAAGCCGCCAATTCCGCAGAAAATCAATGGAAAAACGGCTTTTGGAACCAAGGTTTATCAGTGATGGAATTCAATGTTTAAATTCAGGAAATTTAAATTTCGAGGATTCAAAAAATTTCGGGAATTTGATTTCTGAGAATTCAAAAATTCGGAAATTTCTAAGATTAGAAAATCGGAAATTTAAATTCCAAGGCCCCAAAAATTTTGTTAATAGGATTTCCGATGCCGATATTTTAGGGCGAATTTCCGACGTCCCCAAATTATAGGAAATCGGCTGTCCGAGACACAAAATATTTTGGAAATCGGGTTTCGGAACCCTTAAATTATAGGGAAAAACAGATTTTCGAGGCATCAAAAAAAATTGTTATGGCTCTCGGATTTCCGTGGCATTTTCCCCAATATATATGGGTTAAATTTGCTACATTTTGGCACCAAAATGACAGCAAAAAACGTACGGCCGGCAATTCCTCGATGGAGTTGACGTTGAGCAACAACTCCTCGATGTGCTTGCGCGCCTTGAAAATCTCCTTGGGCACCTGCTCAAGACGGAGTTGGCTGAAGTCCAACTGCTCAATGGGCCCCGCGCGACAGAACAGAGAGGCGGGAATGCAAAAGAATTTCATTGTGTGCCCTTCAAATAAACAAACCGCAAAATTAAAAATGAAAGGGTAATTAATTAATTAATTAATTAATGAGGGGGATCATGGTAAATGATGGGAAATCCGTCAACAGCAGAGAGAAATGCAACAATTAATTGGATGGTTAATGGAAATAGGTAGATATTAACAAGGGGTGCGCCGGCGCACCCCCCCCCCCCACGTGGGGTCGTAACGAAGGGGGAAAAAGAAGTAGATCACAAATTTCCTGATCAGTCAGTGTCTTGGGTGTTGCTCAGATTTGGTCATCAGGCCCAAAAACGATACAGTGGGTGCCGTTACGGTATTTCTACAGTACCAAGTACCAACAAGGGCACAAAACAAGAAAAATTCTTTTTCTGGAGGCTTGCCTACTGAAAAAATTCAAAATATAATTTCTGCACCGATCTATCCAACCAATCAATAATATACAGTACCTATCATGCCGTAGCAACTAATGCCGGCCTTTTATGCAACAAGGAAACTTTGAAAAATAAAATATCAATAAAAAAAAAATATGAAAATTAATCCACTAAAAAAGGTCTCGAAATAACGCAAATTTCCAGGCCCCTTCGGTTGCTCTTGGCAGAGAGAAAGGATGGATTAATTTCACGGGGACGACGAACGCCAGCAGAGTAAGTAAATCAATTTGTCCTGTGATTCCTCTCCGATCAGCAGTGATCAGTGGAGAAAGAAAGTCCGATCAGCAGTGATCAGTGGAGGAAGAAAGTCCGATCAGCAGTGATCAATCAGTGGAGGACGGGGAACTCCCCGGGCGCGCTTTACTACAAAAAGCGCGCTTCACTACCAAACAAAAATAAATTTGTTGCGATTGTGTGTGTGACTGATGTGAGAGTGACAAGGAGCGAGCGAGTAAACACAAGTTTATATATTTGTGCGCATTCTCAATCATTCATTTACCAAAATGACACGGGTAATTAGGGAAAAGATCAAATAAATACGCTGGGGGCAAGGAAATTAAAATGGAACGGATCGTAAAAATTTATGTAACTAATTTGATTGGGAAAAAAAGAGAAAATTACAACGTCCATCCACCAAAAACGGAACCCTGGGAGGGGGGCACTTCTGCTGCTGCTGACTTTGAAGGAACAGCATGGGGAAATTGGTTAATTAATTGACTTTTTAATCTTCATCCAATTTAAACGGGTGGAAAAGTTATAAAATTTATTTTTGTCGAACTTTCGGAAAACGAACGACCGATTTAATTTAATCGCAGGTGCCAATCAGCAAAGATTTCCTTTTATAAATGAATGCTGGAAACTAATCTTAAATAATTTTTAGAGTGCAGCGGGACCGGGAAATTTGGGCAAGACCGGGACCGGGACTTTTCGGGTTGAAAACCCGGGACTTTTTGGCTGGGAAACCGGGAAAAAAGCCGGGAATTTCCCGGTCCCGGTCAAAACTGGTCAAAACCGGGACCTTGGTACTCAGTTGTCCGTGTTCAGGTCCCGGTCCCGCTGCACTCTAGTAATTTTCATACAAATTTGCATTATTTAAACAAAAAAAAAATTAAAGTTTTCTGGCAGCGCCAGACCCCTCCTCCCTGTCCTTCTGCCCATTTTCCCAGAAATTTCTTTTGAAAAAATTGCATTGAAAAACGGAATTTCGGATTTCAGACAATTTTTTTTGGGCGCTTCCACCAGTTACGCCCCTGCTGGTATAAAAAGTAAGGGTTAATGAGGAAAAAATGACTAAAACAATTTAAATAGTACAGCCATATTATATGGTGGACAAAAAAAAACATAAAAAATTATTAAATAATTTGATGGAAAATGAAAATTACAATGTTCGTCCACCAAAAACGGCGCCCCCACAAAGTGTCCAAGCCACGAAATGTCCAAAAGAGTAAAAACCCACGAAATGTCCAAAATTTTTCAAAATTTATAAAAACAAAATGAGTCTAATTTAGGATTTTTAGGGTTTTCGGGGTCGCTGAATACGAATATACCCTTTATATTACCCCTTGCCTAACCTTAGGCCCATCTGAATTATAAAAAACTCAAATTCGAGACTTGGACATTTCGTGGGTCAGCGCCAAAAACGGAACGGTGGGAGGGGAATAAAAGGTGAAATTAATGAATTCACATCAAGCAAAAATGAGGAAAGTTTGGTTGATTGAATTTTTACTCTGATTAAATGGGGAAAAATATGAAATTATTTTATCGAAATTTTCGGAAAATGACCGATTTAATCGATGGTGTCGAAGCAGCAAAGATAAATCTGCTTTCCATGATTTATTAGCATTATAAATAAAATTTTTCCATTAAAAATCTCAAAAAGCATTCCCGGCAGCGCCGGACGGACACCTAACCCCCCCCCATTTTTCCAAAAATTTCGAAAAACAGCACTGAAAAGCGGAAAATAGCTAATAAATATAATATCGACGAAGGACAACTGGGCGCCGGCTCGATTTTTTTAAATCCGCAAATAATGTAGCCCAAAAAGCGGGCCGGCGCCCAGTTGGCCCCGCCCATCGATATAATACACAGCCAACATGCCAAACTTGGGTTTTTGGGAACCGAATTTCGGATTTCAATAATTTTTTTTGGGCGCCTCCACAAGTTAACCCCTTGGTGTAAAAGTGAGGGGGTTAAAGTACAACAGCCAAACGTATACAATGTGTAGGTCATAATCATATTTAAAATTAATAGCACTAATAATGGCTAATATTTTGTACAAATATAATAAATACCCAAACAAAAATGGGTAAATAATAATTCCTATGAATCCCCAACCAATTTTTATTAACTCTCGAATAAAATAAAATATTTTTAATTTTTAAAATGAATGAAAAATTGTTTAATTTACTTTTAATTTAGAGATTAATTGAAGGTCTTTTTTGGGCTGCTTATCTTTTCGTCTCATCAACGCCAACGATGGACGCGGCGACGACGACGGCAGCAGCAGCACACAATCGAATGAATGCAAAAATCATTTTTTCCGTTTTTTTTATATCGGAAAAAAGGGAATTGGAATTTGGTAATGAATGAAAATGAATGTGGGGATGAGAAATGAAAATGTGGTGGTCCAGGGTTGGTCTCGAGAAAAGTGAGGAAATTCAGTCTTGGTGAAACAAATTGGGGGGGGGGTGTGGCATTGGCACACGTACTCCAAAAAGTTGGGAACTATTTTTTGGCACACAACCCTCAACAACCCTTCAGTGTCAGGCCCCAAAAGTAGTGCTGCGCTCGAGAGTCTCGGTATTCTCGGTCTCAAGTCTTGGAAAATTTTCGGTCTCGAGCACAGAATTACACGAAAGTACGTAAGGTTGATGATGACTTCGCGCACTTAAAATTGAATATCCATGCCAAAAATTTCAAAATGAAAACTTTAAACGGAGGCTTCTTCACCCTCCCCCCCCCCTACATTGAAAAATGGAGACCAAAATGGCAAAAAATTGAATTTTTTGGCGAAAAACAGTAAAAATTTCGTAAAATACACCCTGCTATATCCAATGGTATTATAATACATATTCATTTTCCGACTTACAGCTCGGAATGTGTTCCCTTGTCAGCCCCCCCCCCCCGAAGCCAACGGTAGGGGTCAGTTGCGTCTGAGCCAGGCATAAAGCACCATAACTTTTTTCTTTGTTTGTAAAATTTAATAAATTTGGCATCATTCGAAAGCTCTATATGTTTAGAAGCTTTTGATAAGTAAATGCTTAGAAATTTAGCAGTGTTTTTGAAAAAAAATTATATTTTTATAATTATTTATTTAACATAAAAAAGTTGCAACATGAACACTACCAAAAAGTCAGAATTTTTGCATATTTTAATTTATAACTTTTTTATATGTCGGTATGTCTTTGTGATTTTTGTATAGCCGATAGAGCTTGTTAAGAGCTTTCGAATGATACCAACTGTTGGATTTGGTCAACAAAGAAAAAAGTTATGGTGGTCTAAACTTGGCTCAGACGCAACTGGCCAGACGCAACTGGCCCGTTTCGGAAGCCAAGGGTTTGGCCACGCCCTTGGGGCCTAGAAGCCTTACCAATTTTATGGCCATACATACACATATATGTATGTGTACATAGAAAACCAGAATCAAATTGGTCACATAGGTAGGTAATCAAAAATGTTTTCCACATTTTAGGGACCTTGTTTTCTTTTCAAACCAAAAAATTTTTTATGGCGATTTTATGTCGAAAAAACGGTACACAAAACCGGGTTTTTACCGTCCCCACTGATGCGCAACCATTCCCAGGCCCCCAAATGTTAGCTTTATGTATGTGTGTGTGTCCTTCACTTTACGCCAAAGCATGTGCAAATATAAACAAAAAAGTGGGTGGATGATGATGGGTGGTGGACATGAAAAAAGCAAAGCAATGAAGAGCAATTAGAATTAGCCAATTAGTGGCGAAATGCATGGATGGATAAAGCAAAAAAAAAAAAAAAGATTTGGGTTTGGGGATGATCGTAATTTTGGGGAAAGAAAAATGGTTTAAATAAGAAAGAGAGGAATTTAGAAAGATGAAGCAAATTTTTAGGATGCTTGACTAGAAAAAAAACATATGAATTTTAGAAAAACTTGTCGTAATTGGCACAAAACAATTTTTTTTAGAAAATTATATGAAAAAATTTTAGAGATTTTTGGGACATTTTTGAAAAACTTTGTAATTCTTCATAAATTTACTAAAAATCGTTGGAAAATTCTTCAAAAAAAAATTTTTTAATAAAATTTCCTGGAGAGAAACGTACGGGTAAGAGCTGTGGGGTTGGGGAACGTAGAGCACTCAAAATTTTTAGCTTGAAAATTTTATTTTCTAAGCTGGGCATTGGTCTTGGGATTTGCAAAAGAATGTTAGTGAATTTTGTGAAAATTGCTTAAATTTTCAATCATTTCATTTGTTATTTTTTGCGATTGGGCTCATCAAATTAAGGACGCTTTTCATTTTGAGGAAAAATTGACAAATTTTTTAATTTAAAAAACCAAAAAAAAAACAATAAAAATTTGTTTCAAAATCTTTTTATAAATATTTGGCGAAATCAGGAGGGGGTTGGTAAAAAATTAAAATTTTAATTAAAAAACCAATAAACAATTTGTTTCAAAATCTTTTTATAAATACATAATATTTGAAGAAATTGGGCGGCGGCGGCAACACAAAAAGCACAAAACGAATTGAATGACGGGAGAAAAACATAAATAAATAAATAATTAAAATGGCGGAGAAAAACTCCGCGAATTGTGCAGCCAACAGTCAGCAGAGCAGCCGAATTTGACAAAAATTTTTTATCAGTAAATGGGGCAAAAAGAGCTCTCCTCTCCTCTCGTTGGGATTTATTATGGGAATAATGTGAAAAAATGTTCGATTTCTGCCCAAAAAATTGGTCACAGGGGCTGCGTTAATTCTTAATCGTTGTTGGCCGTTATCAACGGGGGTGCCATGAAAAAAAAAATATGATTTTTGGCCCCTCTGGGCATCCATAATTGTTATTTTTTTTAATTGGCAAAAAATTGTCGATGTTTTTTATGAGAATAAATATATATGTATGTATGTCGAAAGTAAATTTAAAAATATAGTTCCAAAATTAATTTAGGCCCTTCTCGACCTCCATAAAATTTATTTTTAGCTGACGGACCGTTCTAATAGAGGTTTTTTAAAGAAAAATGTAAAACTATGGATATAACGCCAAAATATGGATAAATAAATTGCGCAAATACGGAAAATATGAATATAGTAAATTATGCCAGATTAAAAATATATGCTTTTCATGCGTTTCAGGCCTACTCCCACACAGTCCAGGGAAAATAAAATATGGAACCCTAATGATGACTAATGACCAGTTTTGCCGGCCGACACACACATTTTTTGGTCAATTCCATCCGCCAATGGAACACAAAATTTTTTTTTTTGAAAATCAATAGATTTTCAACACATACATACATATTTTGTTGTTTTCTGTCGCGCCGGAGAGTGCTGGGATTGGGGAG
This sequence comes from Heterodera glycines, assembly GCA_004148225.2. Lineage (NCBI taxonomy): Eukaryota > Metazoa > Nematoda > Chromadorea > Rhabditida > Heteroderidae > Heterodera > Heterodera glycines. Next base: position 1,116,267 of record CP049708.1, on the reverse strand, counting down.
GGGGAAGAACACATAAAAATGGGGGGGGGGGAAGGAAGAATGGGATGAATGAAGAATGTCCGTCCGTCGTCAGTTCAGTCGTCACCCCAAAGCCGCCGCCACCACCACCACCACCGCCGAACGACCGCAGTTTCCCCTGAGGGGTCCAAAAAATCATTCATTTGTCGTCGGCAGCGGCGATGGTGGGCGCGGAAGAGAAGAAAAGGAAGAAAACGGATGAGTTTGGTTTGTTGTTGGATTTTGTTAGATTTGTATGTACATATTTTTTGTGCATATGAGGGACTATGGGACGTTTCGGCGCTGTGCCATTTCAGCACTAATTAGACAGCAAAGTCAAAAAAAAGACCAATTGTTTCAGCAATTAACTTTCGGTCTGGAGTCCTCAAGTGTCAGGTTTTCGGGTCTGTTTTTGTCTCGGGGTCAAGTCTTGGTCTCGCGATTCGAGGCCTACTCTCGGTCCAAGGTACCGGTGTTCAACTCTTAGTCTCACGTTTCGGGCATCAAGTCTCAAATGACCGGCCCTCGAGTCTCGGGCCTTAACTATCGGACTCGAGACTAGAGACCGGAAATTTCAAATTGCGGATCCCGCTGCGGGACTGGAACTCAAAAATTTTTGCGGGACGGGATCCCGCGGGATTAATCCCGCAATCCCGCAAATCCCGCATTTAAAATTTGCGGGATCCCGCGCGGGATTGCGGGATTTTGGAAAATTCGAAAAAATTTCAATTAAATTTCAAAAAATTTCCAAAAATCAAAAAATACCTGAAATTTTGAAAAATAAATTTTTAGGGGCTGGCGGGATGCATTAAAAGGGGCTGATGGGTGGGACCCACGCGTTTCGGCGCCGACCGTTTCGGCGCCAGACCAGTTGGACTATAACTTTTTTCTTTGTCAACCATATTTAATAATCTTGGTATCATTCGAGAGCTATTCACGTGATCTATTAATATGCAAATTTTCAAAAAATTTCGTTAAGTTTAAAAAAAAGTTCGAGCCAAAAAAGTTGGAAAATTTCGTTTTTTGAATTCTTCTGGTCCTAACTTTTTTGAACCTTAACGAAATTTTTCGGAATTCGGCAGGCTAATAGAGAACACTTAGTTAGGGCTTTCGGATGATACCAACAATATTCGATTTGATTGATAAAGAAAAAAGTTTTAGTCCAAAAACTGAGCTGGCGCCGAAACGCAGTGGACCCCTGATGGGTCGACCAATATTTTTCGAATGAATCAGCAAACGGTAAAAAAAGATCGGGAACCAAATCTCTTAACGATCCATAAATTTGAATATTTTTGCTTTTCAAAACCGCTTTTTTGGTGCGCTATCTTGATGAAAAATCAAAGACAAAATCAGTGATTTTACAAAATCTGAGCTCAGATTCGTAATCAGCACATTTTTTCATCCCATAAAAACAAAAATAAAATTTTTAAGTTTATTTTCCGTTGGGACCATAATTCTAACCTTTGCCGAATTTTTAAAAAGAGAACAAGGTGGAGTCCATCCGGCGGTGACGATAGGCGCCGCCGGGAAAATTTCACAAATTTTAATGAAATTTGCGATGGAAAATGAGTTAACTTTAATTAAATTTATTATTTAATTTATTCAAAAATATTTGGCATTCTGTCTTTGAAAAATTTTCAAAAAATCAATAAAATCCCGCATAATCCCGCACAAAAAATCAAATTTGCGGATCCCGCTGCGGGATTGGAACTCAAAATTCTTTGCGGGACGGGATCCCGCGGGATTAATCCTGCGGACTGGGATCCCGCAAAATCCCGCGCGGGATCCCGTCCCGCGCCGGTCTCTACTCGAGACTAAAAAATGTTACGTCGTCTGTAAATATGAATTCAGCTCCGGGAAAAACGCCATTTTTCGCCAAAAATGACTACTTTTTGCCATTTGGGGCCAAATTTTCAAAAAATATGGTAAAATGGAGTCCCGGCTGTGCCGTCAGGCGTCGTTGGGAAAATTTTTGGAAATTTTAATGCAATTTGTTAAGAAAATTGCTTAAAATTAATGGCAACGCCCAAATGAATCCCCGGCGTATGGGGGGGAGGGGACCCCTCTTCAGTACAATATATAATATGTACAAATAGAAAGATGAAAAAATTGATGGCCGATGGGATGTGATGGGATGAGATGAGAGAAAAGATGATTGGATTGGTGGGTGCAAAAATTTGTATGTGTGCGGAAAGAAATCGACCGACGACCACCGGCGGTCGACGCCGTCCCGTCGCCGCGGCGGCGTCGGCACACACACAACAGTGTGCCGCCGCTGATTGTCCTTGACATATGACGCGGCGACGAGACACTGTTGCCGCTTCGCGCTTGGGGAGAGATGGCGGAAAAAGCAACAAAAAAAAAAAAACATAAAAATTCGGACAGGTATGAAAGAAAAAAAGGAAAAGAATTTTTTGCTAGGAAATATGTTGTGCTCGGTGTGGTATTTGTATTGTTGTAATTGGGTGGTGGGTGATCTGCTGATGGTGGTGGTGGTGGTGGTGATTGTACACATAAAAATGCATTCCAAAAGCAACAAAAAAAAACGGGGGGAGAAATGGGGAAAAAAAGGAGCGGGGGGGGGAATGAAATGCGGTGACAATAAATGATTTTGTGTGTCAAATTTGCTTGACACAAAATAATGCCGTAGTAAAAGGAAATACAAATGAGTGTGCCATCGTTAGAACAATGGGGGTGAGTGCTTTTTTGTAAAAGGGAAATTTTTAATTTAATTTTAAAGGTCGGCAAATGTTCGGTTTTCAGGGCCCAAGCTAGAAGAGGCTTGGAGGACGGGGGTCAAATCGCGGGGTCAAGATTTGGTTCCGAGAGTCGACACATCAATAAAGGGCATACGGGCGGTCTATGTCTCGAGTTTTAAGGGGAATTCTTGGTCTCGAATCGCAGGGTCAAGACTCGGTCTCGAGTCCGAGTCTCGAGCAAATTTCGCTTCTCACAAACAGCACAAAGCAGACAGAAATAAGCGCAACGTTGTGAATGGAATGGTGGGTGGGCTTCAGCCAACCATAATGGTAATTAAAAAGCGCAAAAAAAAAGAGAGGGGGGAAGAAAATTTGGCATCTGTGCCGCCGCCGCTGTTCTCCATTCGCCGGAAATGGATGGGTCACCGGCAGAAGGACGGGCATTCAACGGCCCGGCCAGGCCTGACCCGACCAGCCAACACCAGCAGGCAGCAGCATTTGGCCACCAAAAGCCCTCCCATCCCCAACAGAGGTCATCATCCGCTCCATGATTGCCAAGACCATACGGTAATGACCAAAGAACATACGGTAATGATCAGAATTTATTGCCAAAAACATACGGTAGTGATCAGAATTTATTGCCAAAAACATACGGTAGTGATCAGAAATGGTCGATACATTTTGCTGGTTCTTTGCCCGCGCATTTCTCCAACAATTATCGGCACACTTCCGCACAAAAGCAAAATGGGCTTTAAAAGAAAGAAATAAAATATTATTATAATTTAAATTATTTTTAGGGATCGGATTTTGGTGTAAAAATCGCATAAATCGGTGCGCCCCGGGAGAGGGTGGTGCGGGTGGAATGAATACGGGGGGACCGCGGGAAATAATTTGTGCGATTGTTGGGGACGGGAAACGCGATGGCGCTAATGACGATGAATAATGACGATGACCCCTCCCGCCGGTGACCCCCGGGGGCGTGGGTGTTTGTTTGGGCAGCACAGCACCTAGCGCCAAAGCTCAACCTCAACAACTCTCGTGCGCGCGCGCTCACTCGCAGTGCTTGTGGGACACGACAATTTGGGCCCACGGGCCAACTCAGTCCTTCACAACAACAAAGTCCCCCCCCCCGGTCCACCGCCTATTTTTGCGTATAAAACTCACATAATATATATAAATTAATGGTAATTAGTGTAATTGACCCCTTCAGTTGTGTTGTTGTGCAAAATATTGTTGAGAGGGAACCCCAAAACTGATGGTGTGTGAAATTAATTAAATTGGGATGGAAATTTTTTTTTGAAAGTTGAGACAATACATATGTGTTTTTCTTCTTTAATTGATCCCCCCCACCCCTCCCCTCTTGAGAAGAGTTGAATCCAAAATAATAATTTTCCTATGATCCTTGATCCAGTCTCGAGAAATTTCACGGCTTTTTCAGCCCCGGGGTCATTTGAATTTAAAAAATTTTTCTTATGATTTAGTCTCGAGAAAATTCCCGGCTTTTTCAGTCCCCAATGTCCCTATCCGGTTCAGTACCGGATAAATTAATAAATTCAAAATGTGAGAACATTTTCACAGAAGAAAGAGAGCAGTGCAGCAGCAGAACACATACACATAAAACTAAAACAAAATGAATGTTTATTTTATTCTATAAAAATGGGTGTCCCCGGCGGGCGAATGGCCAACAGATGGGAAAACGGAGAAAGAAAGAAGAGAGAGAATAAACAAACAAAACAAATTGGGATGGGACTGAATTTTTAAATTTCAGGAAATTTTGTAGGCCTTGGAAACTCTCCAGCAGCATGGATTTGTAGCCATTTTCGCCAAAAAATGACCAATTTTGCCATTTTGGAGTCAAATAAAATTAATTGTCCGGCGGTGCCGTTACCGCCGGGAAATTTTCTTAGGAAATTTTAATGCAATTTTCTAAGAAAGTCGCTATTTTCAAAAAATTTGCCATTTTTTCATTAAATTTTTATATTTTTCATTTCTATAAGAGGGGCAGGCTTGATTTTGAGGCATTGAAAACCGAAATAAGAAAAAAGAAAAATTAATAACCAATTTTCAGGATTACCTAACCGAATCGCCTAAATTTATTTTTTTTTTAATTTTCAGGTTGGGGATTTGAGCTCCATAAATTTTTGAGGGCTTTGAATTTGAAAATTTTGTATAAGATAAGCATAGACGCACCACAAATTTTTTGCACGTGACTCACTAAAAATCTTTTTTTGAAGCAATGGAATTTGGGAAACATAACAAAATAGCACATTTCCTTTTGCATTCATAATGATGACAAATATTAGGGCAATTTTTTAAATTTAAAATAATTAAAATTAAAATTTATTATAGAATATAAAATTGAATAGGCTATCGATGAAAGCAATAAAATAGCTCCGAACTCATCGATAAAAGCCAAATGGGACAATCATAGGAAAAGCCGATGAACAAAAAGTAATTGCAATTAATTTAAACACAAAATTGTTTTGTTTTTTTAAGTGGCACCTCATAGCTGTCTGATTCTGATCGATTGAAAAGCAAACGGGGGAAAAAGCATTAAAAAACGAAAACTCAGATTTTTAAATTTTTTTAAAACCAATAAGCGTTGAAAAATTTTCAGGTTAAGTTAGTTCTGTGCCGGGGAGAATGCCTCTAAAATTTGGTGCGATTTTATTAATTATAGAAAGGGTTAAGTTCGATTTAACAAAAAAAAATCCGGAGAAATCCGACAGTCGAGAGCCAAGACTCTCGCACATCCCTAGGGAAGTGGGCGAGGAGGATGGAAGAGTGGAGGAGACAGATCGAATGACCCCTCCAAGAGTTGCTAACTCTGCGCATTAATGGGAGATGAGGAGGAGAAAAAGAAATTTTTTTATAAAAATATAAGAACTTTAAAATGAAAAAATGAAAAATTAATAAGTTAATTTATTTTTTAATTTTACAAAAATTCCCTTTTCCTCTGCATTTTTTTTTTGTTTTTTATAATTTTTGCGAAAAAATTCGAAAAGGGGAGGGAGGGAGAAGCCAGAAATAATAATCATAATTAGAAATTACATACAAAAATTTTTTTAAAAATAAATTCGCATTGCATATGAAGAAAAAAAATTTGAGGGAGAGGAGATGGGGGACCAGAAATTGTTGCACCACGGAAGGGGGGTGGCGAGAGAGGGCAGGAGAGGAGGAGAGCGGAGGGAAGGAAGAGGAGGGGAAGGGAGGGGAGGGGAGCGGAACACCGACAAGCTTTTTCTCTGCCCAGTTGTGTGTTTTCCAACACCTTTCTCTGCATGCCATTGTTTATTGGACATCAATCTTTGTGCCGTTTGTCCACCTGGTAAAACAAAATTCGTAAAATTTTATTCCCTAAATTTTTTTTTATTTTTGCCAAATTTTCGCGCAAATAATGACAATGTGTCGAGATTTTTTTGGACCATCTGGTCCTCACACCAATCAGTTATTTTCTGAGACAAAATGTGTTCATCATTTTTTGTTTGTTTTTTGAGACCTTTTTTATGGCCACAGACTCTCCAATAAAAAAATCTGAATAATTGAAAATATTCCTTTTTAATAATAATAAATTAATTTCTTTTTTAATTTACAAAAATTCTTTTTCCTAAGCATTTTTTTTTGTTTTTATAATTTTTGCGAAAAAATAATAATTTTTTTTTGGGCCCAAAAATACGACGATTGACCACCCCAAGTGCGCTCGGCCGCTTCAGTCCCAATACCTTCGCTCATCATCATCTTCATTTCCCGCACACAGCACACACACACATCAAAATAACCACCACCACCAGCAGCAGTACCACTCCAGCAACAGAGCAGGGCACTCACTGCTCATCGCGGCCTCGCACGGACACTGCCGCCGCTGCCGCGCCGGACGGACGGACGGATCCGCCGACGATCAATAAATTCCGCACCACCCCATTTTTATGAATGGATGAGAATGTACGGGGGGGGGAGGAAGGGTGGACGAAGGGATGACTGATGATTGACTGAAAATGAATGTTTGGTGGTTGAAGAATGACGGGGACGTGGACGTTTTGAAAAAATGAAAAGGATGGGAATGGGAAAAATTCGGGGGAGACGTATTCATTTAATCATTGTATTGCATTTGGATGATGAATAGATTTTATGGCGGTGAGCCAGGGAAATTTCTAAACTCTAGGGCTGATCGAGGGTCAAAATTTTCAGCAGGAGACTTGAGAACTTAGCCGAGACCGAGCGAGAGTTGACCACGAGACTCGTGACAAAGAGCCAAAAAACGAGAAATTTCTCAACTCAGAATTCGAGACAGGTCCCAAAAACCAGAGAAAATTTTCGGCTGGAGAGTCGAGACTGACCCCCCAAAAAACCGAAATCCAACCAAATTAAAACAGCGGTCGCATCAATAACTGCTGATTTAATTTTTACATTATAAATTTTTTTGTTTCCTTGTCATCCAAATCCAACATTGTTGATATCATTCGAAGGCTCTCTTCGCATGCTCTATTAGCCTGACAAAAAGCAAAAAGATTTTCTAGCATATAAAAAAAAAGTTTATTAAGAAAAAATTTCAAAAATTTCAAAAATTTTGATTTTTTTTTTTTTTTGCAATTTTCATGTTATAACTTTTTTAACAATTGTCTAATCGCGAAGCAATAGCTTAAAAATAGCTTCTAAACATGTTAAGCTTTCGAATGATATCAACAATGTTTGATTTGGATGACAAAGAAAAAAGTTATTATGCAAAAAAATGCTGCGGCTTTTGGTCATTTTATGTATTAAAAACAGAAACCAAATTGGGGTGCTTTTGAATAAATTTGTGAATTTTGTTTTTTCCATCTTCAGCAGAGCACTCTGCTAATTTGTTTGGGTGCTTTTCTTGTTTGAGACCCCCCCCCCCTGAAAATTTTTAAATAAAAAATCATTTCTAGGGTAATTTGTGACGCTGATCACGAAAAATTTAATTTTCCTTTTATGTATTTTGTTGATTTAATTGTTTATCAAGACAAATAAATTAATTACCGTATTTGCTATAATGAGCTCAAAAAGAGCTTTCGAATGAGCTATTGATTGGCCGGAGAAGTCAAGTTTTTAGATCTTTATGATTTTTTGAAATTTAATTTCGAGCCTTTGAGACCAAATCCAACCATCTTGGTATCATTGTGAAGCTCTTCATATGCCTCTATTAGTCTTACAATGTACCTATTTTTAAGCATGTGCAAAAAGTTATAAAGAAAGATTTATACTTTTTTATTGTTGTCGTTGTTGTAATTCGCAATGCTATAACTTTTTTGAAATTTTCTAATCGCGAAGCGATAGTTTAGAAATAGCTTCCAAAACATGGTAAGCTTTTGCGATTGATTGATACCAAGCTTGTTGGATTTTGTCCATAACTAAAAAAAAGTTATCGTCCTAAAACCGCCGGAACGTCGGCGCCGCCAAAACACGACCCACACTCCAATATTCACGTCCTTTTTTTTGTACCAAAACCCTCATTCAAATGTGGTTTTCTTGGTTCCATTCAAAAGCTTAGTCTCAAGAATTATTTTTAAAAAAGCAACAGACAATAAGAAAAAACACACACACAGTGACAAAACTACAAATTCAACTCTTACGAATATACTCAAGTACGACTTTTTGTCTGTTGTTATGAGAACCCAAAATAAGTTAGACAAAAACTTCTAAAGCCAAAGCCTTTTCGATTGATACCCAAGATTTAGATACCAAGGATTAATTTTTCTGTAAATATGTCGTCTGCTACTGAAAAAATACTTCTTTTTCTGTTCGTCGTTGCTCAACGAATCGGCGATATGGTAAAAGGAAGGTGAGGGGGAATAAAAATGAATAATTTCTAGCCCAAAAATATGGACCTTTGCTTTTTTAGCTGTTCAATCCCTCAAATTGTTCCATTGTCCGAATACATTTTTTTTTCATTTACAGCCCCCCAAAATGGACCGTCTCGTCAGCCTGGAGCTGCTCGACTTGCACTGCAACCGGTTGCCGGACGGACTGTTGCGGTGCCGCGTGCTGCGCACGTTGGACATCAGCGGGAACAAATTGACGGAACTGCCGCTGAACATTGGCGACCTGCAAAACCTGGCCGAGCTGGTGCTGTGCGAGAACCAAATCCGGCACTTGCCCAGCTCAGTCGGTCGGTGATGCTTTATGAATAATATTATAGTAAAAAATGTAGAGCTGAATTTTGCAAAAACCCGGACCCGGATTTCCGAGTTTTTCTATGGGGTTTTTAAATAAAAAGTGATTTTTGTCTTTCTTTTGGGAGCGGTTTGTTCGCCCCACCATTTTTCCTCGCATAAATTAAAATTAAAACAAAAAATTGACTAATAAAAATATTTTTTTTTCATTCTTAAGAAGTGAAAACGCATTGCACCTTTTTTAAAAATTCATAGCCCCCATTTTTGCTTCAAAGAAAATTACAAAAAAAAAAAAAAATTTCCCGGCGGTGCCTAACGGCACCGCCGGGTCCCAATAACTTATATTTTTCTTAAAAACGCTCAAAAGCGCAAAAAAAAAGGTCTTTTTGGTGAAGTCTGTTAACAAATTGCAGTCAAATTTTGAAAAATTTTCGCTAATTTTCCCCCGATTTTAGGTATTACCCCGACACACCCTACCGATGCGCACCAATTGACACAGGTGAAAACTGACGACTAATTAATTAATTAAGCAATCAAATTTTATTTTCTTAATTTTCACAAAACCCGAATCTTTTAAGCCTATGTTTTCTTTTTCTCATCAATTTTTTTGTTGGCATTTTTAAAACATTTTTAATTGTCTTTCTTGATTTAAAGGATTTTTGGCATGTTTAAAATTTTACTTTCACAGATTTAAAATTTTAAATTTTTGTGGCATTTTTTAAATTTTATCTTTCCAGATTCAAAAAAGTTTTTCGTAATTTTTCCTAAATTTTCTTGCAAAATTAGATTTTTTGCAAAAATTACAGAGGGTTCGCTCGGCCGACTGTGCCGTCGTGGCGTGGACTGTCGGGGCAACGGCGAGTTCTGCAACACGGCCAGCGGCAAGTGCGACTGTGTGCCGAACTTTGCGGCTGTAGACTGGCGATGCTTGCCGGGCATTGCGCCAGGCGAATGTAAGTGCCAAAATTTAAATTAAAAAAATAATAATTTGGCGTCCCAAATTTCTAATATTTGTTTCATTGGAATTCTTTTAAAAAGTGATCAGAAATAGACACCAAATAAATTTGCTGTTGTGATCAAATATGAGTTAACAATGTTGCTCTAGAATTGCATTGGTTGTTGAAATTATTTATTTATTTAAATAATAATTGAACAAATTTTATACCACTAATTTTATAAAATCGCGAAAAGCAATAAAAAATATTACTAAATTTTTTAATTGAGTAAAAAAGTATTTGAATTTTTCATGGTTAAAAATATTCTAAAAATATATAATTGAAACTACACCCAGATTATTTTACTATTGTAATTTATGAATTTTTTAAAATTGGCAAAAAAAAAAAAAAAATTTTTTTTTGGGTGAGGTGGGGTTCGTTGACATTGGGGCAACAAACAGCCTTAGGTGTTATGGTAACATCTGTCGAGCCTTATTTTTTGTTGTTGTTCAGCAACTCCAAGTGCTGGACCTGACGGACAACAGCCTACAGTACCTACCGTACACGCTGACCGTACTGTGCAAGGCCAAAACACTGTCCGCCCTTTGGCTCTCCTTCAACCAACCGCCGCTGCCCAAGCTGACCACCACGCATGAGCCGGTGATGAACATCAAGGTAGAAAACAAAATTAAATTAAATTTAGCATTTTTTTCCTGAAAAATTTTTTTATGGGAAAAAGTCTTATAATTTTTTTTGTTTGAAAAAATTTTCATCTTTTTTTTTTGGGTAGGGTTATATGGTAAAACATTGTTTTAGACAAGAAATACGATTTGGTGCTTAAAAATTTTGGTTGTGAACCTTGGGAAAGGGAGGGGCGGTGTACGCAGAGCAGGTCTTTTTGACAATTCTACGCATTTTTCTTAATAAATTGCATTAAAATTCCCAAAAAAATTTTTCAATCTTACCTTATTTTTTTTAAATTTTGACTCCAAAATGGCAAAATTAGTCTTTTTTTTGGCGAATGCTGAAATTTTTATTTGTTTTTGTCCCATTTATCCAAAACAATTCCTCACAAATATTCAAAAAAGCCGTCAACGAAATTTTGTCACGACGAAATTTTGGGTTGCACCCTATTTTTCCGGGCTAACATTTTAGATAAAGGGAAATAGACTGACAATAAGCGTAGCGTACTGGCTCGGGAGGGGGGGGGGGGGTGGCTGATCAGATTTTTTTTCTTGTTTCATTTTACAAAATGTCAGATTCGTCGCCGGCGCTTTGTTGAGGAGACGCTCCCCCCGTTGGTCGATGAGCTTGAGGAGCAGGATGATGACTGCGAAACGGAAGAAACAACAACGGAGGAACCGACAACCACAACAACGGAGGAACCGACAACCACAACAACGGAGGAACCGACAACCACAACAACGGAGGAACCGACAACCACAACAAGTTTGTTGTTTTTGCAGGTTGGTTTTTTTAGAACATTCGAGGGATTGAAAACCAAAAAATGGAAATAAATAAACAATTTTTGGGCATAAAAATGAATTTGAGGGACTGAAAAAATGGAAGCAAATTTAGGCAATGGTCCATTTTTGGGGGCGGGCTGTAAATGCGGTGGAAAATAATTTGAAAAATAAATTAAATTATATTCGGACAGTGGAACAATATTTGAGGGACTGAAGCGACTGAAACCCCCCCCCCAACAAAAAAATGGGGAGGAACCGACAACCACAACAACGGAGGAACCGACAACCACAACAACGGAGGAACCGACAACCACAACAACGGAGGAACCGACAACCACAACAACGGAGGAACCGACAACCACAACAACGGAGGAACCGACAACCACAACAACGGAGGAACCGACAACCACAACAACGGAAGCACCGGCAACTCAAATTTCAACTACTCTAGAAGTATTGCTTGTAGCAGTCGCAGTGACCGGGGCTTTAATGCTCTGTTTCATTAAAGACGTGCTGAGAGCGGCAATTAACACCAAGGGCAACAGGTGGAGTCGGGAGAGGGGGACAAAGGTTTTTGCGTCGAGACTCTTTCTGAGTTGAAAAAAAATTCCGGAATTTTGAACTACCGGGACCGGGCGGGCTGCATTTTTAAAATAACACGAGTAAAAAATTCGGTTCTTTTCCGTTTTGTGCCCCTCTAAAAAATTTTTTAAGTTTCTATGACAATTTTTAGGCGCTTGAAACGAATCTGAAATAAATTTAAAAAGAATGCCGTTTAATCTGGAAACTAAAGTTTGAAATTTCACTAGAACTAAAATTTTTGGTCCGAAGAGCAAAAAGAAAGAAGCTCTTGGCTTGTCCCTCCCGAATTTTATGCTGGTTATGGTCCTGCCTTTTACTTCTCTAAATTATTTCTTAATCGTTTTTCAAAACTTAAAATCTTCCTTCATAATTAATTTATCCTTGATTTATATAAAACTAATGTAATAATATTTTGCAGACCAAAGGCAAAGAACCGTCCAGTGGAAGCAACAACAACAGCACATATTTTAATGGTCAGAATGCGAAAAATAATTCTTCAGCATTTTTTGCGGATAAATAAATGTTGTTGTGTGTACATATTTTTGTAATTATTTATTTGGCCCCCTTCCAAAAATTGGAGAATTTTTCGAGAAAGGCAGGTGCCGCGTCATTTCGCGAAAAGTGCAAATTAAAAAAAACCGGATTTTTACACAGAATATATATTAGCGAAATTCAGAAAAAAAAAGAAGGGGGTCATCCGTTTGAAAATTGTATCATTACATAATTGTTTATTAAATGATGCACGGAGTTATGCCATGTGTTTTCTACAGTGTTTGGTAATAGTACGGCGGATGGTACCCCCCTTTTTCGAAAAACAAAATTTTTGAAATTTTTCTTCGAGGAAAGATCATATTAGGGGTTTTAAGGGCCGGAGAATCCGAATCTGATATTAATTTCGACCTATATCGAACCCCAAATTCGAGCAAAAAGTCGAAAATTCAAATTTTCTTTTTTTTCTTTTTTGGTCTAAAAATGGTTGAAATGATTTTTATTCGTGAATTGTCAAATACAATAAACATTTTTTACGGCTTTATAAATGTTGAAAAAAAATTTCAAAAAAGGTGTGGTACTAAGGTGGAGCAAACCTGTCATTTTTAACATTCTTAGTACCATAAAATAGCCAAGCTTTTTCTCTATTTGTCTGGAAAATCCCTTAACTATATACTAAGTCAGCCGAAGCTCCGCCTCTTTTTTTGAATTAGCGGGTAAATGGTGCTTTGTTGTACATAATAGGAAAAAGAAACAAAAAACAAGAAAGATTGTGTCGGTGGGTTGTTTTCAGTAAAATTGTGGTTGTGTCTCTCTTACACATCAAAGATTAGTTTGTTTCATCATTTTGGTCCTCCGTTGTTTACATATTTTTTCATTAGTTTCTTTCCGAAAATATCGATATTTTTTCCTTATGCATTCTTTTACTCTTTTTTTTTGGTTTTCCTTTTTGGGTATTCAAAAAATTTTAAGTTCTAATTGTGAATTTTAGGTCCGTATTTTGATGTTTTTTGGTTTCAGTTTTACTTTAGAGTCCAGATCAATTTCTTATGCACCTAATTACGTTAATTTATTAATTTTTAAAAAATCAAATAAAACATATCGAATGGGATTTCAGGTCGCTGATCACGAATAAATGCCGTTTGTTGCTAAATCTGACTTAACTTCGTTATTATTGGAAACTAAGCTGAAAAAAATAAATATAAAATTTAATTTGGTTTGAATGGATTTGGATTAATAAATCGTTATATTCGTAATCATTGATCAGCGAAAAAATTCCGATCGGACGCATAAAAATGATTCGACGCACAAAGTGAAATTGAACCATTTTTTGTCCATATTAGAAATTTCTCTTACATAATAATCGTCCTATTTTATTGATATTGTTTTTTGAGTGTAAATTTTTTGTTTTATTTTGTATCTTTATTTAGATTTATAATGGTACGAATTAAGCAATCTTTTCCTTCCGAGGATCAGTGTTCTTCATCATCATTGCATGATAATGATTCACGACCCTCAAATGATCAAACGGGTTCAAAGCTCCCGTTCAAAAAAGCGGATGAACCGGTTCAAAGCTCCGGAGAAAAAAAGCGGTTAAAAACTTTTGAAAACGAACATTTGAATAAAAAAAAGAAAATTGCAAGACACTGAACAAGAAAATGTTATTAATTTTGATTTGATTGACTTGGAAGATATAAACATGGATATGATTGACCTTAATGAAGTGCGTGAAATTGATCAGTTACATCAATACGGGCAAACAGACAACCGAACTCGCCGATGTTTAATTCGCCGATAAATTATTGAAGAAAAACCAAGGAAAATATTTTCTTTATTAATTAAAAAAAAAACCGAAAAATGTTCATTGAGGAACTAATTGGGGTGGCCGGAATCTTTATAATACTTTTGTGATCATTAAGACCGGATGGGATATTGTGAGTTATATTTCACAATTTGTTAAGATTTTTGGGATTTTCACAAAAATGTTCGATGAAACAAAAACTGCAATAAACTCACTGAAGGCCAATGTTTTTCATTTATTCTCAGGAAATTTTTTGCAACCAAAAATTACTCGGTCTATGGTGAATGAATCCGAAGGAATTTTTCGGGGGGTCACCATTTCCTGATGAGTTATGGGCCCGGGACTGAAGTGGAAAAATGGCTGTGGGACTGAACCGTCCAAAGCATTAAAACGCATAAAACGCAACAAAATACTGATCAGTCGATTCCTCTTGGTTTATAATTGCCAGGAATCCATTTCTGAGGGCGCGCAGCGCCCGCCTTGGCGAGCATGCGAAGACGGAACAAGTGAGGAAATTACCATTAGAATCAAAAAATAATTGCAAAAATTTCATTCTGGCAAAAATTACCTTCCCAAAAATTTGTTTTCTTTTCTCTTAACAAATAAAAAACAACTACAATTTGTAAACTCCATTATATGGATGGAATGGCGAGTGATCTATACACCCAGACCGAACAATTAAAAAATTTTTTTTCTTAAACTGACCCATGTTCTTGCAATTGGCTAGCAAAAAAGTTTGTGTTTTTCTCACAGTCTTTTTATTGTCACGTGTGTAGTTTTTGAATCTTTGGTCGGTCTGGGTAGCAAGCAGCCAGCAAACATATATAAGGACATTGAAAAATATAAATTTTTCATTTTTCCGCCCACAAATTTGACGCATTCTTTTTCCAGTACATCAAAAGTTGGATTAATGTTTCACTATCTTTTTTGGAAAAAAACTAAATTCCATTCAAATGAATCATTGATCTAACAAGTAACCAAATCCCGTCAAATAGGTCCAAATTGCGTTGTGCGTGTGGCCAAATCTTGTTCCCACAAAAATTTTTAAAAACCTAGAAATTTCTATTTTTTAAACTAATTTTAACATAAAAAACCTTCGCCTTTATTTAGTCCTGAAATTTTTTAAAAATTCGGTAACAGAGGACCATGGCTAGAATTGATGAAATGGTTTTTTCACATTTACTCGGCCTCCCTGCATGTGTTTTTTCAACAAAACAAAAAAAAGTCAAAAATCGGGTGTCCATAAAAATGCCTTCATCGATCACAGTTTTGATGGTCCATGATTAACGTCAAATTCTCGAAATTTTTAAAATTTATTAAAATTTGCCACTTATCGCAGGCCTCCACGCCGGAACAGACAACAACTCCGACTATATCGGCACCGTCCCCCCACCGCATATTCCCCAAAATTTTGAAAAAAAATCGTCGCAAAAAAAGTGGGTTGAAAAAAATGTCATTGGAAAATTTGAGCGTTTTTAACAGACATTGTTGTTTTTAATTTATCTTTTAATATTTACACCAGACTACACATGAATGAAAAAAAGCAAATTTTACTTTATTTAATAAAAATTTGATAAAATGAATAAAAAAAAATCAAAATTTTGTGTAAATCTCTTACTTTTTCTCCCACGAAAATGCCATGTTTATTTAAAAAACCCAATCATTAGGGGTGTACTTTTTTTCGCTTTTCAGCCAAAAAAGCGAAAGGCGAAAAGCGAATATTTTATTAAATAAATCCAAAATTTCGCAATTTTCTTTCTTACATATTTTCATTTTTTTTACATATTTTGAGAATTTATTGAAATCTCTTGTGAATTTTTTATGGAAATGTACCCCCTAGGGGACGGGAAGTTCTGCAAGCGACCGCCGTCACCAGTAAACTCGACCGTTACCCCCGGGAGGGGCGAATAATGGGCGGGGGATATTCACCAGTCACAATTAGGCGTGAAGTTCAGCAAGCTGAACTCAACCGCTCGCTGTTTCCGACAAATACGGGTGTAATTAAATCCATTTATAATTTGGAGCCTCGGGCGGCATCCCTTAGTCACCCTCACAAGTAAATTTTCCAAAATTGTGACCATTAAAATTAGTGGGGACGGGGGGATATCTTTTATCGTCTAGCCAATTTGCTCCCCTCCTAACAATTCCAATTTTTTTTAATCCAATCAATTTTTACTTACGGGTCCACTTCACGTAGAACGCTCGTTGGCCGTTGCTGTGCGTGTAGCACGCGTATGCTCGGTCGAGCTCATACTGCCCCTCTCTCACTTCTTCCTCCCTCTGCTGTTGATCATTCCCGTGTTGATGGTGTTCGCCTTCATTGCCGTCCTCCTCCTCTTCTGGTTGTTGTTGCTCGTGCGTCGACTCTTCGACCTCAATTCCGCTTTGCTGTTCCTCCTCGTCGTCATTTGTCATTTCTTCCTCCTCATCCTCCTCCTGCTCAAAAATTAGCGAGTTGTTGTTGTTGCTGGGCTGGTGCTGTTCTGCGTGCTGCTGCTCTCCTCCGTCGTTCTGATTTTGCTGCTGTTGCTCATCGCCATCATTTTGTTCGTGTTGTTGCTCGCCAAACTGTTGGTCATTGTGTCCATTTTGCTGCTCATTTTGTTGTTGTTGCTGGTCGTCGACGGCATTCTGCTGCTACTCCCGCCGTTGGTGCTTTTCGAGGATGGCCCTCGGTGGATGACGGCAATAAAGCTGTAAAGATTTAAGAAATGTAAGCCAGAAATTTTTTGTGGCGCCCCAGTATTACAAATTTAAAAAAATGGGAAGCATTAAACTACCCCAAATTTTCTTTAAAAAAGTCCCATTCCCCTTCTCTTTCCCGAAATTCAAACCCACCATTTCTTTGCCGTTTTCCTTTTTCCGGTCGCTCCGCTTTTTCCGTTTGTTGCGCTGTTCCTCCGCTGCCGTCTTACGCTTCCGTGACATTTGTTTTTCACAAATACTGAAAATTGGGGAGGAAAACATTAATTTAGAAACATTTAATGAAATTAATTATTTTTAAATTTATTTGCTCTAGGAAGAGGGGACACAATTATTTAGCGAATCCACACCAAAAATCAATGGCATTTGGTCAATAAAATGACCAATGGAACGCATACCTCCCTTACGCTTACTCCGTTCCTTTCAATTTTTCCGTCTCTCTCACTCCTTTTTTTCTCACTTACACTCTCTCTCTCCTCTCTCTAATCCCATTCTCTCACGCACAGACACACACACACACACACGCGGGTCACCGCTGTCTGCCAATTAATTAATTGTAGCCCAACCAATTTGGATCGTATTTAAGCCCCGTAAATTGTACATTTCATGGGCTCCGATCGTACACCGAATAAAGAAAAAAACCCAGCAATTGGGTATTCGGTAGCCCCTCCCCCTCTCCTTCCTCTCCCACCCCCACCCCGAAGAGCCATGACAGCTCGATCACCCCATCCCTTTGATCACTCCCGACACCCCCTCCCGATCAGACCTGTCAATCACTTTGATTGACAGGTGCGGCAAAGATAAAAAACACCCCCAACACCCTGTCGCTAGTGCGCGAAAACTTCGCGCACTAACGACAAGTCGGTATGTGTAACTACTATCTGCACCAAGGACAACAAGATCGGCAGCAGAAATGATAATATGGGCTTTGATTGGATGTGTTGAAATGGGTCTAACTTTGTATTGACTAATCAACGATGCACCTACCGAGAGCGATAATTTATTTAATATTTTGTTGCTTTTTTGTGATAATAGTGATAGGGAAAATTTGATGAAAAAATATTTCAAGCTCTCACTTTTCAACAATTTGTGTTTATTTTATGTGAAATGTTATTTTTCCCTCCCAATTTAATTTTTTGTTTTGTCAATTTTATTATAAAATAAAAACTTTTGTCAATTTTTTGCTTCTTCCCACATCCAATTTCATTAATGTCGCCATCATACTTGAGGATGAAGCTGGAATTGACAAAAAAATATTTTAACATTAGAAGTCGAATGTTTCTTTAATTTTGAAAACAAGAATATTATGTAAAAGGTAAAAGTTTTTTCGGCTTTTACAATAAAATAAATTGAAAAATCTTTCAATGCCTTTTAAATTTTTAAGCATGTTTTACCTAAAATAAGTTTTAAAATTTTAAATATAATTAAATGATAAATTTAATTGAATTATGAAGTAAATAAAAAGTTAAATGCAATTATTTTCGCAAGGTTTTTCATCAGTGCTCAAACAAATTTCCTCTGACGAATTTATCCACTGACTGATGTTTATTATTGACCAATTGTCTTCGCTGATGAATTGTCCCACTCTTTGGTACTCAATCGTCATGGAACTGAAATGTCCGGCGCAAGGGCCCGCGCCAGCCACTTCAAACAATTTTTAATCCCAGGCTGAGAGCAGCGTGTACAGTGACAATGAAAAATGGACATACTCAGCGGACGACCGACCGATCGCCAAAGGATGAAAAGCTCCCGACCAAAAATTTTATTACATTTCCACCACCATCATCGCCAAAAGTTTCGTCTATTGTTGTCCCATTATTGTATAATTTAATGATTTGTCAGCGCCCCAAATTAATCGCTCCATTTGTTTAATGGACACTAATGAGGGTCATTAGTGAGGATGGGCTTTTTAGTTTTTTTTAACCTTTTTATGTGGCTTTTTCACTAGGAAATGTACAAAAAATATTTTTAGCCCGTAAATAATAATTTTAGTGCCATAATCGTAGCTAGGTTATCACTAGGGATGCCAAAAATATGCACATAAAATCGTAAAATATGTGCATAAAATATGCACCAAAAATCGTGAAATATGCACATAAAAAGTGAAAAATATGCACATAAAATTGGTGTAATTGCTCAAAATTTCTTCAAATTTGTTAAACATAAAGTAAAATCTTCAAAAATGGCTAAATGTGGTATTAAAAATCATTTTAGGAGAAAAAAAAACATGATAAAGCAAAAATTTACTCATTTTTTGCGAAAAATCAACCAAAAAGCGAAAATGTTGCTTTTTTTGCTTATTTTTGACATAAATTAATCATTTTTTGAGAAAATTTATTTATTCAATATTTT
Source organism: Heterodera glycines (assembly GCA_004148225.2). Lineage (NCBI taxonomy): Eukaryota > Metazoa > Nematoda > Chromadorea > Rhabditida > Heteroderidae > Heterodera > Heterodera glycines. The sequence continues at coordinate 1,097,109 of CP049708.1, read as the reverse complement.
TCGTGAAAATTTTGCTAAAAAATTATTTTTTGGAAAATTTTCCGGTTTTTGAGGTCAAGAAGGCCAATTTGTCTGTTGGGGGCCGTTCTATTAGAGGTTTTTTTGGAAAATTGCCCAAATATGCACATAAAATATGCACGAAATGCCAAAATATGCACAAATATGCAAAATATGCACATGGAAAGTCATCCTAGAAGCTTCAAATCAAGCTAAAAACATGTTTTTCGTGCGTTTCAGGCTTCCCGCAGTCCAGGAAAAAAATATGCATGTGCATATTTTTGGCATCCCTAGTTATCACTATTTTGGATTTGCTATGAGAATAATTTTTAGAACCCGGATTTTTAGGTTTTGGGTTTCAAATGAAAGTGATTATGCACATAATTTTGTAAAATATTTATGAATTATGCACCTTTTATCGGACAACTAAAGCAGCTTGGTATTCCTTTTGAGTTTTTCGGTAAACAGTTATGAAATTAAGAGCCATTTTAATTTAAAAATAGTGGGAGATTTAAAAAACAAATTAATTCTGTGGTCACAGAAAAGGAAAGCACCAAAGATTTCAAAAATATACATTAGAGCCTTTCTATTTTGAATAGCATAACAAATAATAGAAAATGTAATATTAGTTAATTAAGCACCTTCGGTAATTTTCTATTAATTGGACGCTAATTAATTGCCCAATTTAATTTAATTTATTAACTAATTCGTTGTCATATCAATTAATAATTTATATAAAATTATTCTCCGTTATTTAATTTTTTACTTAGAGATTTTTTTTGTTCCCGCGCGACTTTTCGGCTTTCCGGCTTTCCTCCGTTCCCATTCATTTCATTTTCAAACGCCGCCGTCTCATTTTAAAATTTATAAGTGCGCAGCGCACTTTTAGCTCAACCAATCCAAATTTTTTATGCCATATCGTTTCGTCGTTAATTGTGCGGTTTAGCTCCATCATTATTCCATCTTTGTCACAGTTTCTTCAAATTTATTTTTAATAGAAATTTATATCTATTTTTAACAATTTTTCATCACTAAAATTCCTCATTTTAGCGTGTTAAATTTGTTTCATCACACATTTTGCTATTTTATTCATCATTTTATTTAACTCATCCCCTTTTTTCCATCCTCCCAGTTGAGGAAGTTTTGCATTTTCATAAAACCACCCCCCCCCATAACACATGCTGCACTCCAAGTAGCCCCAATTCAATTATGCCATCCCCGACGGCGCCTCTCTCCCACCCCGCCCCAAATTCTCCCCATTTTTGCCCGCCCCTCAGGCAAAACAGTGCCGTCGTGACGCGAAGTGAAGAAAGTGCCCTTCCCTTCCGCCCTCAGGGGCACCACGACACTTATGCCTCCACCCCACCCTCCCAGTTTTGGCACAGCGCGCACACTCGCACACTCACAAACGGCAACCACTAGGCAAAACAGGCACTCAATTCTCGACTCGTTTAAGAATCCTTGTGCCTCCACCCCTCCCATCATCAATTCTCGACCCCTCCCCCTCACTCCTCCACAAATTACTTACTCATCACCTCCCCCATCAGCTTCAACTGGCTAATCTAATGAGGGGGAGGGGGCTTTTTTGGGGTTTTGTGCTTTAATTTAAAAAAATAAAATTGAAATTTTTGCCTGAGGTTGATTATGGGTAGATCAATTTGAGGAAAAACAAAGGCTTTTTAAAAAATAGATTGAGTTTTAGTTATGAATTACACAAAAACCAATTTAAAAATTAAAATCTTACCTTGAAAACAAATTAAATTTTCAAATATTTTCTCCAACTAGTCAGTCATATATCTCAAAAATTTAATCCAAGAAAATGCAATTATTAAAATTCAAAGCGAAAAGAAAAGTTTTAGTTCCTTTGCCTCCTCCTCGCCTACGAAAATTTTTTTTTCAAAATATTTTAGTCGCTGAAAAATTAATTTATTTTCCAGCATGTTTCAACTAATTACCCAAAAGCACCAGCCGAGAGAGAGAGAGAGTATCCCATTTGGTTGCCATTCTTTGGCATGAGCTTGCCCAAAGGGGGCGGGTAGGGGTTAAACCTCTCCCCTCGGGCATTCTTGGCGCCCCCTCCCCCGCCGGGTGCGGTTCATCCATCTTCCGCCGCTTCTTCTCCGCTTTTTGTTGTTTGTGTGGTGGGTGCCGTGCCGTCGCCGCCCTCCCCCCTCGGTGGCCACGGCACCACGCGAGAAGAAGCCCTTCCTCATATATATCTAGAGGGGCACAACGGCACGGCACAACAGCGGAAAATGGGGCAGCCGAAAAGCCGCGGGAATAGGGGGGAGGCGGAGAGGGGATAAAGCAAAAAGCAAAGGGGGAGGGTGGCGAGCCGGCATCATCATATAAGTGAGTGAGTGAATGGGGTGCTTGATTAAAAAGCGGACAATGGAGTCCTGGTTTGTCTGGACGGCCAATTTTAGATGATTTTTAATAAAAATATTGTAAATGTAATAATAAAATGAAAGCAACATGCTAAAGAATGCACCTTACACAAAGAAAAAATATAAATGGTTTGAATTTATATAGATATATAAACCATCTAAAAAGCATTATGATATAGCGTATATACCCTCTTTATATGTATTAAATGAAAAAGAACACTCCCGCCACACGCCCGTCTACCCCGACCCAAAATGGCAAAAATTATTGACCACTATGATGTATAGCCCCTACCCTCATACCGCTCACTGCTGTCCTCTACCTCCTCCCGAATCAACAGTTGCCATTCCGAGGCAGGCATGTGCTTCGGGAAGAAGTTTTTTTTATTTCATAATTTTTTTTTTCGTTGGCGAACTGTTGGCCTTACGTTCCCTCCCCTTTTGCTTATTTCTTTTGATAAAATTAATTAATTTAATCGATTAGTTTTTTCGAGTTTGAAATGCCGTTTTGATATTAATGAGGTATCTTTTGGTCTTCCTCGCCAAATTTTGAAATTTGTTTTGGTTTTTTGGGGCAAGCCCTATCCTTGCCGACCTATTTTCAAGATAAAATCTTTGAATTTCTCTGTTTTTTGGTCATTCCAAGCCCTGGTGGCATTTATTTGCAAAAATTTGAAGAAAAAAAATAGACACAAAAATCTCTTTTCTGGGATAATTTTTATTCTAAAATTCCTAATTTCTCATTTTTATTTCCCCACTTGCCTGCTTCCCTAGTTGGAGCTATTCTGCGTGGCCTAGGCCTAGATTTTCTGTGTTTTAAATTCTTAAAATTTTCAAAATTCCCCTCTGCCAAGCATTTGACAGCCCTCGCGAAATTTTCTCCGCTAATCTTTGGTCCCCCATGGCCTAGACACATTGGCATGCGATTTGCAAAATTTGCAAATGAGAGGGAAAGAGAGAGTTGAAGCGTAAAAGAAGCATTTTCCGTGCCGCCCGTTCGCGCCGGAGGGGTGCCGTTGGGCCATTTTTGGAGGATAAGACAAATAGAGAACAATGGCACGGACTGTCAGGCCGGCACAATGTGCCATTATGCCACCATTCATTCATCCATTATTATTACGCATTTCGCTTCATTATTTTTGAGTGGCGCCGCCAAAAAATTTGCATAAGCAAAAAGCGAAAATTAAAATGCCATTTTGGAATTAAAATTTTAATTAATTTAATAGGCATGGAATTTTGTCTGATATTTTGACAGTTTATTTTGTCAATATTTATGGCATTTTATCATTGCTTTTTATTATTATTTCCTAACATTTTTTTACATTTTATATAAAAATTGTCTTTTTAAAACTTATTTATTTAAAATTTTATACAAAAAAAAAATCGCTAGAAAAAAGTGAATTAACAAATGCCATTTTGGGATTTAAATTTAATTTAATTGTAGCAAGAAATTTTGTCTGATTTGGCCATTTGTTTTGTCGATGTTTGTGGCCATTTTATTATTGTTTTTTTTCCTGCAAATTTTCTAACAGAAAAATTTTATTTTTTTTAATTTATTTATTTTTAATTTTTATTAGAAAATAATCACAATAAGAACAATCATTTTAGTTCATATAAAAAAATTGAAGCCTATTTTTGCGCTATTTCAGAAATTATTTTCAAAATTTAATTTCAATATTTAAAATTTAATATAAAATTTTTTTTAACAAAACCAAAAAATATGGTGGGAAAAATGTATGTAAAGCCAAGCAAAATTGATTTTATTGCGCTTAAAATATTTCATTGAAAAGCACAACAAGCCCTAAAAATGCTTACGGAGATTTATGACATATTTTTGGCCAAAAATTTGGCCCTCCCCCGCCCATTTTGGGCATGGCCAAATAATTGGGGCCCAGCAGGGCCGGCCACCCACCGCCATGCACTCAATTGCTTTACCATTTTGGCCATCTCCAAATTCTTGGCATTTTTTCCCATTCAATTTTCTTCCACTAGACTGAATGACCTTTGAAAAGCGCCATTTTTGGTCCGATAAAATTATTTAAAGTGTTTTTTTACCCCATTTTATTATTAATATTTGTTTAAAAATTTTTTTTTTTGTAAATTAAAATTTTATCGAAAAATATTTAAAAAGCTTTTATAATTTTTATTGATAAATTGTTAATAAGTCTTTTTTCCCATTTTATTATGAATATTTGTTTAAAAATTATTATTTCATAAATTAAAAAACTTTTAAATTGAATTTTTTATGTGAAAATATTTAAAAAGCTTTATAATTTCCATTATGCTTTTGTATCTGCATTTAATGATTTCAAAATAGGAATTTTAATCATTTCTAAAAAATAATATCGAATTTCCCCGCCATTAATTGTCCCAATTTAAATGGAATCAATCAAAATGGGCAATATGCGAACATTTCAATCGCAAAGATTTAGGCATTATTTTAATCTTCTCTAATTCTACGGCACGCAAAAATTCAGTTGCGAAGAAGATTTTTGGATAATCGCTAAGAAGATTGTGCCAAAATTAGTTCGGACCGTTATTTTAAATTAAAAAGAAAATTGGGTTTTGAATTTTTATGCTACAATTTTCAATTTTTATTTTCTCATTATGCACCAAAATTTATATTTTAAAATATTCCGAATTTCATCAGATTTTTAAGCCATGGATTCCTTAAAATTAAATAATCTTGGTATCATACAATAACTCTTGGATTGTTCTATTAGCATGAAAAATTTCAAAAAATTTTATTATGTTTTCAAAAAGTTGTGGCCAAAAATGTTCAAAGAATGGCATAACTTTTTGAAAATTGAATGAAATTTTCCGAAACTTTAATGCTGATACAGAAAACCAAGGCCTTTCGTACGACACCAAGATGATTTAATTTGATTGTATTTAAGGAAAGTTATGACGAGTTTTCTCGAAAAATCTGTAAAATTGGCAATTTTTACAAAAATGACCCAGCACGAATTAAAATGTTAGCTTCCGATTTCCTTAATTTTTCAAAAAAAAATCCCCTGAATTTTAGCTTTTTTAACGCATTCTTTTTAGCTTTTCATCACATTTCCCCCTACTTTCAAAATACTTTTTGAAAAACAAAACCAACGAAATTGAAGTGCCGTCCGCCCCCCCCCCTTCTCGGCACTCGTCCAATGGCACAGAACCCATGGATGAGGGTGCCGATAAGGAAAAGCTGAGACATGTAAGCCCCCCAAGTGGCCCGTGAAGCATATACATACATATCACGCTAACAACACAACGCACAGCGCCTCCGGGCGGGGGGGGGAGAACGAAAAGCCAATTCCGTTACGCGAAAATTAAGCGCGTACCGTCCACGCCGGCCAAACGCACCGACGATGGCACGGCACAAAAATGCCGTCGCCGCCTGTGTGCAAAATGAATGTGAATTGCGTGTGTGAGAATATTTGTGAAATTGGAGTAGGTAGGTGGCTGTGTGGCATCCATTGTGAGGAGGGGGGGATAAGTAATTGCTCGTTCAAAAAAGCGCAAAGCAATGGCATTTTGTCTGATTTTTTTTCTATAAATTGACACATTTCCCCTTATTTTCTTTATTTTTAAAAGCATTATTAAATTTCAATTAAATAAACTTTTTCAAAATGCGCAAAGAGATGACAATTTGGTTGATTTTTAAAAATTTATTTTAACAATTTAGACTTTACTACTATTTATATATTATTTTTAACGGATTTTACAATTTCACTAATATAATAGAATTTTCACAAAAAATTAACAAAACAATGGCAATCTAACTGATTTTTTTTTTGGTATAGATTTTGACAATTTCGGCACTTTACCCCATAAGTTTTAAAAGTTCAAATTTCACTAAAACAGACTTTTCTCCCGCCAACGGCACCTTTCAGCACCACATACCTATCTATAATTCATCTTTTTTTTTGTAGGTAGACAGATCTTCGACAAATTTTGAAAAATTCCCGCCTGAATATTTTGCGCATTTCCGCTACATTGAGCCCAAAAAACTCTCAAATTTTTCCAAATAAAACTCCCAATTTTTTTTCCTGTTCAACAATGTTATTGTTTTTATATGCACATTGTGTTGCGTTATTGTCATATTTAGGTATAATTATGTGGAGCATCAATTAAATTACCCGCAAAAAAAATGGTGTGATTTTTTAATTGCCACACCAAATTATCCCATTTTAATGCTTCGTTTCACTTCAATTTCACTGATTTGGACGAGAAATAAAAATATTATTTTAAAAATAAATCATTTTAAATTATTTTTCAATTTTCAAAATTAAATATTAATTTATTCATTAAGAATATTTTGGTTCATTAATAAAATTTTTTTTAATTAAAAAAAATTGTATTTATAAATTAAAATTTTAATTTAATTTTTTGCCCATGACAATTTAAAGGGACAAAAAGATTTAAATTTTTTTGCCCATGAAATATTTAAATGGCACAAAAAACAAACCAACTCTTAGTTAATTTTTAAATTAATTCTTGGCAATTTTCACTCAATTTAAATGAGGCCAATTTCGGTTTTAAGTCGCGACAAAACGATGAGCTGGGGGAGGCTAAGAAGCTAAACATCCTCCATCCTATTGCTTCTAGCAATTAATTATATGGGGATGTACATACTTACACTTTTCGAGTGCTTAATTTGAAAAAAAACAATTTTTCCCCTCAGGGGTTTTAAAAAAACCAATTTCTCCCCTCGGGGGTTTTCCTTCACCCGGCCCCATTTTTGATGAAATTACAAATGTATTTATGGAAATCCACGTTATCTTAGGCCCCCGTTGCCTCCTGCTGCCGTTGCTGCTGCTGCTGCTCTGTCTCTGTAATCGGCTTTGATTTACTTTCCCATTTATTTGTTTTTTCGCATTTTTCAAATGCCAACCCACACAAACACGAAATGTTGTACTGAAATGACCGGTTGTTATCATTTTTTTGAAAATTTCCCAAAAAAAAAACTGAATAAGCCATGGAGGCCGGGGCTATCATCGGGACGGACCTCCAGCAGATCCGCAGGAATTGTATCCAGACTTTCAAAATCCAATTCAAATTTTCTCACACTCTACCTAACGAAGTAAACAAAAAAATATTGCCAACTTTTTATTCTTTGGGCTTTAGGCAAGCGCCGCGACGGCACAAAATTGGCCAACAATTTTAGGCCGTAATTTTTTTTTTTTTTTTTGAAATTTTTGTATGACGTTTTTTTAAATTTCAATCCAATTTTTTTACTTATTTGCTTGATCCCCTTCCTATGGCTTTATTGCGTACCACCGTTAGCACTCATTGTTCCGTCTTCATTCCCAAAAATGCTACAACAACAAAAACATGAAGCGATTTTTTTGGCGGCATATTTTATTTTATTTTTTGTTTGAACACCTGCTGCTTCTGCTCTCCTGATCATCCGCATGATTTGATTTGAAATGCTTACTCTCTTTCTCTACCAGTACATACATATTACACCCAATTTGCCAATTAATTTTTTGATCACTCATTTTCCCACTAAGTGATGATCTTGGCCACAAATCGTTGGGCCCAATTTGAACCAACTTTGCCCCCCCCCCCCCCTAGAGCCATGTGCTTCCGCTCCGTCACTAATGATGTTGAAAAAAACAACAACAAAGGGCGCCGCCACTTATAATTAAAAGCTGCCTAATACACTGCCGTTTTTTCAACTTAGTAATTATTACCCAATTATACACAGCTATCTATAAATCAGCCCCATTTCCTCGGATTTTGGTTTAATGAAATTTTCTCGTTTGTGGAGTTTCAGGAATCTAATTAGGTAGTTCAGTTGAACTATTTCAATGATTTGTGCTTTTTCTTTGATTTGGATACAAAAAGTTACAAAAAATGTTAATTTTTTTAGTCCGAGAACAATTGTCCTTTTTTAGTAAATTGCGTTAACAGTCGAGCCAAATTTATCCACCAAATCGCTCAAATTGGTACGGTTATTGAAATCTGATAAAACTTGTTAATTTTCGCGTTTTAAACAATGTGCTTTTGAAAAATTTTCGACCACAACTCTGAATTAGGGTACTTAGCACTAGGGTTGGTCGGGACCCGGTATACGTCAGTTGGCCCCAGCATGTTTTTGGACTATAACTTTTTTCTTTGACATCCAAATCAAACCTTATTGGTATCATTCGAAAGCCCTTCAGATGCTCTATTAGCTTGCAAATTCCAAAAAAAAATTCGTCCATTTTGAACAAATTTATGGCCATAAAAGTTGGAAAATCTGGTTTTTTGAGTTGTTCTGGCCATAATTTTTTTGAACCCTTACATAATTTTTCAAAATTTGAAGGCTCAATTTTTAAAACGAACTGAACAGTGACGAAATGATAGGGAGCCCTAAAAATCGACCCAAAAATTTTTTCAAAAAATACACCCCCTAAGAACCGACTCGAAAATTTTCAAAAATACACCCCTAAGATATGAAAATTTTTTCAAAAATTCTTCTCCAAAATTTATTTATTTATTTTTATTGACAAGAATTTGTGATTTTAAAAATATTTAACTCAATACTGATTTGGCCTAATTTTTTTACTTTTTTGAATACATTTTGTCATTTTACACCCCCTAAAAATCAGGTTTTTAGTGCCTATTTTCTATTTTTAGTGCCTATTTTTGGGGTTTTTTAGAGCCTAAAGCCTACCTATTTTGGCAGTTTTTATAGCCTAAAAATCGAAGCCCTATTGATTGTTAGTAAAGCATTCATTCTTAGGGATTTGAAGTCATTAGAAGCTCTTCACCTGATAGTGAGCCAATTTTTTTTTTTCATTTTTGACTATTGGGATAAAAAAGTTTGGGCAAGACAAAAATCGGCATTTTTATGATTGTCTCAACGAAACAGCAGCGCGCCATACTTTTCTTTTTCATTTTTAAAACCAAATGCCATATAATTTGAATTCGCAAAATTTGGATCCCTACATTTGTTAATCTTTTAGCAGAAAGGGTGTGGTGAAAAGGCGCTGTTTGTTGTGCTTTAGCAGCAGTTTGTTGATTAAAAATTTGAAAAAAGTAAAATAAATAAATGGAAAACAGCAAAAACATCATCATCATAAACATCGACATTTGAACTGCTTCCGCTTCTTGTTCTCTAATCATCATTTTCCTGGTGCTGCTTCTGTTTTTGGTAAAACTTTTGGCGCTAGTTTAAAAGAGTACAATTTTGAAAATTTTTTCAACTTTTTTTTGGTCAAATTTTTTTTTTGTTTTTTTACACATAATGATGAATATTAAGTATTAACAGCACAATTATGGTGAATAAAATGTATATTCACGATTTTTATCCAAAAAAAAATTTACAAAACAAAAGGGTCCCCCCCTATGGTTTTTGATAAAATTCAAAATCTATCACTTTATAACTAGCGCCAAATTTGCTTAATAGGCCCAAATAATTGTCATATTCGTGATCAGCGACCTTTAAAACACCCGGGTACTTGGTTTCAGGACTTTTTAAACAAAAAAAAATTTGACCAAAAAAAAAGTTGAAAAAATTTTCAAAATTGTACTCTTTTAAACTAGCGCCAAACTTTTCGTGTTTTTGGTGGATCTTCCATTTTCAATAGAGCCTCTCGGACAGGGATTTTCCAGGATCTTTTTGTCCCTGTATATGTTGGAAAAACCGGGAGCAGGGCTTCAGTCTTGTTTTGGTTAGTGTCATTTTGCAAAAAAGCCCCTGGACCTGGGTTCCATGTTGGAACTGGACTTCCTTGACCAAAATTCAAGAAAATCCAGATCCATGAAAATCCAGGCTTCTCGAAAAATTGCTTGGACCTAGACCTGGATCCATCTAGTTTTGGTCCGTCTCAGAAATCCTTTTTCAAAATTCCCGGCTCTAATTTCGATGCCAAAAATCTCAAAATTCAATAAGTGGTGTCCACCGAATCTGTGAACTTACGGCATTTGTTGTAAAATATTGTAATAAAAAAAATAAAAAATCGCAATTTCCGAAGAAATTTTGCAATTTTGTTTATTAAATTTTTCCAAAAAAAAAATTGCCAAATTTATTAAATAAAAAAATAAATAAATAAATTTAAGGCAATTAATTCTGCCGTTGCCTGTTTGTTGTCTGTCTCCATCAAAATAAACAAATGCCCTCCTTCATGTGCATGCCGTTTTTGGCCTGCAATCGCCAGGTGGACTCGTTGGACCGGCGCCAGTGCAATTTGCAGTCCATCCCTGGCGACATTGAGCGCTACGCGCGCTCCCTGGAGGAACTGTTGTTGGACATGGTTAGTGGTGTGTGGTGTTTTGCTTAAATTTTCGGCAATCCTAAAGAATGGGGGTCCCTAATTTAAAATTTTTTTTATTTTAGGCTTAAAATCAGTTTCCGGGGGTTTCCGAGGGTTCCGATTACGAATCTGGACTCGGATTTGCCCAATTCCGAACCCCAGACCCGAATTCGAACAAAAAAAGTTGGATTTTTTCCAAAGGTACATTTTTCTGGGTAAAAGCTTCAAATTCATTTAACAACTATTTATTTTGATCCAAAATAATGCTTCAACTATGCAATTTACGCCGAAATTAGATCGATTTTAACGCGTATTTTGAAAAAAAATTTCAACTTTTTTGTTCGAATTCGGGTCCGGAGTTCGGAATCGGGCAAAACCGAGTCCAGATTCGTAATCAGAACCCTCGAAAACCCCCGGAAACTGATTTTAAGCCTAAAATAAAAAAAAGTTAAATTAGGGACCCCCATTCTTTACGATTGCTAAACTTTCAAAAATTTGTGCCACCCCACCCTCGGCATTTTTGAAAATTTTTAAATATTTTTGGCAATTGTAACGAATTACGGTCCCTAATTTAACTTTTTCTTTTTTTTTAATCCTTGGATTTAAAATCAGTTTACGAAGATTTTCGAGGGTTTTGGTCACGAAATCTGAACTCGTCTTGGCTGCCTAATATTCCATTACCGTTTTGGCATTTATTTTTCGAGTTTTTTCACCTAGAAATAAAGGAACATATTCCTGTTTTTTGGTCAACACAGGGGGATTTGTAGCCATCTTTGCGCCAAAAATTGCCAAATTTTTACAATTTTGGGCTAAAATTTAGAAAAAGAAAATTAAAACGGGGTCCGGCGGTGCCGATAGGCGCCGCCGGGAAAATTTTTAAAAATTTGAATGCAATTTGTTTAAATTAAAAAAATGTTTACTCCCAGTCATCCAAAAAACCGTAAATTTTTAAGACTTTTTACTAAACAAAATTTCGAAGAGATTAAGAAAACTAAAAATAGAATTTATAGAGGAGAAACGGCATTGGGCGGGGGCAGTGTCGTGCCCCTAAACACACAGCCTTTTAAATTGCAAAAAAAATTTGTTGTCCGAGCATTTTTTTTTTTTAATTTCCAAGAAATTTCCATGATTTTTCCTCTCTTTTCCACAGAATCACATCCACGACTTGCCCAAGTCGTTGTTCCGACTGCACAAATTGCAACGGCTCGGCCTCAGCGACAACGACATCCATCGGTTGCCGGCCGAAATTGCGGCACTCCAAAATTTGATGGAGCTGAACCTGAGCAGAAACGGTTGGGCCAAGGGGGGGGGGTGGTTTCAAAAAATTTCAAAATAAATTTTCTAACCCTGTTCAGACATTTCCGACTTGCCCGAGGATTTGAAAGTGTGCCACAATTTGCAGGTTCACTTTTTTTCCGCCAAATTTTTGTAAAAATATTAGGGCCCTCCGAAGAGGGAGGGAGTGAGGGCTATTTTCATGAAAATGATTATTAAAAGCGAAAAATTTTATCCAATTTATAAAAACGGGATGTATTGGCGACCCAAAATGCTAAATTTTTAGTCGGATTTTGGGTTTCCTTTTTAACAAAATCCATGCCTTTTTGATTCGCCTGGGAATTTGGGTGTTTTAAACATTCGCCGAAATTTTCCCCTTAAATAGCGGGTTTTTTTCCTAAAATCGACCGGTAAATGGTAATAAATTACCGGCTTTTTCCAAGTGTGCTCTACCGTTTTACCCAGCTTTTTACCGGATTTTCCGAAAATCGACCACGTAAAAATGGTGGTAAAAAATATTACCGGTCGCTTTTTTCGAAATACAAATTTCTTGTCCATCTCCCAGGTGTTGGACATTTCGTCCAACCCAATTGCGCGGTTGCCCGACTCCATCACGCTGTGCACGTCGCTCACCCAGCTGGCGCTCAACGACATTTCGTTGACCAAATTGCCCAACGATTTGGGCCGGCTGAACGCACTGCGCATGTTGGAGGCGCGGGAGAACCATTTGCGCGCGTTGCCTCCGTCGGTGGCCGAGCTGGGCCAACTGCAGCGGTTGGACCTGGGCCAGAACGAGCTGGACGAGTTGGTATGGAAATTTGTAAAAAAAAAATTCAAAAAAATTTTTTTTTGGAGGACAGGGGGGTCCGGCGGTGCCGATAGGCGCCGCCGGGAGAAAAATTGAGAATTTCTAACGATTTTTGTTAAGAAAATAGCCAAATTTTTCAGAAATTTCCATCTTTTCCCCCTCGCTCTGACCCCCCCCCCCGTTCGCCGGGCGCCCCCCCCCCTCCACTTCTTTTACACCGGCCCCCCCGAGCTGTGGTTTATCCAAAGAAATTGAAAGTTGAAAAAAAATTATATTTGTGAGGGTGTATTCATTCACATTTTTTTTTAAATTTCGTTTTTTCCGTCCGATTTTTTTTTACGAAAATTTCGAATGAAAAAATTCAAATTTAGCTCACTGGTTCCGGGCTCTGCTGTCAAAAAACACCTGTCTGTTTCGATTATCAAATCGCAAAAAAAAATAGCCAAAACATTTGCATTCTTTTATAATAATGCTATTGTTCATAACAATTTGAAATTGTTATTCCTGCTCAAAATTTTGCGCATTTATTTGTTAGCGAAATTTTTCATGAAAATTACGTTAAATTGTCGAAATATTTACCAAAATTTCCCACAAATTTTGCAATTTTTGTAAAATTTTACCTGGGAAGAAAACTGAAAGAAATTTAAAGGAAAAATATTATTTTTGCTAAAAATTTTCGCTTTTCCTTCTTTTTACCCTCTCCAAGGCTTCTTCCCTCCCGAAAGTTTTCCAAATAATTTCGCTAAAAATTTTTCCAAAAATTATAAAATTAGCCAATTCCGTTTTTGGACGGACTGAAAATCTGTTAAAAATGGCAAAAAATAATTCAAAAAAAAGCGACGGCCGGTTCCATTTCCATTTTTCAAATTTCTCATTTTTCCCCGTTTTCTCATTATTTTAGCCCCCCGAAATTGGCGCACTGCGCTCGCTGGTGGAGCTGTACGTGGACGAGAACAGTCTGGAACGGTTGCCAGACGCCATGCTCCGTTGCACAAAGCTGGAACAGTTGGACGCCTCCTCCAACAAGCTCTTCCTGTTGCCGGACGAGCTGGGCGAACTCGGCGCACTTGTGGACATCACCGTGTCCCACAACTGTTTGCGCGAATTGCCAAATTCCATTGGTTCGTGCAAAATTTTTCAATTTTTTTTTGAAAATTTCTTATAAAAAATTTATAAGATTTTTTTTTGAACATTTCTAAGTTTGAAAGTTTTTTTAGAAAAAATTTGGCGGCGAAATTTTGTCCTGTTTCGTTTCCTCACCCCTTCGAAAAATTAAAAAAAATAATATTTTTTTTCAAACTTATCAATAGAAAATTTTTATTTGAAAAATTTTTTGAGCGATTTTTTACAAAAAATTTTCGATGAATTTTCGAATGGACAAACTAGGTCTGCTCTTCTGTCAGTTCAAAATATTTGTCAGAAAATTATTTAAAAATTTTTTTTATTTCATTAAATTAACAGTAATAAATTTCAGGTCGCCTGAAGCGGTTGATGATTCTTAAGTCAGTTTTATTTTATTTATTTTTTTCGGAATTTTAAATCACTGACATTTTTCTTGGATTAATTGGCTTAAAATAATTTTTGTATATGTATTTTTTTACAAATTTTTAGAGCCGACGACAACACTATCGACACCCTAACGCCAGCAATTGGCGGCTGCACAAGCCTGACCGAGGTGTACCTGCAGCAGAACTTGATCGGCGAATTGCCCAGCTCTGTCGGCAATTTGAAGGCATGTAAAAAAAAAAGTTCTAAAATTTTTCAACTTCCAAAGTGCCGTAATTTATGAAAAAATAATTTTGTCAGACGCCAAAGCAAGAAAAAAAAACCGACAATTAAAATATTAATTTTTAAAAAAAATTTTTTTGAAATAAAATGCCAATTGATACACAAATTTTCTGGACAATTAAAAGTGGGAGAAGTTCGTTTCAGTTCTAGCGATCACCCTTGAAATTTTTAGAAAATTTTATGAAAAAAAATTGAATAAATTTCCGAAAAATTTTCACCGAGTTTTTCAAAATTTTATGCTTAATTAATAATTATTCAAATATTTTTCCAAAAAATCGCTGAAGAATTTTTCAAAGATTTTTTTCTTGCAATTTTTATAAAGAAATTTCTTTTTTTTGAAAAATTTATAGGTTAAATTTAAAAAAATTGTTGGGGAGGGTTGAGGGAACGATACGGGAGCGAAAACTAATCCGGGAGGGGGGAAGAACCCACCCTAAATCCGCCCTCTCCAAAAAATTTATACAAATTTTTTTCCCATTCCAGGCCCTGCAAACACTGAACATGGACCGGTGCCAACTGCGCCGTGTGCCCGCTCTGTTGGGCGAATGTGCCTCGCTGACCGTGTTGTCCATGCGGGACAATCAGTTGCACGAGTTGCCCATGGAAATTGGCAAATTGGCACGTCTACGGGTGATGGACGTGTGCAACAACCGACTCCCGCATTTGCCCTACACGGTCAGCCAGCAATTGATGATTAATTGGTTGGGGAAATAGGGGTTAATCAATTTCAATTTTCGATGGAATTGGCGATTGGTCGGTCTCCCACCCCCTGAATTTTGGAAAAAAAATTCCCAAATTTTAATTATTTTTTTTAAATATATGTCGAGAATTGCTAACAGTTGGACCCAATTGGGAAGCAGTATTCATTTTTTGCAGAGAAAATTTTCGAATTTGTAAATTCTAAAACCTTTTTTCTAAAAAGAAAATTAAAAATTTTACAAAAAATATTTAAAAAAAATTTTCACGGAAAGTATAAAAAAAGATTAAAAAGAGAATTTTTATACGAATTCTCTTAATGCTTTTATTAGCAAAAAATTCTTTATTTAAAAAATTTATAGAAAATTTCCGAAAACTAAAAAATTCATTTTTTAAAATTTTTCTCTGGGTAGGTTAACGGTTTTTTTTGGAGCGAAGGCATATTGATGCACTCCGATAGGTGTCGTCCGGGTATAGTTTTAGAATTTACTCAAAATTTTCAAGGTAACAAAAAACAAAATCTTCCCCTTCCCCTGATTTACGATGTGCCTGTGATAGAAATGCCTTTTTTGTGCCATTCGGTTCAAATCCCCCCCCCCTCCCCTGTTTGTCCCAAATTAAAAAAAAAAAATTTTTTTTTTCATTTTTTTGCAGCTAAATGTGCTGCACGAGTTGCAAGCGTTGTGGCTGTCCGAGAACCAGTCCCAAGCACTGCTCCGCCTTCAGCCGGACACCGACCCGCGGAACGGCGTCAAAGTGCTCACCTGCTATCTGTTGCCCCAACGGGACGCATCCGTTGGCTCAAATGGTGAGGGAAAAAATTTTTAAAATAAATATATCTCTTCCCCGAAAAATTTTTTATAAAAAATTTAGGAAAAAATTCCAAGAAATTTTTTGGAAAATTTTAGACAAAAAGAATTTAGTACACAACTCATCAGCTCAACTCTTATATATCCTACTATAAAATTAAAATGTTACTACAAAATTATTATTATTTTTTTTCCCCAATCGTTTCGGCACAAATTTTTTGTCCATGCCATCAACAGACCCTTCACAGAATCCAATTTGTTTGGCCCGGAAGGGCTCTGTGGCACCACACGACAAAAGAGGAAAATCTGCACTTATTTTATGTCCAATTAGCGTCGTCGTCCAAATGTGTCACTTCCACAAATTTTCACCCCCCCCCCAGATGATGAAGCCGTTGGTGCTGCAACCAATCAGCGCCAACAACAACAGACGACGACCAACAAGGCATTTGTGGGCGGTCCAAAAGTGCACTTTGGCGGCACAGATGGGACGGCAGCGACGGACGATGATGGCACAACAGCGACGAAGACGGCCGAGGATGAAGCGGCTGCGGAGAATGCCACATTTGAGGTGGCTGCGGTGTGGCACCAGGGCTATAAACGGAAAAATAAAATTCATAGAGGAGGGGGTGGACGAAATTTGAATCTGTTTTCATGCCACTTTCGACATTTAGTGCGAAATTGACTAATTTAAAGGGGTGAACTACATTTTCTCCTTACTAAGAAAGTTAGAAAACTAAAAATTTTTAATACGAACTTAAGTGGGGTAAAAATTACCAAAATTTAAACATTTTTCTAACAATTAGCAAGAAAAAAAACTAAAAAATTTTGAAAAATGGAAAAAAAACTATCCTTGAAAGGGTTAAAATTACTAAATTTTGTGATTTTTCATTTCAAAATTAATTTATCCTTTCAGTTTAAGCGAAAAAACACGCCACACCCAAAGAATTCGACGAGCGGTGGAGGACAGGGCACAAAAATGAAGCAGCAACAGCAACACCAGTTGAACAACCACCAGCACCAACAGCAACAGCCCAAGCACAAGGCGGACAAAGTGGACGGACACGTGGCACCGCGCGTGGGCGAGGTGAACAAAGAGTTATCATATTTTAATTATAAAATTTGTAAAAAAATTCAGGCAGTATATAAGAAATTTTTTTTTTGAGAATTTATATGGCGATATGTTTTCAGATGATTGGGTCTACACCTCAGTTGTGCCCCGGCACGTTTGGGCCCCAGCATGTTTTTGGACTATAACTTTTTTCTTTGTCAACCAAATCCAACAATCTTGACATCATTCGAGAGCTCTTCTGATGCTCTAATAGCCTGCAAAATTCAAAAAAAAAATTTTCAATTTTGAACAAATTTATGGCAAAAAAATTGGAAAAATTAGTTTTTTGAATTCTTCAGGTCATAACTTTTTTGAGCCTCAATGAAATTTTTCAGAATTTTGTAGGCTAATAGAGGACACTTAGGGTTTTCGAATGATACCAATAATTTTGGATTTGGTTGACAAAAAAAAGTTATAGCCAACAAGGACGTATCTAGGGGGAAAGGGGGGGGGGGGAATTCCCCCCCCAAACGAAAATTTAAAAATTTTATGGCAATTTTCGTAACAAATAGCACTCAAATGTTCAAAATTTTTCCCGGCGGCGCCTATCGGCACCGCCGGACCTCCATTTTGCACTATTTTTACATGTTTTTTGCCGTAAAACGGCCAAAATTGGGTCATTTTTAGTGAAAAAGTGGACTTTTTACCCAGCAGCAGGACAAAAAAGTTTTTTCATTTTTTTATCACTTTTTGACGCTGTACACAAACAAAAGATTGCGGGCACTAGCGGAGAATGTCTGAAAATTTATTGCATTTTATTGCCAGATGATACTATAGCCAAAATTGGCATTTTTTTTAAATTTCCACATTCCTCTCCACAATGGCGTGCCGTAAAATTCTCCCATTCTCGGCGCCAATTTGTTGAAGAAAAAAAAACATTTTTTAGCATCCCCAAAGCATTGTGTTGAGCGGCAAGAAGATCAGCCAGGACGTATCCGCCGCATCGGATCAGCAGCAGCAACTGCAACAGCCAAGCACTTCCGGCGCTGGTGGCCATGGCCACCCATCGGACCAACTCCGTTCGGCACTCAAATACCCCTCACGGGCACTGCTACAACAGCATCATCGACAACAAATTGAGCCACAACAACAGCAGCAGCGGTCGTCGTCCACGACGGCATGGCAAAAAGTAAAGGACGAGGGGGTACAGCGGTGGGCAGTCTAAGTCCGTCAATTCGAGTGCATTTTGAGACAGAGATATTGCCCGAGACGCACAAGTCTGATTGTGTGTGACCACCCCCACAAAATCTGATTGAGATTTTCTGATCTTTGTAAAGAGACTCTCGAATTTGGGTCATTCATTAGGGTGCACTTCGCCCCCCCCCCGTCGTTTCCCCCCCGAAAATTTTTTTTTTTAAATTTTCAAACTTAGAAATTTTTCATAAAAAAATTCTTAGGAATTTTCTTAGTACGAAAATTTCTAGAAAAAAAATTTTTTGAGGAATTTTTCACCGAATTTTTCGAAATTTTATGATGAACTACTAAGTTTTTTCAAAAATCTTCTAAAAAATCGCTGAAAAATTTCTCAAAAAAAATTTTTTTTTTAGAAATTTTCGTAATAAGAAAATTCCTAAGAATACGATTTTCAAAGAATTTCTTTTTTTTTTGAAAAAAGATCAAATTATGAATTTTGAAAATATTCTTCCCGAGTCGCGTCTTTTTTTTTGAAAATCTCCTCATCAATTTTTCATTTAGCCAACACCTCAGCAACAATCGCCGTCAGGTGTTGTTGGCATGGCACATAAAGAGCAACACCAGCCCAAGACGGTGCTGTTCAGCGGCGATATGACGGCACCAAAGTCTGCGGCACCACCGCCGGCACAATCTGCGGGCAGCCAGCAACAGTCGGAGTGCAAGCTGAAGCGGGTGAACACGCCGCACTACAAGAGCACGCGCGGTGTCGCCGGCACGGTGGGCGGCACGTCCGCTGCGGCGGCGGCGGCGGCATCGACAGCTGGCACTAACGGAGGCGGCGGCGGAAGTGCCGGTGCCAACAGACGACCGTTGCCCCAAGTGCCGACGACAACACTACCGTCATCATCAACACCGACGTGTACGGCTGCTGCTGCTGCTGTCACCCAAGACGGTATGCATGTTCAGGTAGCGTTGTTTGTTTTTGTCCCCCTTTTTTGTTGCATACTTTTTTTGTTTCGCTCGCTTTACCCCACTTCCACCTGCACACACATGAGCAGCCATCTCGTTTGAATGGAAGCAGTTCGTTCCCCCTTCCCTCCCGATTTTTTTTTAATTTTAATTTTTTTAAATGTCGAAATTTTTAATAATAAAATTCAAAGAAAAAGATTCTACAATTTTTTAGCTATTTTTTTCAAATTTATGGTTGATTTTTATTATTATTGGTTTTTTATTAAAAAAACAAAACAAATGAAAAATTTGATGGAATTACGGCCAATTTTCAAGAAAAAAAATTTCCAACAAATCGCTGAAAAACTTAGAATTTTTTTCGTATTGAATCCTCCCCCTCCCGCTTTTGAAACAAAGATGTTCGCATGTCAGTTTTTTACAAAATCAAACATTTCTGTTAAAGAAGTTTGAAATTATACTTTAGCAATTGAAAAATAAAGAATATTTAATTATTATTTTTAAATTTTATTATACAGAAATTGATTATTACTGACAAATAATTTTTCAAAAACCGTTATCTAATCAGACAAATCAACCAGACCAGTTCTGACACGCAGCTGCTCCGTGTGACCACAAAAGTGCCCCTGCAAGGTGAATACACCCCTAAGAACCGACTTTTTGAGTTGCCCCCCCGCCCAACGAAGGTCCTGGCTACGCCCTTGCATCCATTAATGGACACAAACCACCGCCTACCCCTCCCATCCATCCATCACACAATGTTGGTGATGTCGTTGTTGAGTGAGTGTGTGACTGACTAATTTGTTGTTGTTGTTGTTGTAGTTGGTGTGTCGTTGTGTGTCCCCTCTACATATATCCATAATGTGTAGTACATAAAAACAGCAAAATCCCCCGAGGGAATTATGAGTCATCCCATCCGTCCATCCTTCCCCCTGGGGGCATTTAAAAGTGGAAAAATAAATGGACACATTCCATTCCATTCCACGGCGGCTTCTTCCTTTTTCTCCATCATCCAATAATTGGATGAGGAGGAGGAGGAGCACAAGACAAGCAGCAGCTCCTTCGGGCTCTCTTTTATCCACCATCCAATTCACATTTGTACACATTTTGCCGTCCGTCGTCCGTCAGTTGACCATATTTTTTTTGTTCAAAAAGGAAATTGCACTTTCCTCCATTAATAACTAGCTAGCTGGCTTTTAATTGTAAAAATGTTGATGCTTGGTGAAAAACAAAAAAATAAATTTTTTTCTTTGCCAATTTTTGGCATTTTTATTTATAATTTTTATTCTTTAAATCATTGGACCAAACTTACAATTGGTGTCAGCTTAAACCCAAATTAAAATGTATCAAAATGATTTTTGTTTTGATAAAAAAAAAAATCTGTGTGTACCCCTAAGCCTTGAATGTCCATAAACCCACGCGACTATTACTGTTTATTATCCATAACCCCCATTTTTTTTAAGTTTAAAAATTTTCCAAATTTTCACTTTGTTTTATCCATTTTTTTCTTAATAGAATGTGGTTCTCTTCTTTTGATTTTCTGCTGTTTTTTTTTAAATTTGGTTTTCTTTTTTCGTTCATTTATTATTATTACTTTTTTGTTTTTTATTTGCATTTGTTTTTATTCAAGTATTTATGTACAATAACAAACAATGATTGTAACAAATCATCAAAGTGTGTATGTGCATGTTCATTTGTCAATAATGTGTGTGTTTTTGTGTTCACAATGTAACAATCAAACAAATACCCTAAAAAAAAAGTTTATATATATAAAAAATTCAAGAATTCCCAGATGGAACGCCACCACAATCAACGCGTTCAACACCAGCAACAGCATCCAATCAACAACAGCGGCAGCGGCGCCATGTCACCACCGGTGCCGGTGACCACTGAGCGCATGCGTGTGGTTGTTGTACGGAGAATGGAGAGCAGCGGCGCGGGAGGCGGAGGATGTGGCGGTGGTGGTGGTCTCGGCCTGTCCATTGCTGGTGGCATTGAGTCCACCCCATTTGTGGTGAGTGCTAAACACCGGCAGTCAGTTACCATCATTTTGTTCATTTTTTGCCGTCTCCGCCGCCCCCCCCCCAAAAAAAAGGAGGAAATTTTTTTTAAGAGAAGATATTTTTCTAACTGCCTTCCTATCCTCCAAATTCTTCGAAAATCCTACCAATCCCAGAAGTGTTTACCTCTCACTTGAAAATTTTTTTCCCTTAATTTTGATTGCCAATTTATGCTATATATTGTATTTTTGAATGTAACTACTCAAATTGGTGCACTTCATACTACTCATCCCTCGACCTATCCATTTGTTGGATTTGATATTTATGACCAAAACTTTATGTTTTTTAAGCTCTTCTAAGAAAAGAAAGCACTTTCCATATCATTTAAAATAATTGTTTATTTGCACATTTTTTTGGTCCCAGTTAGTCTATCATTTGGTTAAGTGTATTTGCTCCCAATTTCTGGGGTTTCTTTAGCCCTGGTTCGAGTCCGCATGGGCGCGGATGTGATTTTCAACAAAATGATGACATACGAAGTCCCAATGAGCACTGGGCTCCGATCAGATAATGAGCAGATAGAACTGTAATCTGATTGTTGAAAATCTCATATTTTATTTTTTACTAAAGTTATAATCAAATTTGATGAAAAGCCGAGAACTCAGAATGATTAAATTAATTTAAAAAAATTTAGCAAATCAATTTTTATTAAAAATATTATTTTGGAATGCTTTTATAGTTTTTTTTTCTTTTAAATAGGTTGCTAAAGTAATTTGTTTTTTTGTTTTTGTTTTTAGATAACCCAATTTTCATGAACAGTATTTTAAATAAAATTTATTATTTTTTATTTTAAAATAAAATTTAATATTTATAAAATATTTAAAAAACAAAAAAGATCCAGATGGTGGTTGGTTTCAGATTTTTAAAAAAATTAATGCCTCTGAGTGCTTTTTAATTTAAAAAATAGTTATAAATTATTTTTTCCTAAATTCAAAACAGGACGATGACCCGGGTCTGTTCATCTCCAAGCTGGTGCCCGGCGGTGCGGCGGAGCGGGCCGGCATTCGCATTGGCGACAAAGTGTTGGACATCAACGGCACTCCGATGGTTGGCCAACGGCACCATGTTGCGGTCCAATGCATTCAACACAGTTCGGATGTTGTTGAACTGCTTCTGGAGAGGCGGAAAACGGCCGTGGGCGGCACTGATGAGGTAGATTTTTTAGGATGGCGTAAAATTTAATTTTTCTAGAATTTTTCAAAAGGATTTTTTTTGTTTTCTAAAATTTTTTTAAAAATCGGATCGCAGTGAAACGATTACGCCAAATCGCATTTTTCAAAATGCCTTCCCAATTTTCAACAAATTTAGCCGAAATGCCACCCGTTTTCTTCCTCCTCATCCGTAATGGCCGCGCCTTCCGCCCTGATGCCCTCCTCGTCCTCCTCCGCTTCCGCCTTCATCGGTACAGCCTCTTCCCCATCATCATTCCATGCTGCTGGGGCCAATGCCGGTGCTGCTGATGGTGGTAATGGCACTCTCCGGCGCCACCAATCGCCGCCCCCTCCCGCCCATCCGCCGCCCGCTCTTCCGCCTCCGCTCATCCATCACCAACGTGCCCAACAAATCCGTACCGCCCCCACCGCTTCTGCTGCCTCTTCCTCCTCATCCCTAAATCCGCATCATCATCATTTTGGCGGTGGTGTTCATCCGTCCTCTTCCATCATCACCACCAACATTTCTGGCCCACAAATCCAAAACAAACAATGCCAAAATGTCTCGCCGCCCCAGGCATTGCTCGTGGCCGAACTTCCGTTTGGCGACTCGCAATTGGACGGCACCGTTGAGGTGGGTATTGTTCAATCATATATAGTGATGGTCGATTTACTATTGTGAAATTGTCGACTTTTTTGGCTCCGACGACAAAAATCAATTTAAAACAAAAATCAAAAATTCTTTAGAGTAATTAAAAGCCAAAGGACTGAAAAATAAAATATTTTTTTTTTAAAAAATAGTTACATAAGCGTTCGATAATTTTGATAAATTTTAGCCGCTTTGACTTATATTTACTTTTAATTGTGTGACTTGTGATCTCTCTTTTAAATATTTTATTCATTTTTTTAATTTTATCCGTATTACTTTTTGACAATTAATTTATACTTATGTTGTCCACAAAGTCAGCGGATTTTCCCTTTTGTGGACCTTTTCTTTATTGAATAAATAAATAATGCGATTTCCCTCTTACATTTTAATGACCAATTTGTCATGGGTTCGAGTCCGCTTGAAGCATGATGATTTATTTTGATTTTTTTTTCGTAAGATTATTCCATCAAGCACATTTTTTTATTCAGAGTTGAGTGCTTTGAGAAATTCATTTTTTGTTTTATTTTATATTTTTTCCAGGAAGTTCCGCTTGTGCGCGACGCTCACAACTCGCTGGGACTGTCCATCGTTGGCGGCATTGACCACTGCTCGCACCCGTTCGGCACGCCCGCCAACCCGGGCGTGTTCATCTCGCGCATTGCGTCCAACTCGCCGGCCGACCTCACGCGACGGTTGCGTATCGGTGACCGAATACTGAAGGTAGTAGGTCTAGTGAGGGGGAAAATAATACTTTGTACTGATTACAAATTTTTTTTCTATAAGTTTGAATTTTTTCCCAGCAAATTTAGGCGCAAACGAGCTGCTCTTCCTCCTTAACTCACCTTTGCAATTTTCCGAAAATTTCCATTAAAATACCAAAACTTAAACATTGGCATATATCTTTGAATTTTATGGAATTTAACTTAATAAAATAATTTTTGTAAAACAAGATTGGTCTGATGACAATGGAAATATTTATTTCAATTTTTTAACTAAAAATTTTTTCTTAAAAACTGGAAGAAAAAAAATTATCGTGTCTCCTAAAATATAGCCACCCTCCCCCACCTAAATTATTCTGGAAATTAGGACAAATTTGTTTTTTAAAAAAAATAATTTTCTAGCGGTGTTCAACCACCTGAGCTGCCCACCTTTTTCTATTTGTTTGCCTAATTTTTACCGAAAATTAATTCAGGTCTGTTCGCGCGACATTTCCGGCGCCCGGCACATCGACGCGGTGGAGGCGTTGAAGGCCACTGGCCGTGCGCTGACCATCACCGTACGCCATGAGCGTCAACCTGACGGCCTTCGTGTGGTGGTTGTACCGCGCCGGGACACGCACCCGCTCGGCCTGAGCATTTGCGGTGGCATCGGCAGCACCTCGATGAACCCGCAAGTGGGTGCTGCCAATTTTGGTCGTCCCTTCCCTCTCACCCTTGCAATTTTACGAAGAAAAAAAAATTCCATTAAAATTTATAAATGTTTGACGCACACCATCATAAAAAACGAGAAATGAACCAATAAATATAGAGTGCAGAGAAAAATACATCTCTTATTTTGGCATACTATTTCTGTGTCTCTCTGTTCATAGAGATAAAATGAAGCGCATTTTTTTCAAAATCGTCAAATCGCTTTGCATCTGTTTAGAAAAAGCTTCTCCTTATCAAGAGCTCTCTAATTATACTAATATTTCTATTTTAGTTGATAAAAACCTTCAAAAAAATTTGCAAAAATCGGGTATTTTTTAATTTTTTTGGACCAAAAATAAATTTAAAAAAATTAATGTTGTCGAGCGGGCTCGAACCTCCTCCTGCCAATTTTACATTTTTGCCTTTCCCTTTTGAGGATCGCACCGACGAAGGCATTTTCATTGAACGGGTCGAGCGTGGCGGGCCCGGCGAGCAGTGCGTAGTCAGCCATGGCATGGGCAAACCGCTGACGGTTGGCACCCGCGTGCTGGAGGTCAATGACGAGTCGTTGCTCGGCTGTACCAAGGAGGAAGCGGCACACATTTTCCGCTCCTCACGGCCCGGGCCCGTCCGATTGCTGGTCTGCGACGGGTTTGGCGGCACGTCGGTGTCATCAGCTGCTGAACAACGGCAAAATGTGCCATTTGCGGCGGCGGGCTCTCCAAAAAATGCCTCATCACCGCCATTGTCCATGATGCCACCGCCGCTGCTTTCATCGGCGGCTTCGAGTGCCAATGCCACAATTAGTGGTGGTTCACCAGCTGCGGCACAGCCGCCGCAACAGCCACCGCAAAGCGTTGGGCTAACGTTGTTGCCTGCTGTTGCTACACTACAATCATCATCAAGTGCCATTGGCATCGATTCCGGTGCCAAAAATGAGTGCCAACCGACGAAACGCCAATCGACGGGACAGCGTCAGATTGTTAATGGCGGTGGTGCCACCAACGGCGCCAACAACAACAACGCCATGTACCAGAATATTGCTGTTGGCACTGTTAGTGGCGGTAGTCAAAATGCCGTTGAAGTAGCGTCATTGTCGACGATGGCGCCGAAGAATGAACCAAACGGCGGCAAAACGGTGGTGGAGCGTCAGATGTCAGCCTCTGTCTCATTGTTGGACGTTGGCAAACAGTCGGTGGAAGAACAGAAAAAGGTGTGGTTGAATCAAGGATGGCATTCCGAGGCCCAAAAATTTTTTGGAAAAACGAAATTCCGGGGGTGTAAATTTTTTTTGTGTATTTTGATTTTCACACAGGTTCGAGCCCGCTCTACGCGATACGAATTGTTTTTATTTTATTTTCTAATGGACGATAAAATTAACCGTGGTTGAAAAATGCCTTTTAAACTCCCGAACCAAAAAAAAAAATTCGGGAAAATTAAATACTTCCCTAAAATTAGTTAAAGCAATAAATTTAATATTTCTTTTATAGCAATTTGAAGTGACGACCTTCTCCAGCGTGTCGTCATCGCACAACCAATACAATCACTTGTCAAACGGCACCACCCACAACAACAACAACAGGGGTGCCAATGGCAGAAATGCCGACAATTTTGGCACTGAGCATAAAAAAGTGGCATCGCTTGGCGCTCCTCCTCCGCCTGTTGCGCCAAAGCCGAAAATGAATGTGGGTGCATACTTAGAAAATTTCTCACGATTTTTTGAAAAAAAATTTTTTTGGAAAAAACAACAATTCACAATAAAATTTTTAAAAAATCGCTAAAAAATTCTTTTTGCCCATTCCTGCCCCACCAAACTGGTTTCAGTTTACATCGTTTGCTGTCGCTACCGCTGACCTCCACAAGCAAGATGGCAGTGGTGATTGTGCTGCTGGTCGTGCTGCTGACACGACGGCAACAATAGCATTAATGAATGGCAGCGCCGTCGCCACCGATGGCACGGCAGAAGAAACAACAATTGGCGACTTTTCGAGCCGTCTTCGCCTCTTCCAACAACAAATGCAGCATCAACCGATAATGCCGAACCGGACGACGAGTTCAACAAGTCTCCAGCAGTTTGCGGGGGCGGCACAGCCAACAACAGCAGCGGCGGCAGTACTGCCCAAGCTGAAACGGCCTCTGCTCAGCAGCGACGACTTGGCCAAGCTGGCCGAGGACGACCAAATGAGGGCAAAAGCGGCGGCTGCCGCTGCTGCTGGTGAGTGTTTTTTTTTTTTAAATAAATATTGGCAATGAAAAATTCTCAAGAGTTTTTCAGAAAATCTTGAAAACTAAAATGGTTGCTCCCTTAAAATGAATACATATAATTTAAATATTCAATATGTTTTTATTATACCTACTCAAAATTAAGCGCACAATTACCAGCATCAGTCCGTGGAAAATGGCCGGCGTAGGGCAGCGGCATCGCTAGGGGCGGCGGCGGCGGGCAGTTCCGGCGACGCGTCCTCCGGTGGAGAGCAACCGTTCCCGTCGCCGCCACCGCCAATTGCTTGTGCTGCTGCCGGATGCGGCGGAGCGACGACAACGATGATGCTTTCGCCCATGTCACCGGTTGTCGACGGCGGCACCTTTGAGCATCTGCTCAATGACAGGTAGTGGCCAGCATGAGATGTGGTCAAAGTGCCGAATTTTTATGGCATTTATCATATTTTTGGGTCTTCTTCATTATAAAAAAAAATAAAAAAACTAATGTATTTATTCTCCTTCCCAATTTTTCTTTTATTTTGTGTTTAATTGTTACTATCACTGCTTATTTGTTAGGAATTCAGAACATTAGCCTATAGCATTTTTAGGGCGTTAGAATTACACAGAGCACCGCGGGACTCGAGAACACTTTTTCGTCACTTTTATCTGGCACAGACAATGGCGTGCCTAAATGAAGAACTTAGCAATGGCAGACATACACAAAAACTACAATTTTTTT
This sequence comes from Heterodera glycines, assembly GCA_004148225.2. Taxonomy (NCBI): domain Eukaryota; kingdom Metazoa; phylum Nematoda; class Chromadorea; order Rhabditida; family Heteroderidae; genus Heterodera; species Heterodera glycines. The sequence continues at coordinate 1,069,712 of CP049708.1, read as the reverse complement.
TAATAAAAAACTAGCCCAAAATCGCAAAGTTTGGTCAATTTTAACAATATTTGTTAATTACAAATCTCATTAAATACATTAAAAAAAATTGCGTGCATGCGGGACTGAACCCGCTAATTTGAATCTCTGTGCGCGCTTTAACCATTGCGCTATTTTTACACGACGGCAACTGATGCTCTCTGAACACTTTTATTCCCTTCTTTTTCTCTTTTTATTTGGTTTAAATAGTCTTTTGTCTAGAGATTTAGAACATTATTATTTTTCATTAGTATAAAGAGGCTAATAGCACACTTAAGCCTAAATAGGCTAAGCCTACCTAGATTCACCCTGAAAATTTTATTGAACAATTTTCCAAACATTTTTGGGAAAAAATGTCCGAAAAACTGTGGTTTTAGAATGAAACCGAAAGCATTAAATTGGACATTGCAAAATGAAATTAAAATCAAAAAAATGGGCGCCGACAATTCATATTTTACCCACATTTCAGTCCGGTGCCGCTTGGTCCGTCCTCAATTGGTTCAATTCGAACGAAAAAGGCCGAAAATCGGTTCCTCCAGCAACAGCAGAACAGTGCCAATAATGCCACGGTTGTGCCAACATCGACTTCTTCACCGGCACCGGCTGCCATCAGCCAATTGGTGTTGGAGCAACAGCGGCGCCAGGAGTGGCGCCAGGCGCGCATGGCATCGCTGGAGGCCGAGTCTCGGCGGGTCAACCAACTGTTCAGCGATGTGCACGAAACAGCAACAATGGGCAGCGGTGCCGGTGGCGGGGCAGTACAACAGCGCCACTCGCCCGCAGGTGTGTGACAAATCAGATGAGGAGTTGGAGACGAACGGGTGCTGTGCGGTTGTACCCGCCGGATATGACCGCAGCGGTGACGGTCTCCTGAATCGAGGATTTTTTACTCCCCCCCCCCTCCCCGATTTATAAATTCCAATTTAAGAATTTTTCGAAAAAGTCGAGAAAAAATTTCTGTGATTTGTTAATTTCTGAAATTTTTCCAGCGAGCAAAATTAAAGGCTCAAGTACAGTTTATGCGTCCAATGGACTTTTGTGCGTCCAATCGACTTTTATGCGTCCAATCAATTTTTGTGCGTCCAATCAAATTTTTATGCGTCCAATCAAATTTTTCATCCGGTGATCATGTTTATGCTAGCTCTATTTCCGTTTAGCTGCAGCTTAATTCATCATAGGGAATGGTATTGCTTAATCATTGGCTAATTTGGATACAGAAGAGCGAACCCATGGCCTTTTTGCGGAATTTGTCCTAATACTAACAAAAGCTACCATAAAGGTCGTTAGTATTAACGAATCTAGCTAAGAAACGGAAAACAACTTATGTTATATGACTGGTAATTCTGCTAGGATATTCAAAATTTTGTAAAAATAGACCAGAAAATCTTGGTGGAATATTGTCAATGCAATACAATTCGATGTAAAAAAGTGATTGGACGCATAAAAATTTGATTGGACGCACAAAAATTGAATGGACGCATAAAAATTGATTGGACGCATAAAAGTCGATTGGACGCATAAACTGTACTTGAGCCAAATTAAAATTACATATATTTATATAAAAAACAACAACAACAAATTGTGCTTTTTTCAGAAAGTTTCAACGTTAAATGATGAAAAGAAAGATAGAGTGTGTGATCACTTATTTTTGGCTCGTGCTGCCCATTTTGCATTTGCGCCGAAGGCCCGCCCCCTTTTTTAATGTTTTTTGACAAATGTGCAAAAAATTGTCCCAATGAATGGCTGATCAAAACCAAAAAGAAATGTCCTTTGTTTCTCTCTTCTGTCTCTTTCTCTTTCTATTCAATCACTTATTTTTTCTGTAGCCAAAAAATTCTCAACCAAAAATAACGCGCCTTTTCCATTTGCTTTTTTTTTTCTCATTATTCACTCATATATTCATGTATTTATAGGGTCTATCACAGAAAATTTTTAAAAAATTTATTTTTAGGGCCTTGAGCCAAAAATTGAAAAAAAAATGAAAATTTTCTGTGACAGGCCCTGTTTTTCATTCAATTTTTTGTCCACCATTAATGTGCAAAGAAAGTTTCAAATTTTGATTTGTATAATATGTACACAAAATGTTTGTTGTTTCTCATCACACAATTTAATGTGCCCATTTTTTGTTTTTTTCCATCATTTTTTGCGCCAAAAATTCTCACAATTACATATTTAACCTAATTATTATCCGCAAAACCAAAAAGGAAAGCATTCCTCCCATCCAATTATCATCATCATTATCATCATTTACCTATAATTAAGTGTTTGTTAGCCTCTTTTTTTGATGATTTTTGTTTTTGCCTGGTGCTCCATTTCACGTTACACACACATTTGATTGGGACCAAATAAAAAAATTTTGTAAAAATGTTTTAAGACAATTTATTTATAAATTACATTGCGCACTAAACTATTTAATTTTTGATAATTTTTGTTTTTAAAGAAACTAAATTGGGGGGTGGAGACCGACACACTAAGACGAAGCAACACAATATTTATTCAAAAGTCCGATGAGATCAATGCGAAGCAAAATGAGGAACAAAATTTGAGATTAATTGAAAGAAATTAATGAGAATTAAATGAGAATTGAAAGTGAAAATACAATACATAAATTAAGGAGGTCAAAAACATAAAATAAATAGACAAAACGCCACACTTAATTAAAATTAAAACAAATATCAATTAAATCTCCCACAGCCATCGTAGTGCACTCCTCCGTATGAGGGGTCGCCGCCTCCGTAGTGCCCTCCTCCGTACGGTTGGCGGAATGCTTGGACAACTTCCGCAACGCCTTGAAAAAGATTTGACATTCATTTTTAAATGATCGAACCCCGTCAAAGTCAGGATTAGGTCGTATTTGTTAAAAATTTATTTAAAAATATTTGGCATTTTGTCCTTAAAATTTTCAAAAAATCAATGAAATCCCGCAGAATCCCGCACAAAAAGTCAAATTTGCGGATCCCGCTGCGGGATTGGAACTTAAAATTATTTGCGGGACCGGATCCGGCGGGATTAATCCCGCAAATCCCGCATTTTCCAAAAAATGCGGGATTGCGGACTGGGATCCCGCAAAATCCCGCGCCGGTCTCTAGTAATTAGCCTAAAGAATGTGAATAAAAATGGATTAAAATATATGTACCTAACAAAATTTCACCAAAAATTTATCATATACACGAAAATCGTTCTATTGTAGTTGGATCATTCAGCGACAAAAGGAAATTAGAGGAGGACATGGACAAAATCACGCCACCCGAAAATCTATTTAAAAAAATTTCAAGCTTAGAAATCTTGATCAAAATTTTTTATAAAAAATTTAAAGAAGAAATATTTAAAAAATTTTCTAACCATTTTTAGAAACTTTTTGAAAAAATTAGTAATTCATCACAAAAATTTTGAAAAAATTTTTTCTTAGAATTTTCTTATTTTTAATAGGCGAAGAGAGATTGGCATTAGGCAAACAAAATTTTGCTTGCGTCTACATTTTTGGAGCACATTTAATCCATTTTCGTTCCACTCACCGCTCCGTTTTATCGCTGTCGCGGTCCCGAAATGGGCCAATTGGTGGGCGACCAACGCGCGGGCGACGGACAATCGGCAGGCGAACAGTTCGTGAATTTGGCCGTCAAAATTGGGCGAGTCCACATCGACCAGGTCGGGCCGTTTGTCGAGCCGTTCAGTGACCACCATCAAATATTGCTGCTGTTCGTCCTTGAAAAAAGTTTCAATATAATTTCCAATTTTATTGGAATTAGAATTTTTTTTATTTCAAGAAATAATACATGTAATTTAATGTTTTAAACAAAATTTGTCATAAAATGATAAAATTTTATAATTTTTGAGGCTGCAATGACTCCTTGTTGAAAAAACTTTAAATTTTATAAGCGAAAAAAATTCATAGAAATTGCAAAAACCATGAAATAACTAAAAAATTAACGAAATTTTAATTTTCAAAAAAATTTATAAAAATTATTGGTTTGGTAAATTTCTTTAAAAAATTTTTTTGAAATGAAATAGGGCGAGGGGGTAAGTTACTCCCAATGCATCGTTTTTTCCGATTCCGTTTTTCAAAAAAATGACACTTAATACCGGCAGAAAATTTTGCCATTTCACTAATTGAACGTTTTAACACTTACACAAGTGCTAAACACTTGTTCATGTTGAATGAGAAGGCGGTTGCTTTGAAGTTTTTGTCGGGATTAGAAATTGAGGACAAAAAAAGAAATAAATTCCTAAAATAAAAAATTAATTTAAATTGAAATTAATCCAAAATGAAAATTGCACGAAAATTGAAATTTCCAAAAAATTATTTATTTTTTTCTAATTGCTGTCTCATTAAAAAATGCTTTTTCTTTTTTGGCTTTTCCTATTTCTCCGCCTATTATAATTGGATGCTTTTTGATGAGAGCTTAATAAAATTTTATGAAAGTGAATGAATTTTCGCTGGCCGATCAGCGCTTAAATGCGCTGTTCGGCCGTACAAAAATGGGCGGTCCCTGCGGACCGAAGCGGCGCGGCCAATGGGCGGGCAGCACACCGCCACACCGCACACAATTTTTAAGCAAAAGCCACCAGCCCAGCAGCAAGGGGCTTTTTAAAGCTTACATTGTGCTGCATGTCCGACAGTTAATAGCGATAAAAGCCCCAAGCCCCCAGGGGATGATGATTCATTTTTGGTTGTACAATTCAATCATTGGTGGTCGTTCGGTGGCGGTGGCGCTAAACGACCAACAGAAAATGAAAATGAATTGCTAATGAGTTTTTTATAATGAGCAAAAAAAAAAATGGGAAAAATAATTTTTATTTATGTTAATATTTGTACTAATTGTGCGAAATATAATTAAAATAGTTTTGTTTTAAATGCATTTTATTGAAAAGAGAAAGTGGAAGAGATACTTTAAAAGAGTTTGAGGGAAATACATTAAAATTAAACTGACAAATGAGCGGGCGGACGTAACGGCACGGACAAGTGAACAGGCGGACGGAACGGCACAAAAAATATTGTGCATTAGCCTCTGTTCTTTGATCATTAATTAACAAATCACCCGTCCCACTTTTTATACCTTCAATTTACTTCTTTTCAAACTTTCTTTTTTTTAAATTCATTCATTTGTACGATTTTTATAATTAATAAATATTTCGTTCATTTATTTATAAAATTAATTTATTCATTTTTTATCTCTTTTCCCATCAATGGAATTTCCACAGTTTTCACAATTTGTCCACATTTTTCGCTTCTATCAAATCATCCGACAAAATCTGTTCTGATTTTGCTGTTGATGAGTCACTTTTCATCAATTTCAATGCATAAAATTATGGAAGCAAAAAATAAAAATAAAATAATACACATTTAGAAAAAATTGACAATTAAATAAATAATATGGAAAGTTAAACAATTAAGAATTTTGAAATGTTACAGTGTTTTACTCACAAAACTATTTTGGCAGTTTTTAGCATCTAAAAATGTTATCCCTACTTCTAACATGCATTTGTTTTTAGCAATCCTGATGAATGGGCATTCCTAATTTAAATTTGTTTGTTTGAGCTAAAAATTGGTATATTGGGATTATCCGGGGTGCTAATCACTAGGGTTATAAATTATATGGATTAACATATTTTTTCTGCGCCAATGCTATGAAGAAAGGGGCTCAAAAATAGCATTTCTACGTTAAAATTTTTAGATTTGGTGAAAGTTTGTAGTAGAGACCGGACAAGAGGGTCGGTCGGTCGGTTTCGGTATAAAAACCGAAAAAAACCGAAACCGAAAAAAACCGAAAAACTCAAAAATTTGTCGGTCGATCGGTTTCGGTTAAAAAACCGAAAAAAACCGAACCGAAAAAAACCGAAGAAAAATTTTCGGTATACCGTTTCGGTTTCGGTTTTTTTGAATTTTTTTATCTTTTCCCAAAAAAAACAATAAACCATTTTTATCAATAGAAAAAGCGAAAGATCACCTCTGAGTAAAATTGTAGAGCTATTGAAGCTCTATCAATGGTGTAAAAGTTGGGAAAATAATTGAAAAAGGCAGCCAAAAAACGTTTGTTAGCTTCCTGATTCTTCTTATAAACTAGGGTTGCTCCCCGACCCCTGGGGGGGGGGGGCAAAATGTCGGGGGTCGGGGACCCCGATCGGGTAGTGATCAACAAACTTTTTTAACAAAAAAAGACCAAATTTTCTCTTTATATGCTCGAAATCTTCCTTTTTTCACTTTAATCATCTGATTCAAATTCATTCGTTGGCGCCAGCCAGTAAAAGTGCGTCCAATTTGGCATTTTATACAAGGCATCCCAAGCCCCAAAAATTTTCAGAAATCGAATTCCGAGGCTCAATTTTAACCTAAAAAATTTGACAATTTTAGTGGTGCGCTTTTCAAAAACTTTTTGAAAACTTGGGGTGGGGGAGGGGGTGTCCGGCGGTGCCGATAGGCGCCGCCGAAAGTTTTTCGGAATTTTAGGAATTTTTAATTAATTTTATTAAGAAAATTGTACAAATTTAAAAATTTTCAAGAGTCCCCAATTCCCCGAGTTAGTGTCGGGGGGTCGGGGGAAAAAAAGTCGGAGGTAGGGGGCTCGGGGTCGGGGAGCAACCCTATTAAAAACCCCCCAAATAGGTGCTAAAAATGGAAATGAGATAAATATTTTAAAAATCAAAAATGTAGTCAAGTAAATAAATAAATAAATTTTGAATATGAATTTTTGATAAAATTTTCCATTTCTCAGGGGGTGTATTTTTCGTTTTTATTGCATTTTTGTTAATAATTTTTTTCAAAATAGCAGAAAATATTTTACAAAAAATTCTTCAAAATGTAAGAGCACAAAAAAGCAATAAATTTATTATTATTATTAACAGGTTATATCGCTCCAATTTGATTCGGCTTTTTGGTAATACTATAGATGGTACCCCCCCTTTTTTGAAAAAAAAAATTGAAAATTTTTTTTCCGGATATGTCTCCCAATTTTATCCGGTTGAATAGTGTCATTTGTTATTTTTTATTCAGTTCGTGCATTCGAATCGGTTTTGTCGCATAAATGTGAATTTGTTGAAAAAAAAAATTCGATTTTTCGTTCGAATCCGGGTTCGGGGTTCGGAATTGGTTGGAATAGATGTCGGAATCGGATTCTCCCACCCGAAAAACCTATAAAATGAATTAAATCCGGAAAAAAAATTTTCAATTTTTTTTTTCAAAAAAGGGGGGGTACCATCTATAGTATTACCGGTTTTTTTCGGTTTTTAAAAAAAGTCGGTCGGTTTTTTTTGGTTTTTTGATTATTTCGGTCGGTCGGTTTCGGTATAAAAACCGAAAAAAAAACCGAAACCGAAAAACTCAAAAATTTCTCGGTCGGTTTTTTTCGGTTAAAAACCGAAACCGAAAAATACCGAAAAAACCCGAAAAAAACCGACCGGTCCGATCTCTAGTCATCATCGCCTGTCAGCGTTACCACAGCGATTCTTTAATCATCATTTCCCCATGACCGCTGCAGGTTCGATCCCACAACATTTTTAGGCGAAACAGTGCCTTTAACCACTGTGCCATAATGCCGTTGTAGAGCAATCTTTTATAGGTTAATTAATTGATAGTTCATAATGAGCCCAAATTAATTATTCGTAATTAATTATTTTGTTAATCATCACTTTTCTTATTGAGCCGAAATTTTAATTAAAATTAATATTTTTATTATAATTAAAAAATGTTTTAAGAAAATTTAGAAAAATCGAAAATTAAGTCTATCTGCGAGAAAATAGGTCAAATTAAAAAAAAATTAAAAACATGCGTGCAGGCGGGGCTGAACCCCGCTAGTTTGAATCGCTGTGGAGCGCTTTAACCATTGCGCTATTTGCACGACATGAACTGCGGCTCTTTGATATTATTTATTCTCCACATTTTCTCTTAATTTTTGTTGCGACATTCAGAAATTATTCTTTTTATTATTTATTATAAAATTAATGTTCATTAAGCCTAAAACTTGTGTTAAATTTAGCCTAATCTTGAAATACTAAACGGCTTTTTGAAACGAATTTTGTCATTGTTTTTTTGGTTAGATTACAGTATGCCCATCTGTTTTCAGGGCAAGAATTTTCGAGTGGAGGGGGGGGGAGGGCTCGAAAACCTTTTTTTTCACTTCACCCCGAAAATTTTTATGAACTTTTTTTTAATTTTTGCAAAAAATGCCCGAAAAAATGAGTAGAACGGCACCCACCAGAAAGTTTGCATTTTTTACCCATAAAAACCGAAAAATTTTCCGAAAGAATCATTTTGGTAAAATTCTCTCGAGAATTTTAAATAAATTTTAAATTCTTGCAACAAAAGAGCGAACATTTCTCTTTTCGAGTTGATTTTTTCGATAAAAATTAGTAAAATGTTTATAGAACCCTGAACTTTTGAAGTACCGGGACTGGGTTTAGACAATTAACCGTGCCGCCCGGTCATTAACTTCTGTTTCAATTAATTTTTATGCACCTTCCACAACTTTTATTAAAATTAGTTTTTGGCCAATTTTCCGCCCATTTCATTTTGTGTGCCGTCGGGCCGACACAGTGATTATAGCCAATGTCCCCCGCCGGCGCTGGGATTTATTTGTTTTCAAATTATCCGGGGAATAGCAGCTAATGATGATGATAATGAGATCACAACAACTGTTATCCCCATCTTCATCCTTCGGGGCTCCTTTGTCCTCACTTTTATGCATTGTCTCCACGGGTTTGGGCTGCTGGTGGCAACTTATTTAATCGATCCCCGTCTCTCCACATTCCCGCCGGCGTCATCTATCTTTTCTCCCTGCTGCTGTTGGAGGAGTGAATTTGGAAGAAAAATTACTTCCAAAAATTTGAATTAGAATAGAGCGGAACCGGGAATTTTGGGCAAAACCGGGACCGGGGGGGGGGACCTTTTCGGGTGAAAAACCGGGAATTTTTGGCTGGGAAAACCGGGACTAGTCTCGGCCCTGGTCAAAACCGGGACATAGGTACTCAGTTGTCCCGTTTTTTCAGTACCAGGTCCCGTTCCCGCTCTACTCTAATTTGAATCATCATCCAATGAATTTGTGTGCAACCAATTGGGCATTTTCATTTTACAGTTCATCTACATACAATTGTGGTCAGGGTTGGACCTTTTTGTCAGAAATTTGGATCAGAATTGAGAAAGATGAATTAATTTAATAATTTGATTGACTAAAAGTTTTTTTTTTTTCATAAATCTTGGAAATTTAAGCAAAAAATAAAAAAACGATAATAAAATGCATATTGATGATAATATATTTTATACATATATCAAGCCTAACTAATTACTAATTTTCTTTTCAATTTTTAAATTAACTAGAAAAATAACAAGTTAAACCCTTAATTAAATAGAAAAAATAATTTTCTATTTAATTAAGAAAAAAAATTATACTTTAATTGAAACTAAAAATCCATTTTTTACTTTTAATTAAATTGAAAATAATTTTATACCGACCTCCTCAAAAACTTTGGAAATCGCAATTCCGACGTCTCAAAAAAATTCGACATTCGGAAATCGGCATGCCACATATCTCTGATATGGGTGGAACAGATTGTGATCTCTTAATTCCAACAAATACAATATAATTTGCTTGGAAGGTTTAAAAAAGCTAAATAATTAATTAAAATTATTGTTTGAGTTAATGAATATTAATTGCTCTCCTTATGCTAATTTTCACTAATTACTCTTGAGCAACTTTCTTCAGCTGCCCCCTGAATTGAATTTTTGCAACACATTGCCAAACTGTTGCAGCCCAATTATGCCCTCAATTACTGTCCTCCTGTTAATAATGGTCATCAAATTACTGTTGTTGTTGTTGTTGCACAATCCCCGCGGCACGTGGTGCCAAAATTTTGAGAAAAGTCGCAGCGTTTGGGTGGAGCAGGGGCTTGTGAAGGGCAAAATTTTCAAAATTGACGGACGCCAAGTGCAAATTTTTCGTGGCATACCGTAAGCCGAGGGGTCCTACCCTACCATTTTTTAAAGAAATTTTCCCATTCATGTGTGACAGATACGCGGAGCCTCCGGTTGGAACGCTTCGCTTTAAAAAGGCAAATTTTTTTTGTTTGGTGTTATGCTTGTGATAGGCGGACTATGTTTTTTGGAGATTAGGTCGTTTTGGCGCCGATGTTTTGGCGCCAGCCTCAGTTTTTTGATTATAACTTTTTTATTTGTCGACCAAATCTAACGATCTTGGTATCATTCGAAAGCTCCTTACATGCTCTTTAGCCTTACAAAGTTATTAAGAAAAACCTTCAAAATTTTTGACTTTTTTGCAATTTCATGTTATAACTGTTTTGATAATTGTCTAATCTCGAAGCAATACCTTAGAAATAGCTTCTAAACATGTTAAGCTTTCGAATGACACCAAGATTGTTGGATTTGGTTAACAAGAAAAAAAGTTATAGTCCAAAAACTTGGGCTGGCGCCAAAACGTCGGCGCCAAAACGACCCCGACCCGTTTTTTGAAATAAATTTTTCGGTGTTAAAAATCAAAAATTTCAGAAAATATAAAAAATTTAAAAATGATAAAAGAATGTAATATTTTATTTTCCCAGATTCAATTTCGCAAAAAAAAGAAGTTATTTTATCTAGAGTAGTTCCACCCCCGATTTTTTTTAAATATTTAAAAAAACCAAAAAATTTTAATAATAAAATTTGAAGAAAAGAATTTCGTAAAATTTTCTAGCGCTTTTTTCAAAATTTTGTGATGAGTTTACCGTTTTCTCAGATATTTCTTTCAAAAAAATTGCTGAAAAATTTTTCAAAAATTTTCGGGACTGACTGGACAAAGATAGCATTTTTATCGAGAAAATGTTTTTGATACGGTATTTGCTAGGGTCCATTAGGGTGCGAAATTTTCGTATAAACTAGATTTTTTTTGGAATTTTTAGATTGCTTTTTCATATAAAATTAGCCCATTTTTTGGAAATTTTAGCCCGTTCGTAAGCAGCGATGGGAACGCGAATTTTCGGCCACCGAATATGGGCCCCCGTGCACTCAGTTCATGGACTTCCACAAAAATGACCGTTTTTCGGCCCAAAATATGCGGGCCGAAAGTGAGGACTGTCTGTCGCTGAACATTTTTGCGCCATATGTGAATTTTATATAAAAAAATCTGTTTTTTTTAATTTAAATTAAATATAAAAATATAATTTATTAAATTTAATTAAATTAAATACATTCAAATAAGCCAAAATGAAATTCTAAGAGTTAGAAAAAGCGGAAAATTCTATTAATTTTTTTTAATATAAAATAATTATGAAAAATTATGGATTAAATAAAATTATTTCTAAATTATTATTTTTTAATTATAACGAAAATTAATTAAAATATTAATCATATAAAAAATTTATATTTTAAAATTAATTATTTTTTAAAATAAATTAATTATTATGAAAAACTTACTAATCAATTAATTTTATTTTATAATATTGTTTTAAAAAAAATAAAGATAATTAATTTTTTTGAAATTATTTTTAAAGTGAAAAATATTTTTATAGATGATATCCAATTTAATTGATAATCATATTTAAAACTAAGGAAAATGATTAAAAATTATTTAAATATATTTCCTATCCTTTTAAATTAAAATATTATTTTTTGTTTTTTTTTAATTTTTTTTTTAAGAATTCGGAGGACGAAAGTGGGCAGCACCCAATTTTGGTATGGGTCCACGGCGGCTCCTTTTTGGCCGGCTCTTCGGACACCGGAATTGGTGGGTGGGTTCACAAAAAGTGCCAAAAACGAATTGGATTTTCAAATTCGATACAATGGCATAGACATGGAAGTATTGGCACGAAATTTGGCGTTCCGTAACATCACTTTTGTGTCGGTCAATTACCGGCTGGGCCTGTTCGGCTTCATGTCGGTGCACCACCCGGACGGCCATGTGGAGGGCAATTTCGGCATTTGGGACATTGAGGTGGGGGTGAGTGTGGCAAAATTCTGCCGGTATTAGAAAATTGGTAATCCGTAATTACGGGGTCCAAAATTCCGTAATCCGTACGCCCAGCCCTGGTCGGCACTGTTTTATGAGTTATTAGTAGTACTTACAATGGAATTTCGTACAAAAATTTTCTTGTTTTAAAGAATTTTCAATTAATTTCCCAAAATAAATCAGAAGAATTCTTCATAATCTAGAAAAAACCGAAAAAACTCAAATTTTTTCCAAATTGGAAAGAAATTTAAAAAAAATTAACTGAATAATTCGCAAAAAAATTATATGAATTTTTTAAAGATTTTTTTTGAAATTATTCTGTTCCCCCCCCCCTCCACAAAAAAAATATTTAAAATGTTATAAATTAATTAATGTTTTTTAAATCAATTTTTATGCTAAGAAAAAACGAATTTTTTTTTTTTTTGAATCTGAATGGGGTTAAAATTTTAATTTTTTTAAAACTATTTGTCGTGGATTTGAAAAAAAAAATAGTTGCGAGCCCTAATTGATTGATCCATGATTTTTTTTCCTCTGCTGTTCAGCTGGCGCTTGAGTGGGTCCAACGGAACATCAAGCAGTTCAACGGAGACCCAACACGGGTTGGTTGGTTTTGGCTATTCTCGCCATCACTTAGCAACAACAATTGTCCCCCAATTTCTTAAATATTAATAATTTTTTCTATTTTTAGTAATTTTTAATTATTTTTTTATGTGTTGTTCACCGTTTGCTCACTTTTTCACAGGTCACATTGATGGGCGAAAGTGCGGGCGCTGCTGCCGTTTCTGCGCTCGCTGTCTCGCCGGTAAGCAAAAAAAAAAACTAGGCACAGGGGACTTAGTGCCAGGTGCCCTTGGAGCAAACAAATTAAAAAAAAATTTTTCTATAAATCGCTGAAAAAATTTTCCAAAAAATTTTTTTCACAAAATTTTCTAATATTTTCCTTTTTTTCAAAGAGTTCTGTGCTTGAAAGTTTTGCTTTTTAATTTTATGCCCATTCCTTCAATCATTCATTTACATTTAAACCATTTCTGATCAGTGTTTTGGCTTGTTCACTCAAATTACGCGTCACACATTTTTTCGATCACTCACTCTTCTGATCACTTTTAAAGCGCCTTTATTGGTCAATCTTAAAACTTTAATTAATTCATTTATTTTTTCTACACCAATTCCGATCAGTTTCGTTTCATTTTCATTTCCCCGATCACTTTTGCAAAAAGCAGCATTTTTCGGCACAATTCCTTCCAATCACTTTTTTTTGCCCTTCAATTTGAGATGACCAAAGATTTGTTGTCCGGTGCCATTGCTCTGTCCGGCTCGGCAGTGGCCGGCTGGGCCATCCATCGTCAGGGCGGCACGCCGCCCAACTGGGACATGGCCAACATTGCGGACTACATCCGGTGCAACAAGCTGATCGACGAAGCGGATCTGCATGACACATTGGCACAATTGCCAATGACTGAACGGGATCGGTCAGTGGGATAAATGAATGGGGGATTAAAATAAATTAGCAAAAAATGGGGGGCCCAAAAATAATGAAAGATTTTTCGTCCATCCCTCCAATAACCAAGCTATGTTTTTTTTTCAAAAATATGCTAAAATTGGGGTCCGGCTGTACTGATCTAATGGTAGGCCCCGCAGTGGAAATTTTTTTTTTTTTTTTGGAAATTTGAATGAAATATTTTTTTAAAAATGTGGAAAATTTTGAAAAAATTAACCATTCTGAAGCTACAAGACTATAATGAATGAATTGATCACTTTTTATGAGTGGTTTTACTAAAGTTTGATAAAAAAAAATGCCAAAAATAATTATATAATTTAATTGAAAATTATAAAATAATTATCGTTTCGCCTCTTTTTCATCAATTTGTTTTGGCCACCTACAGTATCACTTCGGTAAAAAAATCATTAATTTGAAAAATATATTAATTTTACGCCATTTTTTTAAATTTATATAATCAAAAAAATCTGGCATTTTTACAGTCGAGCCCGGACGGACCCGGCGGGCTTTTACTGGGCGTCCCGGTCCCGGTCCCGTTTTTTTTTTGGAAAAAAACGGGCCCGGGACGCCCGGTAAAACGGGCTTTTTTGAACGGGCGGCCCGCCCCGGTCAATTTTCGAAGCCCGGTCCCGGTCAATTTGACCGGGCTAAAACGGGCTTAAATTCCGCCAGCGAAACTGCCCAAAATTTGAAAATTTAAATAATTATTTTGGCGAAATGTCTTTAATTCAAAAATTTCAAGATAGAACTTTGGATTTTTGAAATTTTTGGGCAATTTCAACTGTTAAAAAGACCCCAAAATCCATACAAAATTGAACAACATTTTCATAACATTCTTTTTACACAAAAAAATATTTCAAATTTCATGAAAAACCAAAAATTTTCTTAATAAATTTCATTAAAAGTCAAAGTTTTTCTTCAGCGTCGCCTAGTACAAAAAGCTAAATTTTTTTCTAAAATGTAGCTCAAAATAGCAAAGTTTTGTCATTTTTTCGTGTAAATCTGTTAGCAAAGCAAACTCAAATTTTCAAAAATTTACCCGGCGGCCCTGTCGCCCCCCCCCCAATGTCGTCAAAATCTTTTTGAAAAAATGAACCTTAAAATTCTTTTGAAGAGTAAAAAAGGTCGATTTACAATGGCTTGACATTTCTAAGCTAAAATAAAGGACTATAAAATTTTTTCGAATTTTTAATCAAAATTCCAAAAATTTTGAAAAAAGCCCGGTCCCGTACGGGCGCCCGGTCAAAATTTTGAAAAAAGCCCGGTCCCGTACGGGCGCCCGGTCAAAATTTTGGACCGGGCCCGGTAAAACGGGCTTTTTTTGAACGGGCGGCCCGCCCCGGTCAATTTTCGAAGCCCGGTCCCGGGCCCGGTCCGGTATTTTCAAAATTCCGGGCTCTATTTTACAGTATAGTACAGAGCCTGTGACTAACTACTGTACTGATCATTAGTCAATAATTTTTCTTGTTGTTTGTTGCTGAAGGTGGCACAAGCATTGCAACCTGCAGGAGCGTATCCCGGAGTGTTTGTCGAACAGTGCGGGCCAGTCGTTGAACACGGCGGAAATGTTGGCCTGCTTCCGGCTGCATGTCAACGTGTCCGAGTCGCCGATGTTCTGGCGCGCGTTGGCCGCCGAATTAGGCACGTTTTCACAAATTGGAACCATTTTTGTTCCCCCCCCGTCTCCAATTATCCTCCCATTTCTGATAAGGTCGGAAAATAATTGCCCATGGGGGATAATTAGCGAACGAAAAACGAAACAAAATTAAAATTTTACCGAAAACTAAAACGAAACTCAAAAAAATGGCGAAACAGGGGAACAAAACGAAAATGACAAGAACTTTCGCACACACCCCTTGTTCCTATGAATTTGAATTTCTTTTAAAAGCAAAAAATTGCCAATTTTTCCCCAATTCTTTCGCTGACCCACGAAATGTCCAAGTCTCGAATTTGAGTTTTTTATTATTCAGATGGGCCTAAGGTTAGGCAAGGGGTAATATAAAGGGTATATTTGTATTCAGCGACCCCGAAAACCCTAAAAATCCTAAATTAGACTCATTTTGTTTTTATAAATTTTGAAAAATTTTGGACATTTCGTGGGTTTTTACTCTTTTGGACATTTCGTGGCTTGGACACTTTGTGGGGGTGCCAATTCTTTAATTGGGTCCTTTTCTTGTTCATTAAAAGAATTATAAATGGTATTGAACCTATTTCGTTGTTATACATACAATAAATAGTAAACGATTTACAGAATTTCAAAATTTTCGAGCTTTTATCATTTAAAAAATAAATAAATTTTTATTGCTAAAAATGGTTTAAAAAGCTTCCAAGTAGTATTTAAATACAGTTCAGCAGTTTGTACATACAGTATCTGTAATGGCTGATCGAAAATAGCTATGGGAGCTGAAAAAGCTGTGGGCGCAAAAGCAACAGGGGCCAAAATGGAGGAAAGATGGCCCCAAAACAACAGTCATCCCTCCGGGGTCAAGGCAGTTCGTACAATGGCGTTTCGTACAATTTAAAATAGGAATGGCAATAACTTTTTTGTTGGTCAGTTAATTTCTTCAAAATTAGTATCATTCGAAAGCTCTACGTGTTTAGAAGCTATCATTAAGCAGAAGCTAAGCGATTAATCATCTCACCAAAAAGTTATGATTTATAAGACTTAAAAATTCAAGAAAATCCTAATTTTTTGTAAACTATAAATCATAACTTTTTGGTGAGATGATTAATCGCTTAGCTTCTGCTTAATGATAGCTTCTAAACACGTAGAGCTTTCGAATGATACCAATTTTGAAGAAATTAACTGACCAACAAAAAAGTTATGGGCATTCCCATTTGAAATTGTACGAAACGCCATTGTACGAACTGCTATCGACCCCATCCCTCCAGTGGCGGATGTGGTTTAGTGGCTAAGACAACGGATCCACGTAAGGGGCCCCGAGCGGCGGTTCAAATCCGTCCTTCCACCCCAATTTTTCGCCTAAATAATAGTATCCACATTCAAAAATACAGTATCACCGAACTAATTTTTCGGCACACTCTTTTGCTAGTGTCGTCCATTTTTGAAGTTTTTAGGCGTTTCCAAAATGGTGGTGGATGGTGAGCTGATCATCGACTCGGGCACAGAACTGATCCGTGCCGGTGCCCGGGTGCCGCTGCTCACCGGCGTGGCACGGCGCGAATGGGCGCACAAAAAACGTACAAAAATTGGCATTTTAATTTTTTTTTTTTTAATTTTTTGCCGTCCCCAATTTCAGCGCTTTTTTATCTGTTCTATCGGTACGCCAACTACAGCCGGGAGCAGGTCGAAAGTGCCGTCCGACGCATTGTGGAGAACGGGTTTGCCAACACGTTGTCGGCACGGATGACCAACTCGACGGTGGACCTTGTGGCGAATGCCACTTTTTTGAGATACATGGTGTGTGTGTTGGTGTGCCAGGCCCCATGGAATGGCAATTTTGAAAATTGGAATTCCGGGGCCAAAAATTTATGCGGTATTCTGAGACTTAAAAATTTTTCCGGTATTACGAGCGCTAAAAAAAAAAATTTTTTTTTCGGATTTAAATTTTTTTGGAATTCAGATGGCTCAAAACATTTTTTTTTTTCGGATTTCCGACGGTTCAAAATTTTTTCGGATTTCCGACGACTCAGAAATTTTCGAAAAATGCTCCAACTCTCTACGATTTCTCTACAAATTTTTCGCAAACTTATGCCTTAAGATTGGCCTATGCTTAAATTTAATATAGTTGGTCTGTGCTTAAATTTAGCCTAGTTCTTTAAAACTCAAAAACAATTTTTGGCTTAGCAAGACGTCGACTTTGCCTACGATATGCCGGGGGTGGTGGCACGTCTACAGGACCTGGAAAGTGACGTGGAATTTGTGGCACCGTGCCAAGCAGAGGTGCTTGAAAACCCGTAAATTGATACCTAACGAACTGCTCGAGAAAATGGCATTTTCGGATTTTGCTCTCGAGACTTGGCCAATTTGCCAAACAGAGTTCATTCCCGTCGCTCAACAACAGCGAACGCGCTTTCAGGTGGACGCGTATGTGGCCAGCGGCGTGCCAGCCTTTGTGTACTCCTTCGACTTTGTGCCACGGGGCGACGTGGTGGAGGAGGACCGGCGCTTCTACCCAATGTTTGGCGAGCGTCCAGTGGGCGTGCGGCGCCGGGACCGGAAGCGAAAAGGTGGGCCGGCCACAAAAATGCTTTTGTAAGCAATTCAACTATAATTAGTGGCAAATCGAACAGTTTACCGGTTACAGCAGAGTTTACTTACCGTAACCGGGTTGGGTTTTTAACGAAAAAAGGGGAAATGACGAATTTTCGTTTTTTACCATCCACCTCAAGGCCATGAACAGGACGCGTTCCACGGATTGGACCATGCGTTCATCTTCACCGAAGGCTACTCCTCCAACTTCCATCTCGAGCCGTACACACGACGGGACAAGGCAATGTCGCGACTGTAAGTGTACTATATATTATTTGTCTGTACAGTAAGAAAGCGTCCAATTCAAATCAATCATATTAATATTATTGGCAATCGATTGATCAGGGTAAAAAAATATTAACAATCAGGAGTAAAAATTTTAGAAAATTTTTATAAGAGAATTTCAAGAAAAATTTTTTTTAGATTTTTTCTGCGATTTTTTCAAAATTTTATGGAACCTTTCGATTTTTGGGCCTACTTTTGAATTAAAAAAATAACAACAAAGGACACGTAGAATTGCATTAAATAAGCATATTAATGTCACAATTTAAGCAAAAAACTTTTTTTTTTTTTTTGAAACTTTCTTTTAAAAAAATTCTAAGATTTGAAATTTTAATTTGGGTTTAATTACAAAAACCCTCACCATTAATCAAATTTTTTGTTTTTCTAAAATTTACGAAATTGGAAAACATTTTTTCAAGTTGTATTTCTTTCTAATGACTGAAATATAATATAATTAATTAATTTTTATTTTCTATTTCAAAATTTGTGAATATTTTTGCCTTTTTTTTGGTTTTAGCCAATTTAATGAATTTGAAAGTTTGTCCATCCTTTTAGGTTTTTTGAGTAATATTTCAATGCCAATATATTCCACTGATCAATTGATGGACATATTTTTTGTGATAGTTCCGATCAACACTGACCTAATCATCAAAATCTTTCTTCAGTTTGACTCGTTTGATCACAAATTTTGTGGCCACCGGAGATCCGTCGACGAGGAATTTCAGTTGGCCACCATGCGGCAACGGCACAATGCAACACGCTTCACTGAACATGCCGCCAAAGTGTGTGTTGTGCCAAAAATTGTGAACAACAAAATCCGAGATCCCCTCCAAAAAAAACCCCGATAATTTATCATTAGTAGGGCTGCCAATTTTATGTAAATACATATTTTTTTCCAGGCTTCTCCATGCTCTAAATAGCAGGAAAAACACTTTATTTTTTGTGTTTGCGAACAAAAACCGGGACTTTTATTTACATATTTTTACATATTTCTGGATTTTCTTACATATTTGTACATATTTTGGATTTTTTTCATATGTATTTTCATTTTTTTTACATATTTTGAGTTTTTTTTTTGGAAATTTTTGGAAATCCTCAAAAAAAATCCAAAATTTCGGCAAATATTTTTGTACATATTTTCATTTTTTTACATATTTTGAAATTTATAAAGAAAAAAAAAGTTTGAAAATGTTGCCTAAAAATACCAAAAAAAGTAATTTTATGTCATTTTGTGGCTATTTCATATTTTACGGGGATTTTCTTTCCCAAAAAATACCATAAAAAAAAAATTTTATTTACATATTTGGGGTTTTTTGTACATATTTTGGAATTTTTCTTACATATTTATGTACATATTTGGATCACTTTTTGTACATATTTTTTGCAGCCCTAATCATTAGGGAAGGGATTTAATATGTTTTCCCCTATATTTTCCATGCTCTAAATATTCGCAGTTTTTTTTGGCACATATTTGCGGTTCAGCTAAATATTTTGAGTTTTTTGAGAAAGATAAAAATTTATTATAAAAAAATTTTAAAAAAAAACCTAAATAAGCGAATTTTTTTAAATATATAAGAAATTGTTGTACTTTACATATTTTTCAAGGTTCTCAAATAATTTTTGTTCCATAATTTGTATCTCTCGTTTTTTGTACAGTTACGATATAGCAAATTACAGAATGGTCTGGATGTTGTTGATCCTTAAAAAATTTTTTCAAAAAAAACATTAAGAAATTGCCCCTAAAAATCGGGTTTTTAAAAATACTTTTAAAAAGAGCTGTTTTGTTTCATAGTTTTGCTCTTTTTTTTTACCATATCCCCTTTTTTTGTACGGTTACTGTATTATAGCCAGCAAATTACAGAATTAACCGGGGACCGATCCATTTCCCGACGCCGACCTTTTGGAATGACGAGGTGCGAATGCTGTCCAAGTATCAGATGGCTGACCCAAGCGGACGTGCCAACGAGCAGGCAGTCAACGAATTGTAAGCAGCGGTTGTTGTGTGATATTAGCGACATTAATTAACCAATTAATTAATTAGCTATGAGATAGTCCCTGCCTCGAAATTTTTCCAAAATTTTAAGCCTTCCAGGGGTAAATTCGCAGAAAAATTGTTGAAATTTTATCATTTGTTGTTATACGTAGGGTTCGAAATTGTGTGATTTTGCATATTTTTTCTGCGCATATGCAATGAAGAAAGGTGCTCAAAAATAGCATTTCTACGTTAAAATTTTTTTTGATTTGGTGAAGGTTTTTAGTGCATATAAAATCATATTTTGGGGGTTTTCGAGAATAAATGCATATTTTGCCATTTTTGGGTTCTTTTAGAGCATTTTTTGGGTCCACTGCGTTTCGGCGCTGGCGTTTCGGCGCCAGCTCGTTTTTCCACTATAAGTTTCTATAACTTTTTTCTATGTCATCCAAATCCAACATTTTTGATATCATTCGAAAGCTTAACATGTTTAGAAGCTTTTTCTAAGCTATTGCTTCGCGATTAGACAATTATCAAAAAAGTTATACATGAAAGTTGCGAAAAAGTCGAAATTTTGAAGTTTTTTCTTAATAAAATTTTTCTAGGCTTGAAAATCTTTTGGCTTTTTGTAAGGCTAATAGAGCATGCTAAGAGCTTTCGAATGATACCAAGATTGTTGGATTTGGATGCCAAAGAAAAAAACTATAGTGGAAAAACGAGCTGGCGCCGAAACGCCAACGCCGAAACGCGTGGGTCCCCATATGTTGGTAAATTTTTGGAAATTTCACAAGAAAAATGCGAAAAAGCGAAAATACACCCCCTAAGGATCGTCTTTTTTTTGCGAAATAAAAAAAATACACCCTTGAAAATCGAAAATTTTTTAACTTTTTGTAAGAACTTTTGGAAAAAAATTTATTTATATAAAAATGTACCTTTGTTTTAGCATATAATAAAAATTTTAAAATTTGGAAATTCAATATTTTTGCAACTGTCTAAAAAATGCTCCTTAGCCCTTGTTTTTTTTGTTTTCAAAGTCAATTCTTAATTTATACATACACAATTGTTGGCATTTTTTTCAGAGTTAAAAGCCATCTTTGGCAGTTTTTAAGGCATATTTTGCATATTTGGGCATTTTCAGGGTTTTTAGGGCATATTTGGAGGATTTTTAGTTGTATGTTTTATGCGCATATTTTGCATTTTTAGTGCATACAACTTCGAACCCTAATCCAGTGGGGTTAATCCCGATTTCGGACTGGGATCGTGCAAAATCCCGTGCCGGGCTCTAGTTTTCCAATCACATTTAATTTGCTTCTGTACACAATTTTCAATAAATTAATTACCCCCTCAAGAACATATGAAGAGCGTGTGCAGCTAAGAGCGTACAAGTGAGTTTTGCTTGCATGCAATTTTCTGGCGATAATTTGGAAATGGCAAATTATAAATTTTTTTTTTCATTTTTTAAATAAATTAATAAATATTTTAAATATGATGAATATTAAACATTAAAATTGTATGTAATTCTAGCAAATCCCTGGGGTAATCGGCACGGCACTGCTGGCGGGAATGCCATACTTTAAACAAAAAGATATTGACGATCTTTGCATGCACTTAATATTATAATAATAAATTCAAAAATTTTTTGTTTACAAAATTCAAAGATTTTCAAAAAATTGCGATAATTTTTTTTTTCTGACACAGAAAAGCTTTCCATTTTTTTGTTGTTGAAAAAATTGTCAATTTTCTAGGTTATCATTATCGTTTTTTTCAAATTTGTTAGGCGTGCATGGTACGCTCTGTGGGCATTTGTGTTCGCCATCGCCCTGCTCATTTGGCTGCTCATTGTGTGCGCGGTGTGCCATTGGAGTCGGCGGCACAATGGCCGATCAGCGTACGACAACATCGTTGTTAATCGCTGATCTGAGATTAAATTGATATTATTTTGAGCACTAATTATTACTATTTGGATTAAATATTTTTCCTGCAACTTTATGTGTATTTACGTAAATATTTCGGCATTTCTTTTATAGCAATTTTTGTAAATATTTTTGCCGGATTTAAATAAATGCATTTTTCGATCAAAATTATTCGGAATTGGAGCCGAAGGAATGAAGGGGGTAAAAAAAATCATTCAGAAAATCCAAGACAATTGCGACCCGACTTTTTCGACCCTAACCAAAATATTAAAAAAAAAACCCTCAGAAAATTATTTTCCCATCCAATTTATGCGAATTTTTATGCCTCTTTCTGATAAGCCGATTCATATTTTCTAGAAAATTTTTCCTAACCCCCACCAGCAGAGGGCTGCACGAAAACTTAAAAAAAAAATTTCGTATACGAAAACGAACTGAAAAAGGGCATTCGATACGAAAACGAAACGCGAAACGAAAAATAAAAAATTTTAAAAACCGAAACGAAACGAACAAAATTTTGAAAATGCAAAAAACATACCTCCCCTAATTCTGGATTTCGAAAAAAAAGAAACAAAAATACACCCCTAAAAATCTACGTCGTCCTTTACTAAAAAAATTTAATTAATTTATTATAATTTTATTTCCTTTTTATTATTATTATTATTATTATTTCTGCTCCATTTACATTTTACAATAAATGAATGAATGAATCAAACGATTTTAAAGAATTTGTAAAATTAACATTTTTATTTACCATATTAAACGGATAAATTCGCATTCAACAAATTCTTCTTTTTTATTAACATTCGTAAAGCAAAATGAAATTTATCCATAAAAAATAGTCAAAATATGTAAAAAAAATGAAAATATATATGAAAAAAATCCAAAATATGTACAAATATGTATAAAAACCCCGAAATATGTAAAAATATGTAAATAAAAGTCCCGGTTTTTGTTCGCAAACACAAAAAATAAAGTGTTTTTCCTGCTATTTAGAGCATGGAAGCCTGGAAAAAAATATGTATTTACATAAAATTGGCAGCCCTACTAATGATAAATTATCGGGGTTTTTTTTGGAGGGGGTCTCGGATTTTGTTGTTCACAATTTTTGGCACAACACACACTTTGGCGGCATGTTCAGTGAAGCGTGTTGCATTGTGCCGTTGCCGCATGGGGGCCAACTGAAATTCCTCGTCGACGGATCTCCGGTGGCCACAAAATTTGTGAGCTTCCCCAATTTCCTCCGTTTCGGCTCCGATCGGTGGGGTTCCAAGGTTTTAAGGCTCAATGACGGCGGTGAGTCTCCAACGCATTTGTATCCCTACGGCCTCGGCCTCGGTAAAAGGATTGGCGAACAACATAAGGATGGTGGGCCCGGCGTTAACGAGAATTATGAGAGTAATCAATAGACAATTAGGACAAATGAGAAGAGACAGATGGAACGGAACGAGACAAACGATGGATCCTAAGAGAATTATCATCAGGGAATCGTGGGATTTGAGTAAAAATCCAGGCACGCAAGCACTTCAAAATTTTCCCATCGGCACGGACACGGGTCATGTCAAATGTATCGCCAAATCTCCAGATCTCAACCAGGCTTCTTCCACTCGAAGTGAAGGCAACGAACCATTCGCCCGCGACTTTCTCCAGTTCCGGGAGTAGTTCATTGTACTGTACATGCTGCTCGCGCACAAAAGGAGGGGGAATCCAGATGAATTGCACATGTTTGAATCGGGCACACAGCTCGCGAATTCTTGCACATTCACCAACGATTTGTGCCACATTTTCGCCTATTTTCAGTGCGTCACGTCCCAAGAAAATCAGAGCAGAAGACACTTTAGTGCCCTAGTCCGTACGGTTGTCGGAACCCTTGGGCAACTTCCAAAAAACTTTGAAAAAGATTTGGCATTCATAATGCAATAACAATGAAAAACACACCCCTTAGAATATTGCTTTTCTTGAATAATAAACAAATTCTTTTTTCTTAGGTTTTATCGATTTCGGTTTTAATAAAACGGACCGACTGAGAAATTTTTGAATTTTCGATTTCGATTTTGACCAAAACCTTTAGACCGCCCTCTTGTCCGGTCTCTAGACAGAAATACCAATTAATTTTCAACTGACCTTTGACCAACTCGAGTTTGTTTGATGTAGAACGCGGTTTTTGAGATCGTTGAGCAGGAAGGCCAGCGTACACTTGGGCGACCAACACACTAAAATGAGGGGAGAAAGTCAAATTTAATCAGGATTTCCCTTTTGACAACGTTTATTAATTAATTTATTTTAATTATTCGATTTGGATTAATTATGAATTTGTGTCCCCAATTAACACTTACACAAGTAAAAAATAGAATAGAATAATACTTAAAAATAATTCAATTTGATTGAATTATTTTGATATCAGAGCCGAGTTTGAATGATATTTTTGATCACTAACGAAAAGTGGTGGCGATGGAAAAAATAGGAAACAGTTTTTTTCAATTTTTCCATCGGCAGGCACTACATTTCGCTACATCATAAACATCTGTCAAAATTGGCCAAATACAATAAATTGGTATCATTCGGAAGCTTTTGATAAACGCTATTTGCTTTCCAAAAATCACAAAGATTTGCAAACATATAAAAGTTATAAATAAAATATGAAAAAAGTCTTTTTGCGGGTTTCGTGTTGCAGCATTTTATAAATTTTTTTAATCGCTATAGTAAAAGCATATTAATAGTTTCTAGACACGTGGAAATCTCGAACAATGTCAAATTTTTAAAACTTGGTCAATCAAGAAAAAAGCTTCTGGTGCTTTTATTGATGATAAATTAGGTACCTATTTCGGCATTTTTGTTACCTATTTTAAGGATTTTCAAAAAATTCTTAACAAAAATGCAATAAAATCAAAAAGATATACAAATAAGAATCTACCAAACATTTTTTAAAAATATACCCTTAAGAATTGGGAATAGATGAAATATGGGATTTAAAAGTCAGTTTGTTGTCAATTAAGATTCCAAGATCTCGAATTGTTTGGGTCTCTTTAATAGTCTTTCCATTAAATTGGTAGGGAACCTTAAAATTGTCCTTGCCGAGGTACAGAGAAGCTGATTTTTCTGGTGAAAATTGTAGACCCCACATTTGGGCCCATTGGCAGACGCAATGTAAGGCTACGTTTAGTTTTTTACGTTGAAATTCGGTGTCATAACACAGTAAATTTTAGTATCGTCGGCAAAAAGTTGGTTGTGAGAGATGGGTGGTATTTCCCAACGCTGAAAATCTTTTCCAATATATTTATATATATTTCCGGGGTTTTGGTCTAAGAATTTTTTTTCCTGTTTTTCCTGGAATTTCCTAGTTTGAATTTTGATGTGGAGTGCTATGGATTTATATAGGGGAAGATATTTTTCAGGTTCTTTTTTGAGTTTCTTCCAAAGAGCTGCCTTTTCTTTAATTGATGCTTTAAGAGCGGTAGGATAATTGACTGATTTAGGTTTCTTTTCGAAGTTTATCTTTGGGGCAAAAAGGTTTAGCCCGTTTAGAGATTCTTTAACAAATCGACTGTATTTATTTTCTATGTTATATTCTGTTTGGGTGACATTTTCTAAATTGTGTGTTAGGAATGCGTTTATTAAACTAGTATTTTTTGAATCAAATTTACGGAAAGAAATGTTTGTACAGGGATTTTTTATTAGAGAGATAGATAGGTTGAGATAGATCGATTCATGGTCATTTATCAAGCTATCCCTAGTTTGGGCTTCAAGTGATAGTCGGTGATCATTTGTCAGGCATAGGTCTAATAGCCTCTGTACCTCTCGTTGATGTTTGGCAGTGCAAAGACAATTTATTTTTGATGAAGAATTCGACAAAGTGATGTCCAATTTTGTTAAAAGGGGCTGGTGTATTATTTATATTTATGAATATGCATTTTTATGCAGCATATGCCATTTCATATGTATAGATTTTGTGAATATGCACGTTTTACGCATGTGCCTCTCCTCTGTATATATTTATGAAGGTGCACTCTTATGCATATACCATCCCATAAGTGTATATTTATGAATATACATTTTTATGCAGCATATGCCATTTCATATGTATAGATTTTGTGAATATGCACGTTTTACGCATGTGCCTCTCCTATGTATATATTTATGAACGTGCACTCTTATGCATATACCATCCCATAAGTGTATATTTATGAATATACATTTTTATGCAGCATATGCCATTTCATATGTATAAATTTTGTGAATATGCACGTTTTACGCATGTGCCTCTCCTATGTATATATTTATGAAGGTGCACTCTTATGCATATGCCAACCCATAAGTGTATATTTATCAATCCTTATGCCTATGCACTTTTATTCATCTTTTTTCATCTCATATCTTATATTTGTGCATTGCACTTTTATGCATAATATGCCATTCAGTGCCTTTTTGCGCCATGAAAAGGTCAAAGATCCCCTCACCCCCACAAATCGAGGTCTCAACACAACAAGCGAAAACCTAGAGTAAGCCCACATTCAGCCTTAATTTAAGATGGCATTTTCATAAAAAGGCCATAATCAGGCGCTATTTATGTAAAATTAAGGGCTCATTTTCATAAAAATAGGCATTACATAACATGCGATGGCATATGCAATAAAAAGGAATATTCATAAAATATATACATATGAGTTAGCAGCAATATCTGATTTTTATACAACAAATTTGTTCATGTTCGAACAATGCCCTAAATTTTTGGCATCACTAACGGCACTGACGAACCCCCATTTTATCCTTATTTTTTAGAAACTTTGACCCCAAAATGCAAAAAAAAAAAAACTAAGTTCGGGATTTTGGAAAAGGAAGAAAAATAGGGGACGGGACAAAATCTCGCCGCCGAAATCTCGCAGGGAAATCTCGGCGCAGAAATTTGAAAATTTTTTTTTGAAACAGAAATTTTTCAAGGAAAAAATTCTTAGAAAATTTTTAACAAGGAAAAATTTAAAGAAAAAAAAATTTTTTTTTAATTTTTAAGCAATTTTTTTGAAATTTTATGATAAATTATTGTTGTTTCGAAAAATTTTCAAAAAAATTTAACCAATAATTTTTTTTAAATTTTCTTATAAAAAAATTTTCTAAGAATTTTTTCCTTGAAAAATTTCTGTTTGCAAAAAAAAATTTTTTAGAATTTCTGCGGCGAGATTTTGTCCCGTTTGTCCCGGCGAGATTTCGGCGGCGAGATTTTTGAGTGTACCCGAAAAATATACCCCTAAAAATCTATGCCCTTGAGTTTTTACTAAAAAAATTATTTATTTATTTATTAAAAATTTTCTTGTAATTTCCTTTTTATTTATTTATTTAAATTCTGTTCCATTTATGTTTTACAATAAATGAACGAATGAATCAGTGATGAAAAGTAATTTTTTCACAGAGATTATTTGAAGTCAGATAAAAGCCGCTGATGATTCTGTTGATTTTTTGAAAATTAATAGACTGCCAATTTTTTGAATAATTATTATTTTTTATTAGGATACGTCACACAAAAAGTGGGCAGAGAGCCTGTGAAAATAATTTTTTTTTTTAATTTGTTAAATTAACATTTTTCGTTGACCATATTCATTAAATATATGCACATTCAATAATCTTCTATTTATTAAAATTATTAAAGGAAAATGAAAATTAATATTTTAATGTAAGTTCCTTTTTAATGATTAATTTTACCTATTAAAATTTATTTTAATTAATTTGCAGCCTTCTGTTGTTTTGCTCGGCGTGCGCTCGCAAGTTTTCGCAAGTACGACGCCGCCATCGACTCCCAGCCGCTCCTCAACGCCAGCAGGCCGCTGCTCCATATGCGGCCGCTCCTCGCTACTATGCCGCTCCGTACTACCATGCCGCTCCGCTTGCCGGTCGTCAACTCCAAGCCGCTCTTCTCCCTGCCGCTCCTCAACGGCAGGCCGCTGCTCCATATGCTGCCGCTGGTCGCTACCATGCCGTTCCTCGCCATGTCGCCCCCCAAGTCGCAGCCGCTCATCAACTCCAGGCCGTTCCTTTGCCTGCCGCTCGTCAACTCCAAGCAGCTCCTCTCCCTGCCGCTCGTCAACTTCAAGCCGTTCCTCTGCCTGCCGCTCGTCAACTCCAAGCCGTTCCTCTCCCTGCCGCTCGTCAACTCCAAGCGGCTCCTCTCCCTGCCGCTCGTCAACTGCAAGCGGCTCCTCTCCCTGCCGCTCGTCAACTCCAGGCCGTTCCTCTGCCTGCCGCTACTCGACTCTCTGCCGCTCTGCTGCGAGACCCTGCTGGTATTATGCACGGTAAGGGATGGCTTATGAGTAGGGCCCGGATTTTTAGGTTTTTATTTTTTTTTCTGCGGCTTTAACTTGACGAGAAATGCACGAAAAACACATTTTTTGTTCGAAATGCGTTTTAACGCCCTTATTCGACCTTAGAAATCCTTATTTCGGATGTTCGCCCTTAAAATAACTTTTTATCCATATTATGGCGTTTTGCCCCTATTTTCGCCCTAATTTCGCGGTTTTTAAAATTTTTCACATAAAATTCAAATTCTTTAACAAAATGCAATTAAAAAAGACTTTTTGACGCGAGCACGTTTTTGGCAAATTTTCAAAAATTTTTCACATAAATTTGTTCTTTTTTGCCCAAAATTTAGTAATTTTATTTCCTTTCTTGACCAAATTTTGGTTTTTCAAATTTTATTTGTTTTGAAAAAGTATTGAAAATTTTAGAATATTTTTATTATTGGCAACTGTAATCAATGAATAAAAATTGTTTGCCTTAATTTGAAATTATTTTTATATAAAAACAGTAATTTTAAAAATTTCGCTCCTGCATTTGAAACTTTTTCGCCCCTATTTCGCGAATTTTTTGCCCCTATTTAGGTCCTTATTTTGGATTTTTTCGCCCCTAAATTGATTCGATGATTTACAAGAGAATATCGAAGAATTTGTTCATTTTTTCGTGAAAGAGCCTGTTTTTCGTACATTTCATAATAAAACCAAACTGCAGAAAAAAATATATAAAAATAATATATATAAATCTCAGTCCCTAATAATTTGTTTAGCATCTGGCACGCAAACATGAAATTTATTTTTCAAGGTGCTGCAAAAGTGCTTAAAGCATTTCGTGGGCCCAACGTTGGAGGGCATGGGGCAGCGTCTCTGCGCATGAGTACGGAGGCGGCGTCCCCCGGTACGGTAGAGGAGGGCACGACTGGGGCGGCGTCCCCCGGTACGGTAGAGGAGGGCACGACTGGGGCGGCGTCCCCCGGTACGGTAGAGGAGGGCACGACTGGGGCGGCGTCCCCCGGTACGGTAGAGGAGGGCACGACTGGGGCGGCGTCCCCCGGTACGGTAGAGGAGGGCACGACTGGGGCGGCGTCCCCCCGTATGGGGGAGAACATTTCGGAGACGGCGTACAGCCGTACGGTGGACGACATTTCGGAGACGGCGTACAGCCGTACTGAAGACGGCAGCAGCACGCGGACGGAGGGGGCGACTTCCCTGAATGCCTGAGGCACCACCGAGGACGGCCCAGGAACTGACCCCTTACACCTCTGATAACCGAATTCGATAAATGTCATTTGGCATTCAATTTAGAATTTTGCACTCTGTTTCGAATTTGTATATAAAAAGAGTATTTTTTATTGAATTTTCTATTTTCTATAAATGTGGGGTTCAGGGTTCCTAATTAGCCTGAATGACTCAAGAGATGGGATTTTTATGTTTTTAAATATTTTTTTGCGACTTAGTTATGACGAGAGAAGCCCAAAAATAGCATTTTCTTCGACCAATTTTTGATTTAGAGCGAGTATAAAAACATAAAAACACATATTTCGCGGTTTGGCAGATATTTTCACATATTTTGGCGTTTTTGAGAAAAATCTGTAAGAAAAATACAAGAAAATTGAAAAATGCACCCCTAAAAAATCAACTTTCACTTTTTAAAATATTTCAAAATTTTTTTTTTGTATAATTCGAATACCGAAAATAACCAAATAGAATTCATTATTCGTCATTGGATTTCGAAGTTCTCTGCTAGAACTAGAGTCCGGTAAAAAAAATTTCCGGGAGCGGGATCGGGAGTTCAAAATTTTCCGGGAGCAGGATCGGGAATCTCGTGAAAATCCAGCTCCCGTTAAAATCCCACAAAAATTTAAAATTTAATTTAAAGGTCCGGCGGTGCCGATAGGCACCGCCGGGAAAATTTTTTTGAAATTTTGGCTATATATTTAACAGATTTTCAATCAAAAATTATTAATTTTACAAAAAAACTCAATTCTTACCAGTGCATTTTTACTCCCGTTTTTTGGGTAAAATTTCCGGGAGCGGGATCGGGAGTTGAAAATTTACCGGGACGGGAGTCCCGAACGGGAATCCCGTAAAAATCCCGCTCCCGTTAAAAATCCCGTTCACCGAAAAAAGCGGGAGTCGGGAGCGGGACTCCAGTAAAATCCCGCGGGAGTCCCGATCCCGCCGGACTCTAGCTAGAACTTTCGGTTTATAAAAATAATTTATCAGAAAAAAAGACCAGTTTTATCCTAGAACACCTTGAACTGTATATGATTTGCGATTGTGCGGGCGAAAATAATAAAAATGAGATTTTTTGGAATTTTTATGCAAAAACACATGGGTTTTCCAATTGTTAACACATATTTTAGCATTTTTTGGGCTTTTTAGCACATATTTCAGCATTTTTTAGCACATAAAAATCCGATCCCAAGTGATCAGCGATCATGTATACCGCAGGGGAGGTGTTTTCACGAGTCTTTAAAAATTCGAATTTATACTGAAATTTGTATCCCATATTTTTCTTCAAATTTCCGCTCTCGGTTCGGCATTTTTCCCCCATATCATACGCACAAATTATTATTACTATTATTATTAGGACTAGAAAAAATAAAACTGCCAAAAATTGCTGAATATGTATGGTATTTAAATCATTTTGAAAATTACTTACTTTTAGCAAAAAAAACCAAATCGAAATTTTCACATTTTTGCTTATTTTGACATTGATTTATCAATTTTTAAGAAAATAAATTGTTCAATATTCTCGATAAAAAATTCGAGTCAAACAAACAACCAATGTTTGTGCTGCTTTTTGAGAAAATTTGCTGGTTTATCCTAAAACTGCTTCCAAAAACTTCCAAATTTTCAAAAGCCAATTTTCCCTAATAAAATTTTAATGGGTGGTAAAAGGAAAATATCTTTCAAAAATTATGATCATTATACATCCATTAACAAGAGAACTGCAAATGATAAACAGTTCCAAGGTGGTCATAACTTTTAGTGATTTAACTATTTTTTAAATTTTCCGGTTCCGATGCCAAAAAATTCAAAAAATACGCCCCTAAGAATCGACCTAAAACGGACTCGACCCCCTACCAAATTTCCTTTACTTTCTAACAAAAAGCACAAAACAAAAACATGCATTTTCAAAATTGAATTCGATGTTTTTAGGGACAGTTCCCTCGCTTCGCCTCTCTGCATTCTAGGGCCGTGCGAGAGTCTCGGTTCTCGACTCGGGAAATTTCTCGGGTTTTTCACTTCCCGGTCTCGGGTTTTTAGTCTCGGAAACCGAGAAATTTTTACACTGTTAAGGATGACCATTTCGGGCGGAAGGTCGCCGGCGAAGGGGGAAAAGAGTAAAAATTATTGAAATTTTGAACAAATTTTCTTAACAAAATTCCTTAAAAATCCCAAAAAATTTTCCCGGCGGCGCCTATCGGCACCGCCGTGCCACAAAATTCCCCAAAGATTTCAAAGTTTACCTAAAATTTGCCATGAAAAAATTAGCGTAGCCTTTTTGGTTAAAATCTGTTATCAAGTCGCACTAAAAATTACAAAAAATTTTCTGGCGCCGGACTTCCTCCGCCTAAAAAAAGTTTTTTGAAAGAATGCCGCAAAAAAAGCATTTTGAATGTAAAAATAGTCGCTAATTGTCTCAAAACCGCAAAAATTATCAGTTTTTGGTGAAAATCTGTTAACAATCAGAAAGAAATTACAAAAATTTTTTGGAAAAACAGCAAAAACGTTTTTAAAAGCAAAAAAATGCCGTCACTTTAGATTTCTCGGTTCTCGATTCCCGAGTCGAGAAATTTCTCGGGTTTTTTGGGGTCTAGGTTCTCGTATCGTTTCTCGGTTCCCGGTAAAAATCACTTCTCGCACAGCCCTACTGCATTATCCTCCTTTTTCCTCTTCCTCCTCCGCTTCTTTTCCTCCCTTTGTTTTCTTCCTCTTCCTCCCTCTCTTCATCCTCCTTTCTCGCTCCTCCGCTTCTTTTCCTCCTTTCTTTTCTTCCTTTTCCTCCCTCTCTTCATCCTCCTCCGTTCTTACTCTTTCTACGTAATTTCTTTTCCTCGCTTTTTTTCTTCCTTTTCCTCCCTCTCTTCATCCTCCTTTCTCGCTCCTCCGCTTCTTTTCTTCCCCATCCCTCCGCTTCTTTTCCTCCTTTCTTTTCTTCCTCTTCCTCCCGCTCTTCATTCTCCCCCTTTCTTACTCTTCCTCTGCTCGCTTCTTTTCCTCAATTTCTTTTTCTTCCTACCACGGTTGGCCCCACAAGTTTGAGCCCCAGCATGTTTTTGGCTATAACTTTTTTCTTTGTTATCCAGATCCAACAGTCTTGGTATCATTCGAAAGCTGTTAACAAGCTCTACAAAAAACATGCTGGGGCCCAATGACTCATTAATTTTCAGCCGAACTATAATTTTTTAAAAAAGAAAAATGCCAAATTTTGTTGTATTTGTTTTAATGTGATTCTTCCCCACTCGCTCTATGCTTTTATAAAAAGAGCGCGCTTGCCCAATTTTGCCAATCATAAGCTACGTGGATTTTCTGTGTGTATGCCTTTTTATGAATAGGTAGATAGGTATATGCTATATTTTTATGCGTTATCATCTTAAATAAGGATGTTCATAAATAAATAAATTACTTGCGTATTGCACATTTATATGCATATCCCACCAGTCCGCTTTTATAATGATTGCAGCGCACGCACGCTAATGGCCAACAATGAAATACGTATTCTCTAATATTTTAAAATCAATAATTTATTTTTTGTGAATATGCATGCCCATCCCTATGAGTATTATGAGTTATGTATACAAATTTTCTATTCATATGCGATCTCATGTGTATATATATTTATGAACATATACAAATTTAATGGTGGGGCAGCGCACGCACACCTCAACAATAACCAACAATGCAATACGTATGGCTTAACATAAAAAATGCAGTTTATGAATATTCCCAGCTCTATGAATGTTGTTAGTTATGGATATAAATTTTCTATGCTTATGAATATGTCATTTCATAAGTATAGAGATTTTATGAATATGCACGTTCTACGCATGCGCCTCTCCTATGTATATATTTATGAAGATGCACTCTTATGCATATGCCAACCCATAAGTGTATATTTATGAATATGCATTTTTATGCAGCATATGCCATTTCATATGTATAGATTTTGTGAATATGCACCTTTTACGCGTATGCTTCTCCTATGTATATATTTATGAAGGTGCACTCTTATGCATATGCCAACCCATAAGTGTATATTTATGAATATACATTTTTATGCAGCATATGCCATTTCATATGTATAGTCATTCTGGAAAATGAAATACTACAAAAATCCGCAATTTTTTCTCCATAATATAAATTTTAATTTACATTTTTTATCACTTTTTTGAGAATTGTTAAAAAATAAAAGTGATTTTGTGACTCGGGACCAAAGGGGGGTGGGTGCACATGATTTTTGAGTTGAAAAATTTTTTCACCTAAAATTTTACATTTAAAATTGATTATTTATTTGTTTTTAAATTAAAGAATTTTTAATTAGATTTTGTAAAAAAATTAATTTCTACAATTTCAATAAATATTAAATAATTATGTGCTTCAAAGTTAATTTCTAACAGATAAAAGGATAATTCATTTTAAAATTTTATAAAAATTATTAATGGATTCCATTTTAATCTTATCTTTGATAAATCATTTCCTTATTTATTTCATTTTAAACCATGGTTGTACTTCTTCCCTCGTTGTTGTACCACTCTAAACAGTGCTACCTCTTCTAATACTGTTGTACTTCTTCTAATCACTGTTGTACCTCTTCCCCCATGGTTAAAGCGACCGTCCAAGCTGAACAAAACCCAAAAACGGGCGCGAAGCCCGTCTGAGCTCAACAAAATTAAAAAACGGGCGCGAAGCGCCCGTCTGGCCTTAACAACATTTAAAAACGGGCGCGAAGCGCCCGTTTGAGGTCGCGAAGCGGCCCAAAAATCCCAGATAATCTTTTAAAAATTCAGAATATCTTCACAACCCATAACTTATCTAGGTAGCGAAGCTCAACAAGCGCGAAGCGCTTTATCCCAGGCACAGATCCGACGGTTCACGCACCCGCTAGTTCTCATCATTATATCACTAGGCAAATGATTGGGGGGATAGGGAAAATGGGTAGGGGAGAAGGGTTGGCGAATGCGAAGGAGAGCGAGACAATGAGGGTGGGACAAAAGAAAGTGAAAATGGGAGAGGGATTGAGGGGGAGGGGTTGAAAAGGGGGATGGAGAGGAATAGAGGAGAGCGCCGGGGGCGGGGGGGGGGGTAATCAGCAATAAAATAGTTCTGATCACTTCTTTTTTTGCTTTTCAAAACATTTTTTCGCGGCGCGCTTTTTCCAAAGACTTTTGGGGAGAAAAGAGGGCCGGCAGCGCCGATTCCGTACACAGTACGCCGCGCACTGCCCGTTCCTGTTGCATACTGTAACTGTGCGGGCGGAATTTCAAATTTAAAAGAGGGGGTTGAGCGAAATTTTATAGAAAATTTCGGAAGCTAAAATTGGAATTTTGATGACAGCCTTAATTTTGAAAAAAAGCAAGGCCTGGCGTGCACATGATTCATTGATTTTAACGCCAATTGGCTTTTCCTTTTCTTTCCCTAACACTGACTTTTTTGGCATTTTATTCCATTTTTCTCGACAAAATTGTGAGAATGTTATCTATCATATATGCCCCCGAATGCTAAAATGAAAGCTATTTTTAGCAATTTTTCAAAAAAATCGAAAGTCACTTTTTGCACTATTTTTGTTGTGCTTTTCGTATATTTCGTCCTCCGTTTTGGCCGGTGGCGCGCGTGACAGCGGCTCCAAGTCCGGCACGGAATGCTCGTCATCATCATCAACCACCAGCAGCAGCAGGGCATCGTTGGCTGAACTGTTCGCAAAATACTCCCACAAAACTTTGGCCGAAATGATCGCCGACGAACGCGTCAAGGAAAGCGAAAGGGGAACGACGCTGGCGGAACTGATCAGAGCGGAAGGCTAAGTTTTTGACTAAATAAACTCGTAACTTTTCTCATACGCAACCAAATTGCACAATCTTGGTATCATACGATAGCCCTTGAGTTGCTTTATTAGCTTGCTAAATTCAAAAAATTTTATTGGTTTTTAAAAGTTATGACAATTTTTTCATTTTTTTGGCTAGAACTTTTGAAAAACTTAATAAAATTTTTTGAAATTTGGCAAGCTAATAACGCAATCCAATGGCTATCTTATGATACCAAGAATGTACAATTTTGTTGCGTCTGGGAAAAGAGATCTATATTACTGGAAATATGGTAATTTTTCGTAATTTTTTATTTTTTTTATTCAAGTATAAATATTTTACAAAGTGCCGCAACGAATTGTCCAAGAGGGTGAACAATCAGCAGAATGTGCGCCATTTGTTTGGGCAATTATGAGCACGGGTAACATATTGTTACGCTACCATGTGCGCAAAAAATAAAAATAAGCGATTTGGGGCAGTAAAGAGATGTTAATTACGCTAAGTGTCGCCAATTACGCTAATTGTGGCCAATTCCCCAATTATGCTAATTGTTGCCAGTTACAATTTTGAAATTTTTTAATTTTCGACTTTTTGTTCGAATTCGGGTCCGGGATTCGAAATTAGTCAAAATCCAGATTCGTGATCCGCGACCTAGAAAACCCCAAGGAAATGTGTTTTACACGGTAAAAAAATTTTTTTTTAAATTTTGAAAAATTTGACCAAAATATGGGACCCAAACCCAATTAGTACCCAGCATTCGATATAGCTTTAATGGCTTTACTATTTTTCTTAAATGAGATCTTTTGCTTTTTCTGGTAATGAAAATGGTTTATTTCTTTGGCGCCAACCACCAGCCCAGCAGGGCGGGGGGTGGGATGGACTTGGGTGGTGTGCTGTGACACGTCACGTAAAAATTGTCCAAGTTCCTTCCACCCGGAGGGAGAAAGCCCACCAAAACATAAAATTCCAATCTTAAATACAACATGGTCGGAACCCTATTCATTTCCAAAGAGCTGTATTTAAACCGAAAGGAATTATTATTTTTCCCTTCCCCATTTTAATTGAATGCTATTTAATTAAAAGCTGAATAAATTAATGGAAGTGACTGATTTTCGCTGGCCCATCAGCGCTGTAAGTGACACCAGCAGACAAATCGATGATGACGTGGTTCAAATTTTCCGAATTTTCGTCTGCCCACTAGAGACCGGACAACAGGGGTCGGAGGGATCCCGAGTCGGGATCCCGACTGAAGCCCGATCCCGATCAATCCCGAACATTTTGGAAAAACAATCGGGACGGATCCCGACCGAATCCCGATGAATCCCGAAGATTTTTTTTCGGGATCCCGCGGGATTATCGGGATTTGCTAAAACCAATTTTTTTCAAGTTTTGTGATAAGTTTTGTTCAAATGCTTATCTAATATATTTATAATTGATCAATTCGATTAGAAAAATATGGATGGTAATTATATCAGCTTTTTATAGAATTTTGTTTTCCAAAAATAGAGAATATCCTGCCTAAAAAGTCAGACTTTAAGGTCAAGAATTAGAACATTTAACAACATAGCTTTAAATATATTTTTTTAATAATTTAATCAATTAATGTCAATTTTTGTATTTTCGTCTCCTATTATCATTTTTAATAATTTTAAGGAAATTAGGAAATTGTAAACTGCATCGGGACCAAAAATCAGATTTTTAAGAATTTTTTCGCAGCGAATTTTTTCAAAAACTAAGCAAACCGGGGGAGGCCGGCGGTGCCAATAGGCGCCGCCGGGAAAATTTTGAAATTTGAAATGTAATTTGTTAACAGAATTTATACAAAAATTGTGCATATTTTGTGATTTTAACTAATTTATAAGAAAAAAATGGGTTCATGGGTCGGGCGGTACCGATAGGCATAGAAGGAAAAATACGCAGACAGCAATTTTTATTCTGATTATTGGACAGAATTCTTAGAAATGTTGTGTCATAATACTACCTAAAAAGATTTCGAATAATATTTTAGGAATTGAAAAATTTTTTGATAATTCTTTTTTAAAAAAATAAAAGTCACAAAATGGCCAACTTTTACGTCAAATTTTGAAAATTTTAGTGGTATTTTGGAGACCCGTGGAAATTTTTTGGGATTTTTAAGAGATTTTTTAAGAAAAATTAGCAGATGACAATATTTTTTTATTTTTAATCAAGATCTTAATTAAAAAATGGAGAATTTTCGAAAAATTATCGTGACTTCAATCCCGCGGGATCCCGCGGGATTGGTAAAATGGTCGGGAGGGATCCCGATTCGGGATCCCGATTCGGGATCCCGATGAAATCCCGATCCCGATAAATCCCGATGAATTTAAAAAATCGTTCGGGACGGATCCCGAGGTCGGGATCCCGAATTTAATCCCGCGGGATCCGATCCCGTCCGGTCTCTACTGCCCACTGAACGCCCTCCACGCCCGCCACCGTCTCACAAATAATTGGACATCTCTGCAATTTGAATATAACAACTTCGGCGCTATCGGATTCTTCTTGCAATGTCAGCTTTTCCATGGTTCGCTCGTTAACAAATTCGAAAGGCACAATTTCAAATAATATAGACAGTTCAAAAATAATTAAATAATTGACCGAAGAGGTGGAACAGAGAAATGCCTGAATAAGAAGAAAGGAAATCAAACGCAAAAACGAGTTTTAAAAATTTACCACTTTTATAGGTTACGCGACATTTCTCAATCTTTTGGGCCAAGAGTGCCCAAGTCGATTTCAATTATTATTTTTTATTCTAAATTGGGGATGGCCAACTGGGCGAAACCCGGTTTTTTGGTATAACGCCTTCCACAATTATCCAAACTTTCTAATAGAATATAAATTTTGTTAAGTTTCAAAAATTTACGTTAAATATGTTTGGAATGGAACAGCTTTTTAAATTTTTGATCATAAATTGGGGTTTTTAGAACCTAAATCCTACCTATTTTGCAGTTTTTTTAGAGTCTAAAAATTGCATCCCTACTCATAAGAGCACCATCGCCTGCATTTATCAAAAGAAAACTGGGGCGACCTTTTTGAAACTTTTGATCCATTCACAATTTTTGTTCAGTTCATTCAAAGAATCGAAGCAGCGCAATCGTTTTGGCTGTCCATCATGTCTCGAAATGTGCAACCATTTGTACAACGCTTGGCAAGCAGAAATTTCATTTGGCTCATCCATATCAGCAATCGTCTCGGGGTACAGATCAAACGTGCAGATTGAATTTGGACATCCTCGCTTTTGGATGAGCACACATAGAAATTCAAATCGGTGCTTCTTATATTTGTTTATTTGTTTCAAGTCTTAAAATGCCCATTTTCAGTTGTGCTTAATTTTAATCCTTAGGATTATCTCTTTAATCAGCGCTTAAATGTGGTGGTCGGCTGTGCCAAAATGGGCGGTCCCTGCGGACAGAAGCGGCGCGGCCAATGGTCGGGCAGCGCACCGCACACAGCCCACAGGCGCCAACTACCAGCCGAGCAGAGCGGGAGACGGGATGGACTTTGGTGGTGTGCTGTGACACGTCACGTAAAAAATGAATCATCCCCTGGGGGCTTTTATCGCTATTAGCGATTGATTTACCCCCCGGCTAATTTGAGATTGGAATTTTCTGTTTTTCTGGGCTTTCTCCCACCCCTCCCCCGGGGGGGGGGGCGGACAATTTTTACGTGACGTATCACAGCACCACCCAAGTCCATCCCATCCCCCGCTCTGTTCGGCTAAAAAATTCCAATCTCAAATATAATCGGAGCCCAATTCATTTCCAAAGAGCTGTATTAAATCGAAATGAATTAATATTTTTTAATCAAAACTAAATACCCAAATATAAATTCATTTTCGCTTTTTTCTCATCATAAAAAACTCATTAGCAATTCATTAAAAATTCATTTTCGCTTTTTTCATCATAAAAAACTCATTACCAATTCATTCATTTTATGTTCGTCGGTTAGCGCCAACCGCCACCACCGGCACCACCAACGATGGAATTGTACATCCAAAAAATGAATCATCCCCTGGGGGCTTTTTATCACTATTAGCGATCGGTTTATCGCATTTCTAATTTCAATTTTGGTTTTTCCTATACGCCCTATAAATTTTGTATTCATACCTATTTTTTAATCAAAACCCAACTCCCATTCCTTAATCGGTCAAACTTACATAATGAAATTCGTCCACAAAATTCTTATTATTCCAGCTACACAATAGATGTTCCACTTCATGGTTGGTCGTTTTTTCAAATTTTATTTTAACCTCGGCACAAAATTTTTCTATTTAAAATTTGTTTGTTTGCCCACCTCCAACTTTTTCTCCTTGACGTCATAACTGACGGACGTATCATTAACAGGCCGTTCAAATTTTGGGTCATATTCCGATGCTTTAGCTGCTGACTTCGATGGGTCTTGCTCTTCAAAAATTTTATTATTTAATTACTTTACTGTTAATTTGGGATGGGGGGGGGAATGCCAAATATCCAAATATTTTTTGGACAAAATTGGACAGGAGGACATAAAAGTAGTGTTTGTTCGTTCACAATGAAAACACACTGACAAAAATTCACAAAAATTAGTGGCATGCTTTTGGGCAGAAATTTGTGAATATGCTCATAAAAATTTTTGACGACGCTGAACTTTATTTGTTGCTTAGTCTACCAGGGCTTAGGCCAGTTGAC
Source organism: Heterodera glycines (assembly GCA_004148225.2). NCBI lineage: Eukaryota > Metazoa > Nematoda > Chromadorea > Rhabditida > Heteroderidae > Heterodera > Heterodera glycines. The sequence continues at coordinate 1,029,892 of CP049708.1, read as the reverse complement.
TTCGAGCCCAAAATTTTTTTAATAAAAATAAACACAAATGGAAATACTCGCGTAAAACCCAAATTTTTTTGAAATATTTTCAAAATAAAAAATTAAAAGTATCAGCCTATGAAAATTTTTAAATGCAAAAATCAATCAGGTTATTGGAAGAAAGAATTGGATTCAGTAAATGAAGTGGATCTTTAAAAAATCCAAATATCAAATATCTTTGAAGAATCTGGTCGATTTTAATTACCAATAAAATACAAAACAAAAAATGATTTTTGCGCAAAACATTCAACAGTAGATGGAAAGGTTTTTGGTCAAATTTTCCGTAAGTCGTCACGCTAAGAATTTAACAGAAAAGAAGGCCGGGAAAGGAGAGGAGGAAAAAATAAAAATTTGTGATTGATTAAATATGTACAAAATCAAAGAAAAATGGTTGAAAAAAAAGTCAGCGCGCGGTGATCGGAAATTTCCATCCTCGGCAAACAGTCGCTGCAGCTCAACCGGGGAATGAATATGTGTATTGCATGCCAAACCTGAAACACATGAAAAACATGCATGTCTTTTAATTGGTTTGAAGTAGAGTTGTACGGGACCGGGAATTTTGGGCAAAACCGGGACCGGGACTTTTTGGCTGGGAAAACCGGGAAAAAACTGGGGATTTCCCGGTCCCGGTCAAAACTAGTCAAAACTGGGACCTTGGTACTCAGTTGTCCGTGTTCAGGTCCCGGTCCCGACCAACTCTAGTTTGAAGCGTCTAAAAAGACACATTTCTATATGAATATTTGTGCATATTTCAGGATTTATATGCATATTTGGGTATTCAAAAAATCCTCTATTCGAATGCCCCCTACCTATACCAAAGCGGTTCATTTGACCCATGTCCGAAAAATTAAAAAAAGTTATTGTGGAATTTGTCGCGAGCTTACATTATAAAACTGGTAAAATATTTCAAATAATGACAGAATTTTAGCAACCAAATTATATTTCATTGAGAAAATTTAATAATAATAACAAAAAAAATTATTTTTTAAAATATTACAAATTTGAAAAAAAAATTTGAAAAATTTTTAACAAAAATCATCGACCGATACACTTGTTCTGCGTTCATTGATCCCACTCGGACCAATTTGCGCACCAGCTAAAAATTTTAATTAAGAATAATCATTTTGTCGTTTACACTTTCTGTTTTATTCCACACAGAGCGCAGGCCGCACTTAACCTTTTTAAAGGTTTTTCAATTAAACGTCTGACTTCTTTTTTGTCGGCAATAGTTATCTTGAAGAGAAAATATTTCACAAGAAGAAAAGTTAAGTGAAAGGCTGGGACTTTTAAGAATCAAATTATAAAGCTTTTGTATCACACCCCATTAGAAAAACCATAACATATGTCAAACATTATTTTGAATAAAAAAATTTTATTTTATAGCTTAAAAAAATTATTTGATGGGAAAGACAAAAAATAATAAATTTATGGATGAGAACGGATTTCAAAGAAAAAGAAATGCGAAGCATATACTTTAGACTAGGATGCACGGGGCCGGGTATTTGGGCAAAAACCGGGTTACCAAAGCAAATTTTTTTGCGGCAACCCAGATACCCGTCTTTTTCAATATCCAGACCCGGACTCATTTGACTCATGTCCGAAAAATTAAAAAAAGTTATTGTGGAATTTGTCGCGAGCTTACATTATAAAACTGGTAAAATATTTCAAATAATGACAGAATTTTAGCAACCAAATTATCTGTATTTCATGCACCCATAAACTTGCCTATACAGTTCTTGTTATTCATATTTTAATTTTCACCTGGGCAGATTATTCACTTGTTCGTTTACGGCCGGGGAAGACGCAAATTCCCAATCTCGCTTAAATTTCTGGATGTTTTAAATTCTATTTTCGAAAAGGTTGAAATTGCTATTATTAAAATGTTTAGCTTATTTCATTGAGAAAATTTAATAATAATAATAAAAAAAATTATTTTTTAAAATATTACAAATTTGAAAAAAAAATTTGAAAAATTTTTAACAAAAATCACCGACCGATACACTTGTTCTGCGTTCATTGATCCCACTCGGACCAATTTGCGCACCAGCTAAAAATTTTAATTAAGAATAATCATTTTGTCGTTTACACTTTCTGTTTTATTCCACACAGAGCGCAGGCCGCACTTAACCTTTTTAAAGGTTTTTTCAATTAAACTTCTGACTTCTTTTTTGTCGGCAATAGTTTTTTAACAAAAATCACCGACCGATACACTTGTTCTGCGTTCATTGATCCCACTCGGACCAATTTGCGCACCAGCTAAAAATTTTAATTAAGAATAATCATTTTGTCGTTTACACTTTCTGTTTTATTCCACACAGAGCGCAGGCCGCACTTAACCTTTTTAAAGGTTTTTTCAATTAAACTTCTGACTTCTTTTTTGTCGGCAATAGTTTTTTAACAAAAATCATCGACCGATACACTTGTTCTGCGTTCATTGATCCCACTCGGACCAATTTGCGCACCAGCTAAAAATTTTAATTAAGAATAATCATTTTGTCGCTTACACTTTCTGTTTTATTCCACACAGAGCGCAGGCCGCACTTAACCTTTTTAAAGGTTTTTTCAATTAAACGTCTGACTTCTTTTTTGTCGGCAATAGTTATCTTGAAGAGAAAATATTTCACAAGAAGAAAAGTTAAGTGAAAGGCTGGGACTTTTAAGAATCAAATTATAAAGCTTTTGTATCACACCCCATTAGAAAAACCATAACATATGTCAAACATTATTTTGAAAAAAAAATTTTATTTTATAGCTTAAAAAAATTATTTGATGGGAAAGACAAAAAATAATAAATTTATGGATGAGAACGGATTTCAAAGAAAAAGAAATGCGAAGCATATACTTTAGACTAGGATGCACGGGGCCGGGTATTTGGGCAAAAACCGGGTTACCAAAGCAAATTTTTTTGCGGCAACCCAGATACCCGTCTTTTTCAATATCCAGACCCGGACTCGGAGCCCGGTTTTTTTAAATCCAATATCCGGTACCCGACCCAGTAGATTAGGGACCAACCGGGTACCAAAATACTTTAGCAAGACTGAGGGTCTGGGTCCAATTTCTGACCAAATTGAGGAAAAGAAAGATTTAAAACACTAATTTAATATTTGGGTAAAATCACTCCTATGGCCTAGTGGTTATTTATTCTCTTTGATTCTATTCCTTCTTTATTGGGATACAATTTATTCTCATAGCAATCTCTTTTGTATATTTTTAAAGATTTTTGTAGAAAAATGCCATTTTATCATAAGTAATCAAAGCCCAAATTTTTTTTTAAATAATAATACTTTTTTCTTTAATATGTACATAAATTTAGAAAATTTTTAAAGCAATTTTTGCAATATCCTCATAAGAAATTTTGAAGAATTTAACATTACATTCCTTGAAAATTTGAACATTTTTTAGTATAAATAAACAAATTGGCTCAATGGTCATTTATCCAATAGATTCTCAAAAATTTTCCGGGAATCAGGGATGAGGTGGAGGAAAGGTCAAGAGAAACTAAATTTAAATATAACTCAAAAAATACTTCTAACATGGGTCTCATTGTATGGAATTAAACTGATTGTTGGTTGGCGCCGTCGTTGGTTTACCACCTAAGTATTTGTATGTTCTGATAGCACACTAATTTGAAAGGATGACTCATAAATATAGACCAATTTAATTTAACATACCAGGGTATAAGCAAACGAATGAAGTTCTGGTTCGTCGTGGGCTATCCCCCGAATTCGCCGGTACTTTATCTTCTCATAACCGCCACCTCCTTAATATAAAAAAATTTCTCTTAAGTAAATTTGCAGCTTATTGGGATCCCTAGCAGGGCTGGGCGCATCTGAATTTCAATTACGGAAATCCGTAACCCGTAATTACGGCGATTTTTTCAGTTACGGAAATCCATAATTACGGGGGTCCAAAAACCCGTAATTTCCCATAATCCGTAATTTTCAAAAATCAATTGTGTCATAATATTTGTATTTGAAACTTTTTTTAAATTATGAATTAATAAAAATCAAAAAACCGATTTTTGGGCGCATTTCCTTTATTTTTTATTTCGATTCTAAGAAAGAAATTAAAATTGTTAATAATACAAAATATTACAAAGATTAAGTTAGATGAAACCGAAATATGGGTAGCCTTTCAACATAATAATTTTTTATAAAAAATAATCTCAAAAAATCGTCTCCAAAAAGCCCAGTTACGGATCAAAATTACGGAAAAATCCCAAAAATCCTTAACCGTAATCCATAATCTGTAACTCTAAAATCCCATAAGTTCCGTAATCCGTAATTGCGCCCAGCCCTGATCCCTAGCTTCCTTATAAAAAACTAACCGCTCTTTAGATGCATTCCGGCATCCAGCTGTTCGTTTGTCAGCTCATAAGGTATAATATGATATACGCATCCCAATATTGCGCCGCGAGGTATCACTGTGATCTGCAACCCAAAAGAACTTCGATATAACATGGTCGAAGCCCAATTCATTTACAAAAAGCTGTATTTAATCGAAAGGACTTATTATATGGGCCGAAATCGGGAAAAAATAGCAAAATAGGGGCAAAAATGGCAGATTCAGAGTTGTGGTCGAAAATTTTCAAATATTTTTTCATTAATTTTCAATAATCTCACCCCTTTTAAAACCCTTTTAAAACAAAATTAAAAAGATTGTCCTTGTTTGTCAGTGCCGAAAGGTAAATAAATTATAATTTGAGGCATAAAATTCATTCTTTTTGAATTTTTATGGTCCATTTTGGTAATGACTTGTGAAGAGTTCCCGGCTATGTAAATTGTCGACCTTTTTTTGATTTTTCAAACAGTTTTTTTCGCGGCGTGCTTTTCCAATAAACTGGGAACATGGGGGGCCAGACGGCGCCAAAAGGCGCCGCGCGGAAAAATTGAAAATTTTTATGTAATTTTCTAAAAGATTGTGCCTAAAAATGACTAAGATTTGGTGCTAATATTTAAAAATAATTAGGAGTTTTTGGGGCAGGCGTGCTGATAAGCGCCCGCCGAGTAAAAATTTTCAGAATTTTTAACGAATTTTGTTAAAAACTCATGAAAAGGCTTTGTTTTGATTAGAAATGCACAAAATATAAACATTCTTTTTCAAAAAATCTCATTTAAGCGCAACAAATATTACTAGGAATGACTATTTTGGACTTTGCCACTAAAAAACTTTAGGAAGTTGTCACTAAAATAGTTTTTGCCACTATTTTGGCGTTTTGTCATTATTTTTTCACTATTCTGACATTTTTGGAAAATCCAATTGTGGTCTATGAAAACTGACCTTTAATCAACTCGAGTTTTTCGGCCGGTGAAGATCTTTGGCGAAAGGAATAGGGAAGCGAGCAAGCTGGCGAGGATTCATCCGTACAACAAACAGACTGGAATTAGGGCAGAATTGTATTATTTATTCGAAAACAACACGCTACCACACCCCCGAATTAACATACATAAGCATCAACAATTTATAATTGTTCATGATGGACGATAGAAAATAGAATAGAATAATTCTTAAAAATTAAAATTCAATTAATTGAATTATTTTTGATGTCAGAGCCGATTTTGAAGGATGTTTTTAAAGGAAAATTTGTGCCAGGAATGTTTCACTACCAAATTCGCAACCCACCCGAACCGAGTTCGAACCAAAACTCGAAATTAGGACATTTAAAAGTGTAATTTTTTTTTGAAAAATTCGAGTTTTGATTCGAATTTGGAGGTTCCCCGATTCGAATTGGGCGTAAATGGATGACAGAATCGGATTAACCGTCCATGAAAATCCTAAAAGTCCTCACAAAAAACACACAAAAAAACAAACATTTAAAACAATACTTGAATATGAACTGGTAGAGCTCGCGGAATTTTGTTCTTTCAGCAACAGTGTCCTGTTCCGCCTTGAGCAACGCGGTGCGCAGACCATTAATGTCCACCGTGCCGGTGGGACTGCAACAAAAAAAATTTGATATTACCTATTTTTAAAACCTCTGAAATTTGCTTTTTGGGAGAAAAGAGTCGAAAATTGGATTCATTTTTATGCCTTTAAATAAAATTTAATTTTAATACATCACGTGGAAAATGCAGAATATTTTTTTTCTCGACTCAAAACCCCCCTTAAAATTCTGAAATTTGCCAATTTTAAAAATTTAAAATTACATTTTTCCCTATTAAAATAAAGACACAAACATCAGTGTTGCCATTCCGTCGCGGAAAAATTTTTAAATTAAAAACTGCATTTCACCCCATTGAAGTAAGAAAATATGGTGTGGCAATTTCGTCGCGGAACACTGCAGTGTAAATTCGCACTGTTTTTGCGCGCCCAATTTCCACGCCAAAACCATAACTGCACGACTGGTCGGTGCGATGTTCAAATCGCGCAGAAAACGGACCATCCCATTGGGACCGATCCGATCGGGTCCAATTTTCTGAGCTTTGTCCTTTGCATCTGAAAAAAGAAGGGGTGGGATAGGAAAAAAATAAAATTTTTTATGCCCAATAAAAATTTTTACATAAATTTTTAAAACCAATTTTATTGGTTTTCGTGGTCATTGATCACGATTCTGAACTCAGAAGCGTGATATTTTGAATCGCAAACCTGATTTAGAACATCTGCAAAAATGCAAATGTAACAAAAAGCAAGGCGGCGAGAATTCATCCGTACAACAAACAAACTAAAAAGCAGAGCCGATTTTGAAGGATGTTTTGAAAGCAGACCATGGACGGAGCCCAATTCATTTCCAAAGAGCTGTATTAAAATTACATAGAAATTGACAAAATCTAAATTAAAATAAATTTTATAAAAAATTGGGATGAGAGGTAAATGGAGCGATGAATTGTCGCATACAAATTTCCGTCGCTCCTCCCCCCCCCCCGAGAACGCCAAACAAATTCCAATCCAAAAATTACACTATAGAGTGTAAGTGATCGCTAATAGCGATAAAGGGTCCATGGGGAAGAATCATTTTTGAATACGCACGTCCATTATTATGCGAATCTGTTAGCAAACAGGACAAAATATAACCAAATTTTCTTCTCTTGGTGCTAATGGTTGTAGAATGTCTACAGCACCAACCAACTGATAAAACATGTAATATAAAAAATATTGGTCTAAATTTGAAAAGACCAAAAAATTGTTTAAACATTTTTTTATTCACGATGAGTCAATTTTTGGCTCCAAGCGCAAATAAGTTTATTATTTATTTAATAATCAGAGCGCTAAACTTCAAAACTTAACATTTTTTTGGATTTTCCCTTGTAAAAATAGAAGAGCCGATCTCAAGTTAAAAACTAGACAGCTAAAAAATAAACTGTGATTCGATAAATGGGGTCAAAATATAAATAAACTGTGATTCGATAAATGGGGTCAAAATATAAATAAACTGTGATTCGATAAATGGGGTCAAAATATGGGCCTATGCAAAATTAAAAAAAAATAAAACTTACAATATCCTTCAGAATTTTCCCAGGACAAAATGGTTTTATTTGGTCTATTATTGACCAAGTTATAAGCTAAAAAGTTTATAAAATCACTGGTAAAACAGTGTCTAACTTTAACTGTTTGTATTTGTTCTTTTGGCGTTTGTATTTATTTTTATTTGTCTTAAATGAATTGAGATTACCCACAACATAAAAAGGTGGACTTGAACTTGAGACCCCCCTTTTGGTGACTAAGAACCAAAGTGAAACTTAAAAAATTTGAAGGAAAATTGTTTAAGATTTTTGAAAACAAAATATTTTAAAAAAAAAGTTCCAATGAAAATTTTTAAATTCAAAAACTATTTTTTGACGACGAAAACGAAACGAAAACATGAAAACGAAATCAAAAAGTGACGAAAAAAGAGGGATGAAGCGAAAACGTCACGAAATTTCGCACACCCCTGGTTAGAGGTGGGGGGGGGGGGAAGAGAGGAGAAGTGGTTGAAAAACGGCAGTGAATGGTCGCGAAGGGCGAAGCGGGCGGTCAGTTCCATCTGAGAGACGAATTTAGAGCTTCATAACTAGGGCTTGGATTTTTAAGCGCGAAAAAGTCCAAAATAAGGCCTAAATAGGGGCGTTAAAACGAAAATTTTCGTGCATTTCTCGTCGAGTTAAAGCCGCAGAAAAAATAAGCAAAAACTTAAAAATCATCGCCCTAATCATAACGTTTTCTTTAAAAGTGGTATCATTCGGAAGCATCTTAATAAGCTCTATTTGCTTTCCAAAAATCTCAAAGATTTGCTGACATGTAAAAAAGTTAACAAAAATGCAATAAAATCAAAAAAATATACACCTAAGAATCGACCAAAAAAATTTATAAATACACCCCTAAGAATTGGAAAATTTTCTCAAAAATTTATCTCATAAAATTTATTTTTATTGACAAAATTTTTAATTTAAAATGTCAATATTTTCTAAGAAAATTTAAAAATATTTAAATTATTCGTTTACAAAGAAATAGAACCAAAATTTTCCCTCTTTGTTTGCTTTTTCACTAAAAAATCATTAATAAAAAATTTTATTTATCTATTTTTCTACCTATTTTTGTACCTATTAATAACTAGCTTTTTTGTACCTATTTAAATACCTATTCCGTGATTTTTCTTACCTAAATTTCCCAGCCCTAATGATAAAAAAAATATACCGTATTTGCTCTTTTTATGTGCCATGGTATATTATTTTTCGCGAAGCGCCCGTTTGAGGTCGCGAAGAGGCCCAAAAATCCCAGATAATCTTTTAAAAATTCAGAATATCTTCACACCCATAACAACTCGAAATTATGGTGCTAGGGCGTTTCTTAAAACCGCCAGGGCGTTTCTTAAAACCGCCAACTCATATGATTATGTATGTATATCCGTTAAATTAAATATACAATAATATCTATTAATTTTTATTTGTTGTGCAAGTAAGTGTCAGCCGGAAATATTAATTAGTCTAGCAGTGACAGACTAAAAATCTTTATTAAATTAATTTACAATTATTTACTTAATTTTTAATAGCTCCTGTAATCTGGTTTTGCAACTTTCAAAAAAGTAACAAATTACGAATTAGCAATTTTATATTCGAAAATTTTGCAGTTGATAATTGTTGCTATAACCACGGAAAGATTTGAGCCTTTCTAGGATGATGCAATGTTTTTATTTTCATTTTCCGGAAAAAAAAATTTTTTTGGAAATTTTATTTTAATGGGAAAAAGTTTTAAAATATTTTCACATATTTTGATAATTGAGATAGAGCAAATTTGAATTTTTATTTTGTGTATATATATAATTTTATTGGTTTAGAAAATGATCGTTCACTTTTCGTTCAAAAAATTTAATTAGTTTAAGATTTGCTAAAAGGTGGAAAAGCAAAGAAAATATGAGACTCCTAAAGAAATCATTTAACATCGGAAAGAAAAGAGGTGATCAAAAATAATGAAAATTTTAAATTTTATAATAGAAAAATGTGATTGTTAATAATAAAATTTGTCTTTAAGTTCCAATTAGAACCTGTTTTCAAAAAAAAATTTTCTTAATTACATTAGAGAAGAGAAAATTTTTTTTAATAAAAAATCGGCAATTAAATAAACTGAGGATGGCCACTGATTGGATGCATAAAATGCAACAGAGACAATTGTTGAATTTTTGTTAAAAGAAATTTGTTGCATTTTTAAATAGAAAATATTTTGGCTCCCTATCATTTCGTCACTGATCATTTCGTCACCGAGAAAAGTTTTTACGAATTTGTTTGTTAGATTTTCTTTTAATGTTATCTTTAAAATTATTTTACCCAAAATATGTCGTAAGGCCAGCCGAAATTTTTTTTACAAAAATGTTTTTTTAGCAAAATTTTGATAAAAATCGCCTGAAAAATTGAGAACATTTATTAAAAAGGCAGCGCCGCGAAGAAACGATGTACGACGAGGTAGTGTTAAAACTCTCGAGTCTCGCTCGAGAGAAGTCTCGGGTTTTCGGTCTCGAGTATCGGCGTCAATTCTCAGTCTTGGGAAATTTTCGGTCTCGAGCAGCACTAGTGCGGTGGGGGGGAGGGGGGGGGGCTCGCAAAACTTTCACAAAAGGTCGTCGTATTTGGCCATTTTTGTGGACTAATCTCTTAACAAATCGCATTAAAAATTACAATAAATTTTCCCGGCGGCGCCTATCGGCACCGTCGGCCCCCTTTGTTCCCCAAAAGTTTTTTGGAAAAGCGCCGCAAAAACCATCTTCTTTTCTAACAAAAAATTTCTCAAATTTTGATCATGGACAATCAGAAATATAACATTGAACATTTTAAGCCTGTTTTGAATAAATTTTGTAAAAATGAGGCTTTTTGCCTGCCAAATGAGGCTTTTTAAAATTGAGAAGCTAAATTGGTCTCTTTTTTTCAGAGAAGTTCCCTTTCAAATCTCACAAGCAAAAAATTTATTTATTTATTTTTGGCTCCCGGACATTTCGACAATACCTTTTCGACAATGCCGTTTCGACAATAAAATTAAATATATTTTTTTAAATAAAATTCAAATTTCTGCAAAATTATATGGACGGTGCGGATTTGGGATCAATATAAAAAAGTTTTTTTTTCGTTTTTTTCAAAATAGCATTATGAGAATGGCTTTAGTTTGTCAATTTTCGGAGCAAATTGCTTATTTTTTTTTAATTAAAAATTGAAACATTGTTTTACACCTAAATAGTTGATAATGAATTAGAAGCTTTTACCCTGAAAAAACTATTCTTGATTAAAAAAACAATTTTTTTTTTGTTCGAATTCGGGTCTGGAGTTCGGAATTGGGCAAACCCGAGTTAAGATCCGTTATCAGCACCCTCTTAAAAACTGGTTTTGAGCAAAAAATTAAAAAAAAATGAAAATTAGGGACAACCATTCTTCAGGATTGCCGCCTGGGTAAAAAGAGGACACTACATTAAGTTAAATAAATGGTTTCATTTTGGATTTATATTATAGGTCCGTCTCATTTTTCTTCTTTCTTCACTATTAATAGGGCTCGGATTTTTAGGTGCTAAAAATCCCTAAATAGGTACTAAAATAGGTGCTAAAAAAGTGCAAAATAGGTGCTAAAAACCCCAAAAAGGCCAAAATAGGTGTTAAAAATTGAAAAAAATCTAGAAATAGGTAAAAACCTAAAAATCCGACTCCTAACTATTAATAATCATACACAATAGGCGATAGATAATGCATTCATTAAATTTAAAAAATATAACTACCCAATTAAATTTTTCTCTTTAAATTTCATCAATATTTTTTAAATTAATTTATTATTTTTTATATTCATTTTATTATATTTAATTTGATATTTTAAATTTTGGCGATATGATATAGTCGTAAACGGTCATTGTCGAAACGGCATTGTCGAAATGTCCAGCCACCTTTATTTTTTGCTAGCCATTTGTTTTTAAAGAATTTTTGTTGTTTTTAAGGCAACGTGCCAAACTTTTTTTAAAAAAAATTCTCAGTGACGAAATGATCAGTGACGAAATGATCGGCCACCAATATTTCATTCCTTTTTTACTGGGCGAATTTTTAAATGATGAAACTCAAAAAAAATAAAATAAAATTTTATAAAAGACAAAAAAAAAGTGTAATTTTAAATGTCGTCTTTCGGTCAGGGTCGTTTTCGTACCGCCGTTTTCGTACAGGGGACGTTTTCGTACCGCAGGGGGGTCGTTTTCGTACAGGGGACGTTTTCGTACCGCAGGGGGGTCGTTTTCGTACCGCCGTTTTCGTACAGGAGACGTTTTCGTACCGCCGTTTTGCATATCCACTCGTACGAAAACTGCGGTACGAAAACGTCCTGGCCCGGTCGTCTTTGGTTTGAACTAGATGTTATACGGGACCTGGTACTGAAAAACACGTACAACTGAGTACCTAAGTCCCGGTTTTTCAACCCAAAAAGCCCGGTCCCGTACAACTCTAGTTTAAACATTTTAATTTTTTTTTTTTTATACAATTGTTCGGTCTCTGAAAAATGGTTGTGTTTTATGACAGGTAATTAAAAAAAGAGATAAATTTCTTCGCCAGAAAAACAAAACAATGCCGCGTCCGTTCTTCTCATTTGTGAAGCGCAACCGTCACAGGACCAGTCCGTTTGATCAGCACTTTGGAGTCACCTTCAACGAATTTTTATTTAAAAAAATAAATTTTATATTTAATAATTTAATTTAGTCACTTAATTCCAATTAAACAAAAAAAATTAAAATTTTTACCATTTTTTTTTTGAAAATATTGAGTGAGAACTTTGGCAGCCCAAATTCAACAATTTACAAGAATATAATTTTTCGTAAAAAAATAAATTCTGAAATTTTGAAACGGCCAAAAAAAAACACCTGTTGCTGAGGCTGCTGTGGTCGAATTGTTCGCCATTGGCGTGCCGGACAGCGCCGGCGACAATCGGTCAACGGAACGCGACAAAATGATGGCCAATGGCTGTAAAACATGATAACTTTTTTTTTCATGCTCGCTGCTAGGAATCCATCACACCCATTTTGGGAGTGAACTACGTCCCACACACGGAAATTTTTTTTAAAGAAATTCCAAGAAAAAAAATTTGGGGGTTTTCAGCAATTTTTCAAACCACTTCCAATCGCTGAAAATTTTTTTTTATTTAAACATTTGAATAAAAAAAAAATTGAATTTTCGACGCTTTGTTAGAAAAACAGGTCCAGGTTTGGATCGAAATGGATATCAGAATCGGATTCTCAGATGCTCAACCAATAATTTTTTTTTCATTTTGCTATAGGAATCCACCACTCATTTTGGGGTGCACTACGTTCCCATCATCCGAAAAATAAAATAAACTCTCAAACTTTAAATTTAAAAAAAAATTTCAAGAAAGAAATTGAAGTTGTTCAGTGATTTAATAAAGTTTATGATGAATAAATACTAAGTTTTCTCAAAAATTCCAAAGAATCGTTGAATAATTTTAAAAATTTTTTTAAAACATTTTAGTTTAAAAAAATTTTGAAATGAATTTTCGCCGTTTTGTAGAAATCGGGTCCGGTTTTGATCGGAAATGGGTTATCAGAAGCGGATCCTCCGACTTTTGCTCAACCTGTGCGTTTGGCTCCAACGCGGTGGCCAAGTTGGCCAATTGGGCAGCGACCGCGGCCGAGTGCGCCGCCACCCGCCCGTCCGTGTCGTCCGCCGGCCCCGCCAGTGAGCCACGCGCGCACAGCAACGCCCCGTTGCTGTCCGTGCACAGTACACCGCGCACTGCCCGTTCCTGCTGCATACTGTAACTGTGGGGGCAAGGAGTTCTGTAGAACATAAAAGGTAACTCGCCCGGTGGGACTCGAACCCACGACCCCAGCAATCCGTGCCGTGCTCTAACCAACTGAGCTACGGGCGCATCTTTTAGAGGTTCTCTCAGGTCCTTTATCCCACTTTCTCCCACACTCCGTTCCTTCTGGCATCACAGTTCCATTAGTTTAAGGGGGGGGGGGGTTAAAAAAAAATTTGAAACAAAATTTCCGGGAGCAAAAATTGAAATTTTGATGAACGCCCTAAATTTCGAAAAATCCAGGCCCGGTATAAAGGGACGGAATCGAACATCGATTTGTTTGCAAAGAAATTAGGCAAATTCTTTTTAGGTTCAAAATAACACGAATTTTCGTTTTCGAATTTGTTTTAGGGTCGGAATGGGTTAAATAATGTCGGATCCGTAATTAACGTCCCATACATTACAAAGGGGGGGGGGTCGGTCAAAAATGGCCAATTTTTGCGATTTTAAACCAATTTAAAAAAAAATTTGGGATTTTTGGGGTCCGGCGGTGCCGCTAGGCGCCGCCGGGGAAAATTTTTTTCAAAATTTGCGACCTCCCCCCTCGCTGCAGACATTTTTGGCAATTTACTAATTAGACGTAAAATCTAATTAGAGAAATTCAAATGAGTGGAAAACAATAAAAAAACAAATGCTCACATTTCGTCCGCATATTCTTCCATCCGTTTCTCCATGCTTTGTATAATAATTAAACAATAAATAATTTGCTACAAAAAAATAATTAATTAAATTACGAAAAATGCATTAAAAACAAAACAAAAAAGCGTAAAATGTGAACGAACAATCAGCTCTATTCAATTGATAAAACAATATTTTGTTTAAATAAAAAATGTACATTTAAGAAATACTGTATACCATTTCAATATTTTAATCAAAAAGAAAACAGTAATGTGTGCTGTGATCAATTAGGCGACAAAAAACGCATTAAAATAGCAGACTGGGCAGAGCGAGAGAAAGAGAGAGGGAGGGGGAAGACACAGAAATGGGTATCATTATCGCCCTAATTACCCGCCATTTAATTTCATTTTATGGCCTTTTTGAAAAAGGCAATGAGGTCTAATAATTGAAAGAGATCGTAAAAACAAATGGCAACTTTAATGCACCATTGCTTCTTCTAGAAGCATTCAAATTTTATCATTTGTTAGTATCATTTGATGGCCCAAAGAATTCTCTATTAGTCTGCGAAATAAAAAAAAATTCATTGTGTTTCACAAAATTATAGTCAGAAAACTTCAAAAAACTGTTTGTATAAACAATTTTTTGGCCATAACTTTTTTGAAACATAACACAAAATTTTTGAAATTTTGCATTCCAATAGAGGCCTTTTGAGGCTATCCAGAATTTCTGCCCAGCAATTAGAAAGTGTGATTTTCCATTTTCAGTAAAGCGCCTCACAAAAGAAATTTTTTGTTTTTTCAAAAAGGAAATGCATTTTTTACTCAATGGTGCGTTTCCGGGTCCATTCAACAAATTCGTCAATCAGCACCGGCCAGGCGCCCTCCGCGTCGTAATTGCTCATGTCACACGCAATTTTCTCCAAAAAATCGAGAAAAAGGTTCCAGGTGTCCCTGAAACAAGAAAAAAAACGATGTGAAATTCGTACATATAATTTAAAAAGAAAAAGGAAAAATAAATTGTAAGCAGGCCCGTATCCAGAAAAAAAAAATTTCGGGGAGGGCACCCGAAGAGCTTTTTTTTTGTGTCTTCGGACCAAAAACTTTTGGTGGAGTAGTTTAAAAAAATAATCGGACAGTCCCCTGAAAATTTTTTAGGAAATTTCAAACTTAGAAATTTTATTTAAAAAATCCCTAAATAAAAAATTTTCTGCTTTTTTTTAAAAATTTGTAACAATAATTTTTTTCGGGGTGGGGTGGGGAATGATTGCGTTTATTTTTTGTCAAAGTGCCATTTGCTGACACAAAAAAACCTAAAGATGTTTAATTTGGCCTGAAATTTGCTAGCACTTTCTATCACCAAATTCATTAGTTCAAAAAAAAAAATTTTTTTTTTAAATTTTGTACAATTATGGCATTTTTTCATTGATTTTGTGGTACGGCATTCGAGAGAGAGAAGAGATGGGGAAACGTAGTCAACCAACAACCCAAACACAAAACCTGGGAATGCCCTTGACTTTTCGTGCACGCAAAAAGTCCACCCACGCGCCGACGCGGCGGTCCCGGCCCTCCAACAGCACTTGCCAACACGCCACGGCAGTGTCCAACTCGAGACTGGACTGGCCGGCAGACTTCACATACCTGAGAAAAACAAAAAAAAAATTGAAAAATTTTCAGCGATTTTTCAAAATAAGCAACAATTAAAAAAAAAATTTTTTTTTAAAGTTAAATGAAAATTCGCGACAGAATACGAATTTCAGTCCCGGATTCTAATTCGGTGCGATAATGGTTACCATCCATGAAAATCCAAAAAAGCAAGTCTGGTTCGACGATGAGCAAGAAAAAGAGACAAAAAAAGTCAGGTCGTTTGCAGCTGGTCCCAAAATTTTAATTTTTTTTTCTAGGGGGGCTGAGTGAAATTTCAGTCCTCACAAAAAACACAACCAACAAAAAAAAACATTTAAAACAATACTTGAATATGAACTGGTAGAGCTCGCGGAAGGCTTTTCGTTCAGCAACAGTGTCCTTCTCCGCCTTGAGCAACGCGTTGCGCAGACCATTTATGTCGACCGTGCCGGTGGGACTGCAACAAAAAAAATTGATATAATTTTTTAAAACCTCTGAAATTTGCTTTTGGGAGAAAAGAGTCGAAAATTGGATTCATTTTTATGCCTTTAAATAAAATTTGTGATCTGCCGGAATAATATTTCTTAAATATTATCAACGAAAGAAAGCATCGTTTTTGTGCAAAAATTGGGCTTGGATTTTTTTTCATGTTTGACCATAGCTTTCCTGGACAAAAATCCAGGTCCAGAAATGATCCAGGTTTCCGAAAAATGGCCTAGACCAGCAGGGCCAAGAAGAATACAGACCTGTCTCGAGGCCCAAATCGGACATCAATGAAAACCATTAGCAAAAACCCGATTTTTAAAAAATGCAGAAAAAAATTTTCTCGACTCAAAAACTCCTTAAAATTCTGAATTTGTCAATTAAAAAAATTTAAAACTGCATTTCTCCCCATTAAAATAAAGACACAAACATCAGTGTGGAAATTCCGTCGCGGAACTCCTGTACAGTGAATTCGCACTGTTTTTGAGCACCCATTTTCCACGCCAAAACCATCACTGCCCGACTCGTTGGCTCGATGTTCAAGTCGCGCAAGAAACGCACCATGCCATTGGGACCGATCCGATCGGGTCCGATTTTCTGCGCTTTGTCCTTTGCATCTGAAAAGAGGAGGGGGGGGGGGGTAGAAAATTTTATTTGCTTTTTTTTGTCCAATCCAATCAACGAATAATGGAGGTATCGGGTTTCCTGTCAAATCAATTTAGTGAAAGTAAGCCAAAAGTCGATCAAAAAAGTGACTGCCCCATGGGGCCCAATCGGCGGGGCCCAATCGACCCGGTCCGCTACTGTGGACTGCCTAATTGAAGTTTCTGTTTTTTTAAAAACCAAATTGGGTGAAAAAAACGGATTACTTAAAATTAATTGCTAAACTCAGAATTCAAGTGTGAATTTTTCCAGGAGGAGCCTTCGATAATAAAAAATTTTTTTTCGCCGGCCTATCGTCCGATTTTTCGTGCCGCCACATCGGTCACTTTTTCGAATCAAACTCCATCTGCCTATTGTTATGAAGCCCTAGTAACTGCGAAACAGTCAACAAAATGAACAAACCGCTGGCATATTTGTTGAACAAATGGTCAATTTTTCGACTGTCCGCGCCACCACCGGTGCCGCCTCCCACTTGCTGGTTGGTGTAAGACGGATTTTGATAGAACATGTCACCGGCCATCTCCAAGTTCCAGTTGGAGGCGGTCAAGCATGTAATTGCCGTCTGTTCGTTGGCCTGCGTGAAGGACACAAACTGTTGAACCTGAAAATTTTGAAATTAAAAAAAACAAATTTTTTGGACCTATGTACGGACTTTTGTTGAAATGGAATGCCTTCGTACGACCCGACCCTATTACAGTTAAAACGACCATAAAATGCAAATGACAACCTCTCAAAGCTTTGAAAAATTGTGGCCACAAAAATTGCGAGAAAAAATTTTTTTTTAGTCTATTTTTTGGAATCAACGTTTTTTTTTTTTTTTGAAATTTTATAGGCTGATATAGAAATCCGAAAAAATTCAAAATAAATAGTATTTATTATTATTATTGATATATGTAATTAATGATTTTGTAACCTTTTCTTTTTGATCCCTTCTAAGCCTGTTCATTGCTCGACGTAAATATTTCGGTAATTGTGTATTATCTGTACGATTTCAAAAAAAAAAAATTTTTTTGAACCAGAGTCGCTGATTACGAATCCGGCATCCATTTTGACCTACTTCAAACCCCGAACCAAAAGCCGAAAATTAAAAAATTCTCTTATTGTTTTTAAAGTTACCAAGCAAATATATAACTAGAACCATTGTAACACCAGAAAATAATAATTCTATGCGGATTCGAACATAAAAGTGAATTAAGAAATTTTTGGACTTTTTGTTCAAGTTCGAAAAAGGTCGAAATGGATGCCGGATTCGTAATCAGCGTCCCTGGAAAGAAAATTAAATTACGTAAGTGAAAAATGCATTAAAAAAAGAAAATCGCAAAATGTGAACGAACAATCGGCTCTATTCAATTGATAAAACAATATTTTATATTTTGTAAATAAAAATGTACAGAAGAATTGCTTATACAATTTCAATATTTTAATCAAAATCAAAAAGAAAACAAGAGAGATGGAGATCGCCTAACCAAGAATTATTTGTGTTCAAAAAAGCGCGCGTCATTGGCCCTCAATGGTGCGTTTCCGGGTCCATTCAACAAATTCGTCAATCAGCACCGGCCAGGCGCCCTCCGCGTCGTAATTGTTCATGTCCGGCTCAATCTTCTCCAAAAAATCGAGAAAAAGGTTCCAGGTGTCCCTGAAACAAGAAAAAAAACGATGTGAAATTCGTACATATAATTTAAAAAGAAAAAGGAAAAATAAATTGTAAGCAGGCCCGTATCCAAAAAAAAAAAATTTCGGGGAGGGCACCCGAAGAGCTTTTTTTTTGCTCTTCGGACCAAAAACTTTTGGTGGAGTAGGTTGTCCCCCCTTACATCATTTTCCCCTGAAAATTTTTTAGGAAATTTCAAACTTAGAAATTTTATTTAAAAAATCCCTAAATAAAAAATTTTCTGTTTTTTTTTTTAAATTTGTAACAATAATTTTTTTCGGGGTGGGGTGGGGAATGATTGCGTTTATTTTTTGTCAAAGTGCCATTTGCTGACACAAAAAAACCTAAAGATGTTTAATTTGGCCTGAAATTTGCTAGCACTTTCTATCACCAAATTCATTAGTTCAAAAAAAAAAATTTTTTTTTTTAAATTTTGTACAATTATGGCATTTTTTCATTGATTTTGTGGTACGGCATTCGAGAGAGAGAGAAGAGATGGGGAAACGTAGTCAACCAACAACCCAAACACAAAACCTGGGAATGCCCTTGACTTTTCGTGCACGCAAAAACTCCACCCACGCGCCGACGCGGCGGTCCCGGCCCTCCAACAGCACTTGCCAACACGCCACGGCAGTGTCCAACTCGAGACTGGACTGGCCGGCAGACTTCACATACCTGAGAAAAACAAAAAAAAAATTGAAAAATTTTCAGCGATTTTTCAAAATAAGCAACAATTAAAAAAAAAATTTTTTTTTTAAAGTTAAATGAAAATTCGCGACAGAATACGAATTTCAGTCCCGGATTCTAATTCGGTGCGATAATGGTTACCATCCATGAAAATCCAAAAAAGCAAGTCTGGTTCGACGATGAGCAAGAAAAAGAGACAAAAAAAGTCAGGTCGTTTGCAGCTGGTCCCAAAATTTTAATTTTTTTTTTCTAGGGGGGCTGAGTGAAATTTCAGTCCTCACAAAAAACACAACCAACAAAAAAAAACATTTAAAACAATACTTGAATATGAACTGGTAGAGCTCGCGGAAGGCTTTTCGTTCAGCAACAGTGTCCTTCTCCGCCTTGAGCAACGCGTTGCGCAGACCATTTATGTCGACCGTGCCGGTGGGACTGCAACAAAAAAAATTGATATAATTTTTTAAAACCTCTGAAATTTGCTTTTGGGAGAAAAGAGTCGAAAATTGGACTCATTTTTATGCCTTTAAATAAAATTTGTGATCTGCCGGAATAATATTTCTTAAATATTATCAACGAAAGAAAGCATCGTTTTTTGTGCAAAAATTGGGCTTGGATTTTTTTTCATGTTTGACCATAGCTTTCCTGGACAAAAATCCAGGTCCAGAAATGATCCAGGTTTCCGAAAAATGGCCTAGACCAGCAGGGCCAAGAAGAATACAGACCTGTCTCGAGGCCCAAATCGGACATCAATGAAAACCATTAGCAAAAACCCGATTTTTAAAAAATGCAGAAAAAAATTTTCTCGACTCAAAAACTCCTTAAAATTCTGAATTTTTAAAAATTTAAAACTGCATTTCTCCCCATTAAAATAAAGACACAAACATCAGTGTGGAAATTCCGTCGCGGAACTCCTGTACAGTGAATTCGCACTGTTTTTGAGCACCCATTTTCCACGCCAAAACCATCACTGCCCGACTCGTTGGCTCGATGTTCAAGTCGCGCAAGAAACGCACCATGCCATTGGGACCGATCCGATCGGGTCCGATTTTCTGCGTGCTGGTATAAAAAGTAAGGGTTAATGAGGAAAAAATGGCTAAAACAATTTAAATAGTACAGCCATATTATATGGTGGACAATGGAGGTATCGGGTTTCCTGTCAAATCAATTTAGTGAAAGTAAGCCAA
Source organism: Heterodera glycines (assembly GCA_004148225.2). Lineage (NCBI taxonomy): Eukaryota > Metazoa > Nematoda > Chromadorea > Rhabditida > Heteroderidae > Heterodera > Heterodera glycines. The sequence continues at coordinate 1,009,715 of CP049708.1, read as the reverse complement.
AAGTCGACCAAAAAAGAGACTGCCCCATGGGGCCCAATCGGCGGGGCCCAATCGACCCGGTCCGCTACTGTGGACTGCCTAATTGAAGTTTCTGTTTTTTTAAAAACCAAATTGGGTGAAAAAAACGGATTACTTAAAATTAATTGCTAAACTCAGAATTCAAGTGTGAATTTTTCCGGGAGGAGCCTTCGATAATAAAAAATTTTTTTTCGCCGGCCTATCGTCCGATTTTTCGTGCCGCCACATCGGTCACTTTTTCGAATCAAACTCCATCTGTCTATTGTTATGAAGCCCTAGTAACTGCGAAACAGTCAACAAAATGAACAAACCGCTGGCATATTTGTTGAACAAATGGTCAATTTTTCGACTGTCCGCGCCACCACCGGTGCCGCCTCCCACTTGCTGGTTGGTGTAAGACGGATTTTGATAGAACATGTCACCGGCCATCTCCAAGTTCCAGTTGGAGGCGGTCAAGCATGTAATTGCCGTCTGTTCGTTGGCCTGCGTGAAGGACACAAACTGTTGAACCTGAAAATTTTGAAATTAAAAAAAACAAATTTTTTGGACCTATGTACGGACTTTTGTTGAAATGGAATGCCTTCGTACGACCCGACCCTATTACAGTTAAAACGACCATAAAATGCAAATGACAACCTCTCAAAGCTTTGAAAAATTGTGGCCACAAAAATTGCGAGAAAAAATTTTTTTTAGTCTATTTTTTGGAATCAACGTTTTTTTTTTTTTGAAATTTTATAGGCTGATATAGAAATCCGAAAAAATTCAAAATAAATAGCATTTATTATTATTATTGATATATGTAATTAATGATTTTGTAACCTTTTCTTTTTGATCCCTTCTAAGCCTGTTCATTGCTCGACGTAAATATTTCGGTAATTGTGTATTATCTGTACGATTTCAAAAAAAAAAAATTTTTTTGAACCAGAGTCGCTGATTACGAATCCGGCATCCATTTTGACCTACTTCAAACCCCGAACAAAAGCCGAAAATTAAAAAATTCTCTTATTGTTTTTAAAGTTACCAAGCAAATATATAACTAGAACCATTGTAACACCAGAAAATAATAATTCTATGCGGATTCGAACATAAAAGTGAATTAAGAAATTTTTGGACTTTTTGTTCAAGTTCGAAAAAGGTCGAAATGGATGCCGGATTCGTAATCAGCGTCCCTGGAAAGAAAATTAAATTACGTAAGTGAAAAATGCATTAAAAAAAGAAAATCGCAAAATGTGAACGAACAATCGGCTCTATTCAATTGATAAAACAATATTTTATATTTTGTAAATAAAAATGTACAGAAGAATTACTTATACAATTTCAATATTTTAATCAAAATCAAAAAGAAAACAAGAGAGATGGAGATCGCCTAACCAAGAATTATTTGTGTTCAAAAAAGCGCGCGTCATTGGCCCTCAATGGTGCGTTTCCGGGTCCATTCAACAAATTCGTCAATCAGCACCGGCCAGGCGCCCTCCGCGTCGTAATTGTTCATGTCCGGCTCAATCTTCTCCAAAAAATCGAGAAAAAGGTTCCAGGTGTCCCTGAAACAAGAAAAAAACGATGTGAAATTCGTACATATAATTTAAAAAGAAAAAGGAAAAATAAATTGTAAGCAGGCCCGTATCCAAAAAAAAAAAATTTCGGGGAGGGCACCCGAAGAGCTTTTTTTTTGCTCTTCGGACCAAAAACTTTTGGTGGAGTAGGTTGTCCCCCCTTCCATCATTTTCCCCTGAAAATTTTTTAGGAAATTTCAAACTTAGAAATTTTATTTAAAAAATCCCTAAATAAAAAATTTTCTGCTTTTTTTTAAAAATTTGTAACAATAATTTTTTTCGGGGTGGGGTGGGGAATGATTGCGTTTATTTTTTGTCAAAGTGCCATTTGCTGACACAAAAAAACCTAAAGATGTTTAATTTGGCCTGAAATTTGCTAGCACTTTCTATCACCAAATTCATTAGTTCAAAAAAAAAAATTTTTTTTTAAATTTTGTACAATTATGGCATTTTTTCATTGATTTTGTGGTACGGCATTCGAGAGAGAGAAGAGATGGGGAAACGTAGTCAACCAACAACCCAAACACAAAACCTGGGAATGCCCTTGACTTTTCGTGCACGCAAAAACTCCACCCACGCGCCGACGCGGCGGTCCCGGCCCTCCAACAGCACTTGCCAACACGCCACGGCAGTGTCCAACTCGAGACTGGACTGGCCGGCAGACTTCACATACCTGAGAAAAACAAAAAAAAAATTGAAAAATTTTCAGCGATTTTTCAAAATAAGCAACAATTAAAAAAAAAATTTTTTTTTTAAAGTTAAATGAAAATTCGCGACAGAATACGAATTTCAGTCCCGGATTCTAATTCGGTGCGATAATGGTTACCATCCATGAAAATCCAAAAAAGCAAGTCTGGTTCGACGATGAGCAAGAAAAAGAGACAAAAAAAGTCAGGTCGTTTGCAGCTGGTCCCAAAATTTTAATTTTTTTTTTCTAGGGGGGGCTGAGTGAAATTTCAGTCCTCACAAAAAACACAACCAACAAAAAAAAAACATTTAAAACAATACTTGAATATGAACTGGTAGAGCTCGCGGAAGGCTTTTCGTTCAGCAACAGTGTCCTTCTCCGCCTTGAGCAACGCGTTGCGCAGACCATTTATGTCGACCGTGCCGGTGGGACTGCAACAAAAAAGCTTGACTAGAAAAAAAACATATCTCTGAAATTTGCTTTTGGGAGAAAAGAGTCGAAAATTTTTTTTTTAGAAAATTATATGAAAAAATTTTAGAGATTTTTGGGACATTTTTGAAAAACTTTGTAATTCTTCATAAATTTACTAAAAATCGCAAAAATTGGGCTTGGATTTTTTTTCATGTTTGACCATAGCTTTCCTGGACAAAAATCCAGGTCCAGAAATGATCCAGGTTTCCGAAAAATGGCCTAGACCAGCAGGGCCAAGAAGAATACAGACCTGTCTCGAGGCCCAAATCGGACATCAATGAAAACCATTAGCAAAAACCCGATTTTTAAAAAATGCAGAAAAAAATTTTCTCGACTCAAAAACTCCTTAAAATTCTGAATTTGTCAATTTTTAAAAATTTAAAACTGCATTTCTCCCCATTAAAATAAAGACACAAACATCAGTGTGGAAATTCCGTCGCGGAACTCCTGTACAGTGAATTCGCACTGTTTTTGAGCACCCATTTTCCACGCCAAAACCATCACTGCCCGACTCGTTGGCTCGATGTTCAAGTCGCGCAAGAAACGCACCATGCCATTGGGACCGATCCGATCGGGTCCGATTTTCTGCGCTTTGTCCTTTGCATCTGAAAAAGAGGGGGGGGGGGGTAGGAAAAAAAAATTTTTTTTTGTTAGGGATAGTCTCGACCTTAGGATGGACCATAAAAAACAAAATTTAAAATTCAATTGGTTTTGCTAAATTTTTGTCATAATAAGTCATGGAAACTTTTTGATCACGGGGCGATACTCTGACAACATTTTGACCAATGCTAATCCCTACTAATGCAAACTCGAACAAAAAGTTGTAAATTCAAATTTTCCGAACCGCGTTATTTTTTTACGATCCAAGGGCACACCGGAATTATCATCATAATAAAATGAACAAACCTCTAGCATATTTGTTGAACAAATGGTCAATTTTCCGACTGTCAGCGCCACCGGTGGACGAATTTTGGTTGGACATAATAATAATAATAATCAAGAAACGGATTTATATGTGCTAAAAAACGCAAAATATGTACATATATACGTGCCAAAAAAACCCCCGAAAATGTGCTAAAAACTCATCAAAAAAATGCCAAAATATGTGCCAAAAATGAAGAAAAACTGCGCTGAGCACGAATTTGACCTTCTTTTGACATAATTTCGAACCCCGAACCCGGTTCGAACATTTGAAAAAATTCAAATTTTCAATTTTTGCAAATCTTGCTGATGCATTGCTTGCTACTGTAACTACAATATGAGTAAAGGAAATCGAATCGATTCAGTTATTCACGGGGTAATAAAAGGCAATGTGATAAATCATATTGTGAAAATGTTCTCATTGTCTCTTTTGATCTGGTCATTATTATTGACCGCCTATTACCTATGTCTTCAATAGTTTGCCTGATTTCATAATTCTTTGTTTACGACTTCATCCAAATGACTCGGTCCGTTTGTTATTCAAAGTTATTGATTAACGTATGTAAATAGGAAGAATTCGATTTCCTTTACTCATATTGTAGTTACAGTAGCAAGCAATGCATCAACAAGATTTGCAAAGTTTGAATTTTTTAAAATGTTCGAATCCGGGTTCGGGGTTCGAAATTATGTCAAAAGAAGGTCAAATTCGTGCTCAGCACATCAAATAACCCCTAAAAAAGTGTTTTTTGAATTATTATTCCTTTTTTTTTGTGGGACCAATAATCTTCACGATTGCCCATTTCGCTAGCACAAGTTAAAAAAATGGGTTTTTGAAAGTTTTTTGCACTTTTTTTGGTCTGTTTTTTCAAATTTTAAATTAATTTTGACTTTTGTTCGAATCCGGGTTCGGGATTCAAAATGGGCACAAATGGATGCGAGAATCGGTTTTTCCGACCCTAGAAAGCCCTAACGGGGAAAAGCTCTTTTTTTTTGTCCCTAAATGTTCGACTTGGATAAAATTTACTTTCATTTCCCATAATGAAAATTGCAGATGTCATTTTTAGCAGCCCCGGCGGCAAATTGAAGTTGTCTTTTCTCACAATCAGCAAAATTTAAAAAAAAATTTTTTGGCGTTCTGTCGTTTTTTTCGTTGTTGTTTTTGTTTGTTGTACATTTTCGGGGCCCACAATCAACTTCTTCCTTTCTATTTGTCGTAAAAGGCAACTCACTCAAAAATTTTATTTTCAATACTTAATTCTCCCTCCAAATTTGTAGGCCTTTGTTTTCAAGTCTCAATGATTAAAAAAAAAAATTTTATTTTTTTGAAAATTTTAGGGTATATTTTCGCTACCAATTTGTTGCCAAAAAAATGTTCACCGGTTATGAGCATTTTATTGGCGGCGTTGCCGGTGGACTTACCAGCACAGCGATTTGCCACCCATTTGACCTGTTGAAAGTGCGATTTTCTGGTCAGTTTTTTTTTTGGGGGGGGGGGGGTTTCTCCACGCCAAATCCTTTAATTAATGATTTAATAATTAAATGTGCAGAAAATTCAAAAATTATTTTTAATTTTCGTTTTTGATTTTCTAACCACATTTTTTTAGTTTTTACCTTTAAAAGTGTAAATTTGGTCGATGAATTTTCCTATTTTTTTCGTGTAAAACTTTTAGGGGTTTTCGTTAGTCAGAGGCAGAGGGTTCGCTTCGCTTCTGATTTCCATTTTGAACCCCCGAACCTGGAATTGAATAAAAATGAAAAACTCATTTTTGAAAATGGGTCAAAATGGATGTCGGAATCGAATTCTCCACTCCGAAAATCACAGAAACAGTTAGGTATTTCAAAAAAAAATTTTGAAAAAAAAAAGTTTGGAAAAAGTGCCAACCATTGACACTATTACCTACTCTCGTTCTTGGTTTCATTATTCTTTCAAAAAAGTCGAATTGAAAATCTGCCTCTTCCCTAATTTCACCCGTTAAAATGCTCAAATTTTATTTATTTTTATTTTTACCCCCCCCCCCCTTTTTCGCCAATTATGAAAATTTTAAAATTTCCTTTTTTCCAAAAAAAGCAAACGAAGGCAGTGCACTGAGGCCCCAGTACACGAGCTACTGGGACGCGACGCACAGCATTTTTGCGGCCAACGGAATGCGCGGCCTTTACCGGGGACTGTCCGCCGCCGCCATTGCCTCGCCCATCTCATGGGGACTGTACTTTCAATTGTACGCGGCCGATAGTTGCTGTTTTTGTTGGCCAACTAAATTTGTTGAGGGCGTACATGGCCGGCTGGGCAGGGTTGCCACCATTGAAAATGCCGCAAAACTCGGCACGAACCCCCACTGGAAAGCACCTATAAAAATCCGAATTCGGAGCGGACTCAGCGCCATAATCCGGAAAATACCAAATTTTCCTGGCAAATGTGCACCCCGAGTTCTGCTGTGTGAATAGGGTTCGTCCCAAAATGTACACAACGTTTTTCAGTTACCCTCCTAGAAATGTTTTTTTTAAAATAAACAATTACAAATTTTCAAAAGAAATTTTTTATAAAATTACAAAAAAAAAATTTTTTTTTTTTTTTAATTTCGGGCAGCCGGAAACGGAGCGGGTTGGCAAAGTGCCATCTCCATCCATCTCTTGCATTTTGATAATTTTCATTACAAAATCCACCAATTTGAAACTGGCGTGTCAATTTTTTCTAGAATTCCCAATAAAAAAATTTTTCATTTTTTTTCTTACCCCCTCCCCCCTCCCCTTTTTTTCCTCCAGCTACGACCGCATCCGTGCCCAACTGCACACCGTCCCGGACTGGCCCATTGTGGACAATTTGTTGGCCGGCTCCGTCACCGGGGCGCTCATTTTGTCGGTGACCAACCCGTTGTGGGTGTGCAAGACGCGCATGTGCCTACAGTATGAGGTGCCACCGTGCGCAACAACGACAGCGGCGGCGGCACGGACAACTACGGTAGTGGCGGGCGGAGACGGTGCTGTTGCGGTGAGCGCGTTTTTTTAAATTAAAAAAATGCGCCTCCGAAAAAAAAATTTTTTTTTTTTTTTTGATTTACCATTTTGCGGGTTTCCACCAATGACAATGAGCAATTCCTCGCCTCTCCTTGAAAATTTTTTTTTAATGTACCAAAACCTATGAATTTTTCAGGAAAAAAAGCTAGGAATTTTGTCTCATTGAATTGTAAGCCAAAAAATAACATAAAATTTTTTTTACAAAACGAAGAAAATCTCAGAAATTATTCAAAATAATAAAATTGTTGTAAATATGCGAAATTTACTGCTTTTTTGGGTGTTTTCATGTTTTTTTTCCTTCAAAAATTTAAGCATTTTTGGTTTATTGTTAGATAGTTTATCATTAAATGTTCGGAAAGTTTTCAGAATTTGTGCGAAAACTGACAAAAATAAAAATAAAATTTTCAATTGCAAATTTCGCTTCTCACAAACAGCACAAAGCAGACAGAAATAAGCGCAACGTTGTGAATGGAATGGTGGGTGGGCTTCAGCCAACCATAATGGTAATTAAAAAGCGCAAAAAAAAAGAGAGGGGGGAAGAAAATTTGGCATCTGTGCCGCCGCCGCTGTTCTCCATTCGCCGGAAATGGATGGGTCACCGGCAGAAGGACGGGCATTCAACGGCCCGGCCAGGCCTGACCCGACCAGCCAACACCAGCAGGCAGCAGCATTTGGCCACCAAAAGCCCTCCCATCCCCAACAGAGGTCATCATCCGCTCCCCACCCGCTTCCGTTGCCCCTCATTTAGCTCCCCCCCCCCCCCGCCCCGCCCCGCCCCGCCCAATCCCACCACAACAAGTACGTTCTATGCGTGCTGGTAACCGGAGAAGCAGGACGGAGAAGCGCCGCTGTTTAGGCACATCACTATCGTGGACTCGCTGATTGTGTGCGACAGACGTGGCGCCATGATGGATTTCGCGGATTTTACAAGGTAAAAATGACATTTTTTCCAAAAAAAAACATTATAAAAATATTGAACTTTTGGAGGGGGCCTCCCAACGAAATTGACAATAAGCCCCTGCCCCAATCTTCCCTCAAAAAAAAAAAAAAAATTGAAATAGTAATAGTAATATTTCAAAAAAAAAAATATAAAATTTTTATAAGCAAATTTCATGGGGGAAAAACCGCAAAAAATTTCTAACGAATTTTTTCATATTTTATGGTGAATTACTACTAGAAAAAAAACGCTGAAAATTTTTTCATAAATTTTTTTTAAATTAAATTTTGGTCTTTTTTTTTGTGCCTTTAGGGCTATGTGCCCGGCCTGTTCGGCACGATCAACGGCGCGGTGCAGTTCGCCCTTTACAATTGGCTGAAGGACTGGCGGTGCCATGCGCGTGGCATTCCGCGCGACTCGCAATTGGCGCCGGTGGACTATCTGACATTTTCGATCAGCTCCAAGTGCATGTCCACCACCATCACATTTCCGTACCAAGTGTTGCGCACCCGACTGCAGGTGTTTTCGGTTTTTCAAGTTGAAAAAATGTGCAAAATTTAAACTTTTTAAGGGCTTGTCTAACGAAAAATTTTTTTAATGGAGAATTTTCAATAAAATTATAAAAAAGAAACGCAAATTTTCTTTCGAAAAAAATTAAATATTTGCTTACGGAATTTCTCTATTTTTTCCTAGTTAAAAAAATGCTAAACAAAATACCAACAAAAAAAAAAGCAAAATTTTTGCCGTTTTTTGAAAAAAAAATTGGGAAAAAATTTTTGTTTACTGAATTTCTGAGTTTTTCCTTGTACACTAAAAATATTTTATTTTTTACCATTTTTGAACATTAATGCCGGAAAATTGCGGAATGTTTTGGAGTCGCCGGTTAAAAATGCCAATTCTCACACACTCTCCAGAGGGAATTAATTTTATAAAATTTGCCAGGATCCGTTCACGCATTACACCGGCACATGGGACTGTTTTATGCGGACACTGAAGCGCGAAGGCCCACTGGGTGAGCAATTTTTATACAACATTTAAAAAAAAATTCAAATAGGGTAATTATATACAGAGAAATAAATACCCCACCCACAATTTGGCATGTAGTTTGGTTTTTGAAATTCTTGCATTGATTTTTTGAAAAAATTATAAATTTTTTTGACCTTTTGCAGCCCCCCCCCTACCCCTACCCCACTCGGGGTGCACAACATACATATACAAAGGGTGTCTCGAGACCAGGGCTGGCCGTGATTAAATTTCCAATCACGGAAATGCGTGAGCCGTGATCACGGCACCCCAAAAACCCTCCGTGATCCGTGATTGTAAAAAATTTTCTGAATGACTTTTTATTTGCTCAAACAAAATTTTCCAAAAATTTTCCGCAAAAATTTTCTCCCCTCTTCTGCCCCCTCAAGGCCTGTACAAGGGCGTGTTGGCCGGCACCGTCAAGCAGTTGCCCTATTCCGTGATCACTTACATTGTGTATGAGCAGACGCGCTACGCCATCCGCAATATGTCGACTTCCGAATAATATTTTTTCCCAATTTTACCCCAAAGTTTTTGGTTTATTTTAACTCAATTTTCGTTATTTTTCTAATTTATTTGACTGTTTCTTTCATCCACAAAATCTCACATTTGCTCAAAATAATTTCATCATCAATTTTACGAAAAAACCACATCAAATTCTACAAACATGATGATGGTATACTGTATTTGTGTGATTACGGTGTCCTTACAATAATCTGTTGTTGTTGTTGTTATTTATTTTAATATTTTTTGCTGATATTTTTTTTGTGTTAATGATCTGCTCATATTTTTTGAATGGCGCTTATACGATATCATAAATAGGGCCCGGATTTTTAGCTGCTTAGAAACGGAAAAAATAGAAAACAAAATTAAATACAAAATTTGAAAAAATTGCGAAATAAGCCGCCCTAAAATCTCCAAAATAGGTGCCGAAAACGGAAAAATTTGTAAAAATGCATATCAAATTTCTTTGCGTTATATATTTTTTCAAATGCTCATTTTCAAGGACTTCTTGAAATCTATGATACTTTAAAGTGAGAGGGTTCAATTTCCAGGACGCCCTTGCCATTCAAGGACGAATCCGAGCCCTGGCTAAAAGGACAAAATAAATTGTTAAGTGCCAAATTCCCTAAATTAATATTTTTAATTAAAATTGTGCAGAAAATGAGTTTCCGTGTTTTCATCCGTGCCTTAATCATGTGCAATTTGCAATGGATGAATAAAATTTTATCTGCAATGATTCATTTATTAACATAACAATGTTTGAGCGGGAGCCTAAGAAATCCTGGCCAAGCAATTATTTCTAAACAATTTTTGCCAATTATAAATAAAAAAATTTTAAAGGAAAATTTTAAAAAATGATGGAAATTACAGTGAATGATCGTCTGGGCAAAAAAGTTCGAATTAAATGCAATCCGACCGACACAATTGGGGATCTGAAGAAGTTGGTGTCAACTCAAGTTGGAACCAAGTAAAAATGAGCTTTTCATCATTTTTGAGGGTTTCCATCGCCAAATAAAAATGCATGCGCTAATTAAATTAAAAATTAAAAAAATGTGAAATTTAAAATGTTTTTTTCGAATGCTTATTTTCAAAGATATATTGAATTTAAGTACATTTTCAATGGAGAGGGTCCAATTTCAAGGACTTCCTTGCCATTCAATGATGAATGCTAACCCCGATAATGAGCTAAAAGCGAAAAATTTAATTAGTTTGGATTCTCGACTTTTTATTCAAGTCCGGTTCCCGCATTCGTAATTGGTCGGAATAAATGTTTGATTTGTGATCAGCGATCCCCCCAACCCCGAAATAATGATGCATCCACGACATTTAAAAAATAATTTTTTTTACGAAAATAACGGGGCTGGGGGAATGTCCATTAATTAAAAGTAAAAAAATATATATAATTTTCTCAGATGGGACAAATTGCTTCTCAAGAAATGGAACACCATTTATAAGGCAAGCAAGGAAGTTTTAATAATGATCATTCAAACTCATTTGGAGAGAAAAAGCTCAAAAATGCCGCTAATTGCAGGATCACATCACATTGCAGGACTACGAGATCCACGACGGATTCAATTTCGAGCTGTACTATCAATGACTTTCTGCTGACGGTGTGTTCTGGCGAAACCGCAAAAACAAAATAATTTTTCTTTGTCTGAGCATTTTAATAATTATTTAATTATTTATATCAATGTTAATCAACAACAAATGGTTGTAATTAAATAATTATTGATAAAAATCTCCGCTAGAATCAGTGAATGCGTCCTTCTTCTCATTTGGGTAGTGCATCCGACACAGGACCACTCCGTTCAAGGGCGTAGCCAGACCCTTGGCTTCGGCTTCGGGGGGGGGGGGGCTGAAGTCAAAAATTCGATTTTTAGGGGTGTATTTTCCTTTTTTGATTCAATTTTTAGGGGTGTATTTTTTCGTTTTTTGAAATACCGAATTAGGGGATTTAAAATTTCAAAAAAATTCGCTGAAAATTTTTATTTTGGGTTTTTTTGGGGGGGGGGGCTTTAGACCCCTAAGCCCCCCCCCCTGCCTACGCCCTTGACTTCATTTGATCCGTCTCTTTAGATTCACAAGTCGGAAAATGGGCCAACCTCCGTCTGAGCTAACTTTGAGTCAATATATTACTAACTTTTTTTATGTGACTCAAAATAACTTTTTAAAAATTTAAAACATAAATATCAAATAAATTAAAAAAATTTTTTTACGATTCTAAGAAATTCCGCTAAATTTTTAAATGTTAATTCGTCATATTGTTGTAAACATCACATATTAGATGGGATAAAGCCAAAGAATGCTCCCAAGGTGAAAACAAATTGCCTTAATTGTTTATTACCGTTTCTTCAATTTAATTGCCTCTAATTGAGCTGGGAATGGTGAAACGTACACATACCTTCAGACTCAATTTAAGAAAGAATTTTCGTAAAGTCGCCATAATCAGACGCAATTTGTCAAAAATTTACCCAAAATAGCTTTTTCGTAAAAATTGGCACTGACATGAGTGACATGAGATGGCATATGCATAAAAGGTGCATGCATATTCATAATTATACGCATATGAAAGCATATACCTAAAAACGTGTCTAACAATATATTAATAAAATATATACATATGATAAGCCAGATGCATAGAAAATTTATATTCATGACTCCTAAAACTCATAGAGATGGGCGGGCATATGCATAAAATGTGCATATTAAATAAATATACCTATGCATATAAGATAGCATGTGCCTAAAAACGTGTCTAACATATATTTATAAAATATATACATATGAGAAGCCAGATGCATAGAAAATTTATATTCATAACTTATAAAGTGGGCATAGCTTAAAATGTGCATTATTCATAAAATCTTAAGCGTACGTATTGCATTGTTGGCAAATGCTTAGGTGTGCGTGCGGTGCCATCATTATAAATGCCGATTGAATAACGAGGGGAATTATCACAAAAAGTCAAATTCACAAAAACGATTTCTGGCAAATTGACCCAATTGTCTTCGTCATTTAAAATGCTCCTCACCATCTTCGGCCTCGTCTTCATCATCATCATCAGCGAGACTTTGCTGTTCTCAAGTGTTGAGGCGCACACATTCACAGTAACATCTTATTGTACAGAAGCGAATCCAGGCCAAATCCCAATCCCACTCAATGACAAAGCCTTGGAACTTCTTAGCATTTGCGGACCCAAGTATGGATACAAAACTACAGGTGAAACCGGGGCATTAATTAATAATTATTGAGGAGTGGAAAAGCGGCCAATTGTTCAACGTGAAAATATTTAATTTTTTCACAAGTAAATTAGACCTTTTCCGGGAGAAAACAAATTTTCCAGAAAATAAAACAATCAATTAAAGTTTAAACAAAAATTTCATCAATTTGGAACAACCATTATGGCCAAAAAGTACATAAGGAACCAGGTTTCAAAAATTTTTGGCCATAACTTTTTGAACCTTAATGAAATTTTTTCGAAATTTTGCAGACTAATAGAAGACATTTAGGGCTGTCGAATGGTACCCAAAGAATGTTTTGGATTTGGTTAAAAAAGAAAAAAAAGTTATATTCCGAGGCCCAACACATCGAGTCCGATATTTATATGCTTATATATAAATATATATATATAATATACATACATACATATATGTATATATAAATATAACACTGTATATGTATATATTGTTTTTGTCACCGTTTTAGGTTTGAAAATTAAGAAAATAGGAAATGGGAAGAACATTTGTGCTTATACAATTGAGCGGGAATTGGAATATGCTTTTCATATGACGACAGATGATAAATGGCACATTAAATGTGATGATTACTCAGAGTTTCACAAAGTCAAAATAACGGCATATTGTAACTGTAACAGCAATCTGCCGAACTCATTGGGTATAATGCCAAAGCCTATCAATGCCAAAGCCAAGGCAATTTACAATGTCTGCAATGCAAATGATGAAATTGAACAGGAAATTAGAGGTGGGATAAGGAAATTATTATTAATTTAATTATTATGGTTATACTGCTTTAATTACTTTCTTAGGAATGCTTTTGGCAAAAGTTAAATCTGTCATTCATTATTTGTCCCTTGAGTTCAATTCCCCAATGGGATAAGAGAATTTTCATAGTTTCATTAAATTATTCTAATTGACTTTAATTAATAAAAAAGTTCTCTGATTTTAAAGTTTTTTTATTTTTTAAAACAGCCAAAAACCCAGAAATTAACCAATGTTTTTTTGGACAAAATCTATTAACAAATTTCACTCAAAATTTAAAAAAAAAAATTTTCCCGGCGACGCCTATTTGCACCGCCGGACCACCCCCCCCCCTCCCCAATTTCTCTCCAATTTTTGTATTTTACAAATTTAGGCAATTTTTACGAAAATTGTTGAATATGAAAAATTCAAAAAATTTTAGAACTCAGAAAATTACTATTTTGACGTACTATTGAAATGTTGTTATCGGACTATTTTATTAGACAAATCATTCTGAAAATTCACTTTTAAAATTTTTTATTTTTTGTCCATTAAAAAAGCAATGTTTAATCATTTACATAGATAAATTTTTATTTAATTTTTAATTATAATACTTCAAAAAAGCAGAAATAATAAAAATTAATTTTATTTGCATTTTTCTAAGCATTAATTTTTTTTCTGCTTTTTAATACAAAATGTGTTTTATTTCTTTTAAAATATGATTAAGAACTTCCTTTTTTAGGCACGCATTAAATAGGCACAAAATGCTCAAATAGTCATAAAAATAGGCAAACAAAAAATTCTTATATGTGTATTTTTTGTTTTTATTAGATTTTTGTTAATTGATTTTTTCGAAAATCCTGAAAATAGGCAAATTAGGCACAAAAACCCCGAAATAGGCAAAATTTCGTGCTTATCTGAACGTAAAGTGCGCAAAATTTTAGGCATTTGCCTAAAAAGGAAGCCCAAATGATTTGATTTTTCATTTTAGTGTATGAAAACAACGAAAAGGTGGAAAAGGACAGAAAATACATTTGTACCTACACTTTTGAACACGTTCCTTTGGTGGTTGTAGATTGTGAGAATTATTCCGAAATAGAAGAATTGAAAAAAGAGATGGATAAACAGAACGCCAAAATGAGAGAAGCAAGCGAAATGGAAGAGAATGCCATAATTGAAGGAGGAACGAATGCCATAATGGGAACTGAAATTGAACAGAACGCCATAATCGAAGGAAGAAGTGAAAACCAGATTCTTAGTGAAGAGGAAGCGGAGTCGAACAAAGGGAAGAATGCCAAAGTTGGAAGTAAAAATGATAAGGAAAGAAAGAAGAAAGGTGCGGCACAGAGAGGGATAGCGAAAGTGAAAGGCTGGGTGAACGGAAGAAGGGAAGAATGAGAAGGGAAAAGAGAAGGATGAGGAGAGGAGAGAAGAAGAAAATGGAAGGGAAAGAAAAAAGAGGAGAGGGAAGACAAGAAGGAAGAGAGCAAGTGAAAGAGTAGGAAGAGAAGAGGGGGAAAGGAAGAGGAGATAGGAAGAGGAATGAAGGGGAAGGAAAAAGAGGAGAGGAAGAGAAAGAAGAGGAGAGGGAAGACAAGAAGGAAGAGAGAGAAAGGAGCAGGAAGAGGAGAAGGAGGGAAGGATGGGGGGATGACATAAAGAAACTCATCATTTCTGTTCTGCAACTTTTCAACATTATCTTTTAAGCAGGTCCATTTTCTAAAAAAAAACTTGGGGGGGGGGAGAGGGCAACGACAGAAGCGACAAATTATTTTTAATCTCTTAATCTCAAAAGGCTAAAATTAAAGTTTTCAAAAAATTGAAAAATACAAAAATGGGTTTGGTTGTTTATGAGATAATGCCAATAAAATTTGAAAGTTTTTAAAAAAATTGTAATTTTCCTCCTCCTTTGGGGCTGCTTTTAAGAGTTTTGTCATTATTTTCCATGGATTTTTCTCTGTAATTGTTCTGTTATGTATTTTCTTTGGTTTTCCATTTTTAAATTCTGTCATTTTAGTGTGATTTCCATTTCGAAGAAGAAAAACTTTTGACAAAGAAATCGGAATTTAACAAATTTTGAATGCAAATTCAATTTTAATTTCATTTTTTTCATAATTTGTCCCATTTTTTCTCCCAGAATCTGAGGTCAAATTGAAAATATTTTTGTGAATTTTTGGCCAAAATATTGATTTTTTCCTTACCATTTAAAGTAGAGTTGCACGGGACCGGGAACTTTGACAAAAACCGAGACCGGGAATTTTCGGGTTGAAAAACCGGGAATTTTTGGCTGGGAAAACCGGGAAAAAACGGGAATAGTCCCGGTCAAAACCGAGACTAGGTACTCAGTTGTAGGCTTTTTTTCAGTATCAGTCCCGGTCCCGTGCAACTCTTTTAAAGTAAAAATTGACGAATAAAGGAAAAAAGGATGTTTGGCTCAGAGAAATGAGGCCAAATTTTGGAGTAACCTAATTAAGGACAAAAAGGCTGAAATTCTGGCAAATTATGAAAATAAATTTTATACATTTTTTTAACTAAAATTTTTAATTTATTTCTTGGATATAGAAATGCCCCCGGTTGCTACGGCCTGTATCTGTTCAAAACCCTTAGATCTTATGATCATCATACGCTGATCACTGATGACGACCAACCGCGTGCCGTTCATTCCATTCCATCGCCTTTCGGCTTCCCTCTAGTTAAGGATCGCATTTCTGTTGCTGTACCCGTATGCTTAGATCAAGGTCGGATCCTCGGACCATGATTAATTTATCCGATGACCAAAAAACCTGCTGTGAATTGAAATCCGTATGCACAAAGATCGGGTCTATGGTGATCCGTAAATTATGCACGATACGCGTGGGTCATATTCCTTTTCTTTTCCGTGTATTTCTCATCATTAGCTATGCTATTTTCTTTTCCTCTGACTCGATCCGCTCCGCGGACATCATTTTCCCCCTTATAATATGGATCGCGTGATCCGAGGAAATGATCTTTATCAACACGGATACTCTGGCTGGCGAAAGTGTGCCGGATGGAGTGGGCCCATCGCATCGCCCCGCCGGAGGGGACGGATAATAACGCTATGTAGTTGCTGGTGGTGATTAAATCTGTCCCTCGCTCTACAAATTGACATATTTATTGGGTTGGTTGCTCCTCGACGGGCAGAGTCAGCAAAACCGGATGACTTTTCCAAGTGCAAAATTGAAAATGAAAATTGCTTACAAAAATATGCATTTGGGAAATTGGGCTGCTGCCGGCTGGCAGTTTAGTGCTAATTGAGGTTCATTAATACTAATTAATTAATTAATAATAAGGTTTTATAATGCAGCAGCAATTATTGGATTTCTTTTCAAAGGAAAACATTATTTGTGTTAATTAAATTGATAATAAACAAGGTTGGTATTAATTACACCGATTGGATCGTTGTGTGACAAGTTGATATAATTTTCCATTTTAATTATAAATCAAAATTTAATCATAAATTAATTAAATTCCAATATACTTTTTTTCTGCTCCAATTTCGTCCAAAATTTTGCATTTTTAATAATTATTTTCCGATACTTAGTTAAATTCAAGAAAATTTACATGATTACAAACACCAAATTCAGCAAATCAGCTGTTAAGATTAAATAACAATTGGTAACTTTTAAAAATGGATTAATAAAAGATGATTTTGCAGAAATGTGTCAATAAATCAAATTGCTTAATTCGAACTCTAATAAAATTATATATATTATAAAAATAAAATTTTTGATTTTTTTAATCATTTTAATTATTTTCTAAAAAAATATCTCAAATTTAAAAATTTTTTCATTTGGTCTAAAAATGGTTGAAATGATTTTTATTCGTGAATTGTCAAATACAATAAACATTTCCCATTCCATTCACCACACCCTAATTAAGTAAAATGATTTCGAAAGTAATTTTAAAATTTAATAATTTTAAAAAATCATCGCCATCCAATGAGTTTTTGCTCCAATTTCGGGGCGGCAACCAATTTTCCCAAAATTTCACGCGCCGTCCCATATTTTCTTTGCCCTCCCTCACCCCAGCGCCCCACCCATTCATTCACTTCCATTGCAATTTGGTCGCGCGCGGCGCCGCCACCGCCGCCGCCGCGC
This sequence comes from Heterodera glycines, assembly GCA_004148225.2. Lineage (NCBI taxonomy): Eukaryota > Metazoa > Nematoda > Chromadorea > Rhabditida > Heteroderidae > Heterodera > Heterodera glycines. The sequence goes on along the minus strand of CP049708.1, from coordinate 992,490 downwards.
CGGAGGGGAAAGTAAATTATATTATTAAGTGCTGGGGCGCGCGCACATTTTTGCTTAAAGCAGCCACACGAGAAGAAGCCAACATATGATTATTATTCACTGATGTGCCTGCCTCATTATGGGCGAAGAAGCCAAACAAAAAGTCATTAGGGCATTTTAATTAGTTTTTTGTAACTTTTTGTTGTCGCCGCGTCGCCACCACCTCACTTTTTGTGGGGCGGGCGCTCGTCAATTCTTGCAAATCCGAAAAAGTTGTGGGGGCTGACTTTTGTGCATGCACTCACATAAAGAATTCTAGTGGCTTAAGTACAGAAATTGTTTTTTTTGTTTCTTGCAAATTTTTTGTTATTTTCTACTCCTTTTGCCATTTTTTGAGTGCTGAAAATTAAAAATGCCATGTGGCGCCAAAAAAAATAATGTTTTTTTTGGCCATACTTTTTTTTTGTTGTACTAATTATGGTTGGTCCTCGACACCTTAGGCAGCGGGAGAAGAAATATCGGGGATGACAGGAGCAAAAATAAAAAGTGGGGAAGAAATTTTTGATAAAAAGGTTGAAAAAAGTAATTGGCATTTTTCAAAATCCAGCAAAAAGTTTAAAAAATTGATTAGTCGCTAATAAAAATGAATTTTAAAATAATTAATTAATTAATTACGCAACTCTTGGGGCTGCGAATTAATTTTATAATTTTCTGCTTTTTCCTTTATCTAGGCACTCCCATTTTCCATGGCAATCGTCATCAAAATTTTTGGCATTTATTAGGTTTTTGCTTATAAAAACAATTTAAGGAAGTTTTTAAATGTCTCGGTTTTCCCGGTTTTCATAGGAATTTACCGTTTAAAAAAATGCCAAAATATTGGCAAGAATAAATTGGCAAAATATGGCATGGACCCACCAAATTCAAACGGAAAAAATGTGGATTTCCATTTTAACTTAGAATGAATCTAAAAATTTTGAAAATTTGGATTTGCATTTACCTTAGGAACCTACACACATACATACCAGGGGTGGGACAACTCTCGCCTCTCGTCTCTCGCCTCTCGCCAACTCTCGCCATTTTTGGTACTCTCGCCTCTCGTCTCTCGCCTCTCGTTTTTTGGGACGAGAGGCGAGAGTTGAAAATACACCCCTAAAGATTGAACTTTTGAGCAGCCAGAAAAATTTTCAAATTTACGCGAAAAAAAAATCTTAAATCTCTTTCTTTCCTTCCTTAATGTTTTCTCTATTTTTGGATAGCTCCAATTCAAATATGGTCTGCTGGCCAAGCCTTCTGCCTTTCATTATTTTTCTCTTGGGTTCAATTCCCCAACGGTACAGAATTTTTTTAATAATTTCTTTAAATTATTTTCAATTGAAATTTTAATTAATAAAAAATATTTCAATTTAAAAATTATTATTTTTTCTTTTTTTAAACAGCCTAAAACTGCAAATTTAACCAAAACTTTGATCATTTTTTGACAAGTTCTGTTAATATATTACACTCAAAATTTTAGAATTTTTCCGGCGGCGCCTATCGGCGGTGCCGATTCGGCACCGCCGGACCCCGCACCCAATGTTCCAAAAAATTTTTTTTTGGAAAAACAGCGCCACAAAAAAGCGACTTAAAAACAAAAAATTTAAAAAACAAGTTTTGGTCATTTTTTGAATAAAATCTGTTAACAAATCCGAAGACAATTTTCAAAATTTTTTCGGCGGCGCCTACCGGCACCGCCCGACCCCAACTGTCTCCGAAGTTTTAAAAAACGCACCGCAAAAAAAAGGTGGAAAAAATGGACAAATAATAAAGTTTGTTTCTAAAATAAATATATTTCATGAAAAAATTTTAAAGATTTTTGTTTGGATTTTTCATGACTTGGACTCGGTTTAAAAACTAGGACTCTGACCCGGCTTTCTGTACCCGGCAATACCCTGACCCGGTATTTGCCCAAATACCCAGGCCCGTACCCCTAATTTAATATACGATTTTGAAGTTTTTTAAATTAAAAATAAGGCTACAGAAAAAATTGAAAAACTCTCGCCTCTCGTCCTCTCGCCTCTCGCCAACTCTCGTGTTTTTGGGGACTCTCGCCTCTCGCCAAACTCTCGCTCTCGTCTTTTTGGGGACTCTCGCCTCTCGCCAAACTCTCGCTCTCGTCTTTTCTGAGACAAGTCACACCCCTGATACATACATATATGTACAAATCCCATCAATTTCCGCCAATTTAATGGACCGCGTCATAGTCGTCGTTGTCGTCGTCGTCGTCTTACCCACACATAAATTTGTGTGGCATTTGCCAATTTAAATCGCTTCCCACCGGCCCCTGCGCCCCTCCCCTGCGGCGCTTTCATACAATTTGTGGAGTCAACGCAATCAGCATTCATTGTCCAAATGAATGCCAATGTGCATACAAGGTGATCCGAAATTCGGAAACCCCACCGCATATTCCCCAAAATTTTGAAAAAAAATCGTCGCAAAAAAAGTGGGTTGAAAAAAATGTCATTGGAAAATTTGAGCGTTTTTAACAGACATTGTTGTTTTTAATTTATCTTTTAATATTTACACCAGACTACACATGAATGAAAAAAAGCAAATTTTACTTTATTTAATAAAAATTTGATAAAATGAATAAAAAAAAATCAAAATTTTGTGTAAATCTCTTACTTTTTCTCCCACGAAAATGCCATGTTTATTTAAAAAACCCAATCATTAGGGGTGTACTTTTTTTCGCTTTTCAGCCAAAAAAGCGAAAGGCGAAAAGCGAATATTTTATTAAATAAATCCAAAATTTCGCAATTTTCTTTCTTACATATTTTCATTTTTTTTACATATTTTGAGAATTTATTGAAATCTCTTGTGAATTTTTTATGGAAATGTACCCCCTAGGGGACGGGAAGTTCTGCAAGCGACCGCCGTCACCAGTAAACTCGACCGTTACCCCCGGGAGGGGCGAATAATGGGCGGGGTGTTGTTGTACTATATACATTGAGTTGATTTTGATCGAGAGTCTCGACACCGGATCGTGTTAGCAAAATCCATTAGGTTTGCAATGCCAATATCGGGATTGGGAAATATCGGAGTCAGGGTCGGAATCGTCGTTGTCGGAAATATTCCGTAAATGGTCAAAAATTTTGGGGTTGTGGAAGCGTCAGAGCGGAGATAACACCGAAAAAGGGCCAAAATTATCGGAGTCGGGCTCAATCCTAATCTATCCTCTGGCGGAGGGGGGGGGGGGGGGGCGTTAATCTCCCGCGCTGCCCTGCCTGTCGCGTTGCCACTTTCTTTGAAAATTTATTGTCTCTTATAGGCACCCCTACCAAACTTTGCAACACTGCATTAACCTGATCAGTGATCATCACATAACGAACGGGCTTTGATCACAACCGCTTCAAACATTGGGTTCTCCCATAAATTCCTTATTAATGTATGTATCCAATCCGAGAAATGATCGCACAAAAACGGATTTGTCATCCCAATCACTCCCACCATTCATCATTCTGCTGCTTGGATTTTGATCAGCTGCGATCATCATCATCATCATCATCTTTATCACGCGTCTCCATTAATCAATCATTATCATAATGGGAAAGCAAAAGCGAAACTGATCAAATGAATGCATTCCAAAAACCTTCAATGATCACATTAAATTTTCCTACAATTTTTAAGACACATATTCATGTACAAAAAATGATCATAAGCGTCTCATCATTTTGTCATTTCAACCAAATTCCATTGGCTTTGATCACTCATCAGTAGGATGAGGATTTTTAAGGGCGAAAAACTCCAAAATAAGGCCTTAGATAAGGGCGAAAAAGTTCCAAATTTAGGGGTATAATTTTTTAATTTGCTCTTTTTTATGTGAAAATAATTTCAGATTAAGGCAAACAATTTTATTCACTGATTGGAGTTACAATTAAGATACATTTTAAAATCTTCAGGAGTAAAAGACATACGATTATCGGCCAAAAATTCTGAAGATTAAATTTTTTTTTAATTTTCATTTCTTATGGGTCTATTTTTGAAAATTTTAGGGTCGATTTTTAGGGGTATATTTTTCTGAAAATTTTTTGGTTGATTCATTATTTTTTTCCTGAGCTCCCCGTAGCCTGAAATGCACGAAAAACATGTTTTTTTCGGCTGATGTTAAGCTATTTTTCGAGTTATTAGCAACTATTTTCTAGTTTTTTATTTTTAGCAACTAAAAACCAATAAAATTTTTGAAAAAAACTATTTTCAACAATTTTGGCGTTTTGCCAAAAATTTGTTAACAAAAATGTAATAAAAAGGAAAAATACACCCCTAAGATTCGACCAAAAAATTTTCAAAAATACACCCTTAAGAAATGAGAAATTTTTTCAAAAATTAATCTCCAAAATTTATTTATTTATTTCTTGAAGAAGTTGTGATTTTTAAAATTATTATTTCAATAATGATTTGAATTAATATTGTTACCTTTTTGCATAAAATTTTACGATTTTACACCCCTAAATTTGAAAGTTCTTAGCAACTATTTTCCATTTTTAGCAACTATTTTGGGGGTTTTTTAGAAACGAAAAACTAATTATTTTGGCACTTTTTAGCAACTATAAACCGAAGCCCTCTACTCATCAGTGATCAGTCCGCATTTTTATCTGCACATTCCTTTCAAATATGTGGAATCCATCATATCAGGGTGATCAATCTTTTGCTTTGTCCTGCTGGTCCATTTTCACCATCATCACCATCACAAATCTCACTAATCCACACAACATCTGCTAGCTTTTCTATATTATGTTTTGATTGTCCTTTTTATTGTTTGTTATTTATTCTAATCGCCCCATTCATTGCCCATTTATTGTACACATTTTCCCCGTCGCGTCCCCCGCCCTCCGACATTTCCCCGCTTTTTCCTCGCCACACTTTCTCCCCTTTCTTCTCTCTTGAGAAAATTCTCGGTCTTGATTCACGCGGTAAATGCGCGATCTCGGTTGCAACAATCCGGAAATCTACTGAAAAAGTTTTCCAATGGATTCGGCCGAAGTCGAATGTTTCTTTAATTTTGAAAACAAGAATATTATGTAAAAGGTAAAAGTTTTTTCGGCTTTTACAATAAAATAAATTGAAAAATCTTTCAATGCCTTTTAAATTTTTAAGCATGTTTTACCTAAAATAAGTTTCTCGCTTCCCTTCCACAACCCCTCCGAGCAGCGAAACGGGTCAACTGCGTCCCGCCAACTGCGTCCCGGGCCAACTGTGTCCCAATACAAAAAGGGCCAACTGCGTCCCGCCAACTGCGTCCCAATACAAAAAGGGCCAACTGCGTCCCAAAATTATTTTAATTTTTATTTTTTTGAAAAATAATTTAAAAATAGAAAATGTCGACATTTTAAAGAATCTTGAACAGCTGGACTCTATGTTTGTGAACCCAGGAAAAAACCAAGCCCCTGGTCAAGCTCTATTTTTCCTCACAAAATTTTGTAACCCTGTTGGAAGTAGTTAATTTTCACGAATTTTCAAGAATTTCCCACGATAGCTTTTTTATTTGTTATCAAATCCATCAATCTTGGTATCATTCGAATGCTCTTAACATGCTCTATTAGCTTTACCAAAAAACGAAAAGTTTTTCAAGCCTGGAAAAAATTTTGTTGAGAAAAAACTTGAAAATTCCGAGTTTTTTGCAATTTTCATGTATAACTTTTTTGATATTTGTCTAATCGCAAAGCAATAGGTTAGAAAAAACTTCTAAACACGTTAAGCTTCGAATGATACAAAGAAAAAAGTTATTGGCGGGACGCAGTTGACTCCTACTGCCCCCACCCCATTTTCCCCCTTTTTTGTCTCCCCTCCCTACTCCCCCTGGCTACATGACATTTCGCCTACTCGACATTTCGCCTACTAAGCCAAAAACATTCATTTCGCCTACTAACCCAAAATCGGTCATTTCGCCTACTGTCATTTCGCCTACTATTCATTTCGCCTACTGACATTTCGCCTACTTTCATTTCGCCTACCAAGCCAAAAACATTCATTTCGCCTACTAATTAGTAGGTAAAATGAATGTTTTTGGCTTAGTAGGCGAAATGAATGTTTTTGGCTTGGTAGGCGAAATGAATGTTTTTGGGTTAGTAGGCGAAATGTCAGTAGGCGAGATTTTGGAAAATTTTCCGGTTTTTGAGGTCAAGAAGGCCAATTTGTCTGTTGGGGGCCGTTCTATTAGAGGTTTTTTTGGAAAATTGCCCAAATATGCACATAAAATATGCACGAAATGCCAAAATATGCACAAATATGCAAAATATGCACATGGAAAGTCATCCTAGAAGCTTCAAATCAAGCTAAAAACATGTTTTTCGTGCGTTTCAGGCTTCCCGCAGTCCAGGAAAAAAATATGCATGTGCATATTTTTGGCATCCCTAGTTATCACTATTTTGGATTTGCTATGAGAATAATTTTTAGAACCCGGATCATTTCTCCTACGCTTCCCCTCTCATAAATCCTTATTATGTATACCCTATTATAATCTAACGTTAACACAATGTGTTGGTGTCCCAATGAGCGGGCCATTAAATGTGCCCGTTTTGCGGGACGGAACCGACAGCGATGCCGAGACCAAGCAAAATATATTTTTATGAAATTTTCACCTAGAGAATCAGTGCCCTTGCATCTCTTGGGATCATCATTTCCTGGTCTCGATTTTCGACTCGAGAAATTGCTCGGGCATTTTTTGTGGCGCCTCAATTCCGAAACACGGGGACAATTCTCGGTCTCAGAATTAACTGAGTTTCAGCAAAATTTCGAACCCTTTTAATCGCCATTTAAATATAATCCCTCGAAAATCGGGTTGGGACGGGGATAATCTGACCCGCGCCTGGGGGAGGGCAAATATTTGTGTGGGGCCCGGGTGTGAAATTGACACCCAAGAGAAGAAAGGGGCTGTGGCGCCAATGGAGTGGACAAATCTCTGACCACTGTTGTGTTAGTAGTGGCCGGTCAAAAGGCCAAAGGTCACGCGCCTCGGGCGCGACGATGGGGCACACAAAGCTTGTGGCCAAAGAAAGCATGGGGGCAATGGCCATGCGCTTTTGGTTGGGGCAAGTTGGGCTCCTCAAATTACATGGCTGACATCACACACACCTCTGCTAAGCTACGAATTTCCCCAATCCCTCATTTTAGCGTGTTAAATTTGTTTCATCACACATTTTGCTATTTTATTCATCATTTTATTTAACTCATCCCCTTTTTTCCATCCTCCCAGTTGAGGAAGTTTTGCATTTTCGGCCGGCCCTCCCCCCCCCCCCCGCTTCCGTTCACTTTCTTCGCCCCAATTCAATTATGCCATCCCCGACGGCGCCTCTCTCCCACCCCGCCCCAAATTCTCCCCATTTTTGCCCGCCCCTCAGGCAAAACAGTGCCGTCGTGACGCGAAGTGAAGAAAGTGCCCTTCCCTTCCGCCCTCAGGGGCACCACGACACTTATGCCTCCACCCCACCCTCCCAGCTTCAAGTGGGCAACATCGGCGGGGACTTGGCCCGGGCGCTTTTCCCTCTCTCTCTCTCTCAATTTTCTTGGCCAATTTCGGCGGATGCGCAGAAGAAGTAAAGTTGTAATGTACAACTACAACAACATTGTGTTATTTCTAGGCTTCCACCTCCCCGAAGCTCGGGGAGTGAAAACTCGGGGATCAAAGTTCCGACAAAAATTTGTCGGGAATGGCTCGAGAAATTTAAAAAAAAACTCGGACAACAATAATTCGGAATATTTCAGGCCTTTCCCGGTTTTGAGTGCAACATATGGGATTCGCAATTCCCCAAATCGGCGGGTCGGGGAGGAATCATTTTCTCAATGAGGCTTTTTCCTACTACATACTGTTGTTATATCCCCAAAATATACTGATCATTTTCATTTTTGATCACTTTGCACTGTTACAAAGTACCGGAAAAAATGTTTTAAAATTGCAATTTTCTATTTTTGCCCAATGTCCACTCCCCGAAAATCTTTCCGCGCGTGTGTGTTTATCTTCTCAGATATATCTGATGCTGATCAAAATCCGCGAGTCCCACCCATTTCGCTAAAATTCTGGTATTTTTATCTCCCCACCTTCCAACAAAAATCGCATTTTTCATTTACACCATGTACCCCTGCTTCTTATGTTTATGTACCTACATGTTTCCCCTATGCGCATCTGTCGGCCCTTCAAATTCGATCCATTGTTCGCCCCAGCCGGGGGCCGGCTTTTCCTCTCTTCTCTCGGCTTTTCCTCTCTTTTCTCGGCTTTTCATCCTCCCTTCGATCCCCCCTTCTCGGCTTTTCCCCTCTATTTTCTCGGCTTTTCCTCCCCTCATTTGGGTCCCTCTTTTCCCGGCTTTTCCTCCTTTCCCATGGATTCCCCCCTTCTCGGCTTTTCCTTTTTTTTTGACCACACCTTTGCCTTTCGTCCCGGGACCATTTTTGGCTTTTGCTACCCCCTTCCTTTTGGCCTCCCTTCCCTAAGGTCCATCTCTAGGCATTTCTCATCCTTCCATTTGGCCATTTCTTGGCTTATCGGCTTCTCCTCCCCTTGGACCACCTCTCGGCTTCCCCCCCCCCCGATTCTTGCGCATTGTTCGGCGCGGAAGTTGTTGACGGAGAATGAATGAATTATGATGAGTGCTTTACTACGTATGCTTCATCTTCGTTCTTCTCCCGGTTCTGTCCCCGCTTATTTTCTTGCTTTTTCTCCTATTATTATTATTACAATGCTTTTCATCATAAATTTTGCCCTTTGTGCCCTGCCAGGGGGTGGGCGGGGGAGAGATTTCGGTGCCGTCAATTCAGTTGCCGCATATTTTATTGAATCGCATGCCATAGTACTACTGGATCTGACATATCTTACATCCTCGTAAAAATCCAAATTCAGTGACATCTCTTGTGGTCTCTCTCTTCCGCATCCCATCCATCCACTAATTAAGATAATCCATATCGCTTGGCATTTTTTCCGCCATCATTTGGGTATTCGAGACTCTCGGGGTCGATTTGCATGTTCATTTTCACCGTTTTGCGAAAGCATCACGGATCGCGCACAAAAAGCGCATGGATTTGATGGAACCCATAAAATAATATTTGGCGTATGGCACTGCGCGAGTATTCGATCGACCGTTGGAATTGGGCGGGGAAGGGCACACAATCACCCAAACGCCGCCCCCACCCGCGCCAGCGGGGATTTAACAAATAATTTGGGACGCGCGGGAGGGGCCAATGCGGCGCGGGCGAGAAAATTGGTCGAAAATTGCGCGACAGCAGCCCAAAATTGGGTGATGATGCTGATGCAGATTGTTTGAGTGTATATTTTACGATTGATTTTTTAACTCTTTGTCGTTCTAATCACTTTTTTTTTAACTTTTTATGGGCATTGATTTTGCGCCTTATTTGGCTTAATGTGATCACCGCTGTTCAGGGCTTATGCGAGAGTCTCTCGGTTCTGGACTTGGGGCTCAGTTTTGAGGGATAGCGCCTCTCGAGTTTAAAAAATCATTGGATTTATTGAGAAAAATTCTTGGTTTTAATTGAAATTTTACAAAAAAAAAAAAAATACGAACTGCTATGTCCACTGTTTTCTCTCCATCCCCTGCTTTGGCTGCTATGCTTTTCCAAAAAGCTCATAAAAATCGTCGAGTATATGCATTTTTACCTGTCATTTTCCCCGTCCGTTCACCGACGGGGTCATTCCGAGCCGAGGGAATGAGCTTTGGGTAATGTACAAGGAATTTTGTCTGATATTTTGACAGTTTATTTTGTCAATATTTATGGCATTTTATCATTGCTTTTTATTATTATTTCCTAACATTTTTTTACATTTTATATAAAAATTGTCTTTTTAAAACTTATTTATTTAAAATTTTATACAAAAAAAAATCGCTAGAAAAAAGTGAATTAACAAATGCCAGTCCCACTTTTTCTTAGTTGACCAAATTTTATTGTTTTGTTTTTTTCAATTTTTTTAATATAATTCTTAGTCAAAAAAAAACTTTTTAATCCGCGCATGATTTGGCATATCCCATTCCACAATCGCGCATTTTTTAGAAAATGCATGATGTTTTGGAAATAATCCAACGGGATCCTGTCCCACAAAATTTGCGTGCCAATCCCGCAGCGGGATCTGCTTCTTTGAAAGTTCCAGTCTCAGTCTGTGGGACTGAGTTGGCCCGCTCCGCCCCCCCCCCCCCCGGGGCGCTGTGCTTTAGAAAAGAGTAAATGTGTTTATAAATATGTATTTGATGAGATAAAAATCAACAATTCCCATCCTCCCGTCCCCCGTCCCCCCGGGGCGCATCATTTTGTTCGTGTTCATCCCCAGCAGCAACCATCAAACAGACTCTTCGTTTTCTTCATCATCTCCAAAACATCAAATCTTTGCAATAAATCTGCCCAATTAAATTGATCACAGCGCAATTTTATGCGCTTAAATTTGTGTTTAATTGAATTTATTTTCTATTTAATTATTTTAAAAAAAAAGTTTTTTATTTTAAATATTGAACTCATAAAATGGAAAAAAAGAAAAGAATTTTATAAATTTAGATTTTTTAATTGGGTTAAATTTCAAAAAAAAAAACTTAAAAACAACAAAATTGCGTCAAAAATGCCTTTAAATGGATCGATTATTTTTATGCTTTTTCCCAAATTATCTACTTTTAATATATAATATTTTTATTTAATTTTTTAGCCGAATTATTTAAATTTGCTTAATATTTTTATTTTAATTTCTTTTTTTTCCATTTAATTAAAATGCATTTTTAATCTTTGCATGTGATTGATTATTCCTCAAAAAAATTATGCTAATTTTTATTTGACTTACATTTTTCAAAAAATCACTTTATGTTTGTTTTGGTTTTGTCTCCTTGGTACTGGCAATTAATTTATTAATTTTTCTAATTGCCCCCCGTGGGGCGTAATTAATATGGCACAACCCAACCAAATATTTTCTTTTGCTTTATCCAAGCGAATTCGTTTCCTTTTTATCCTCAAAAATATGTTTCAAATAAAATATTTTAATTATTTTTTCAAAAAATCCTATTGTTTAGTACCAAGGGATAAACGACTTCATAATTACAAAACTCGAAAACAAAACCTAAAAATTAATAATTTTTAATTAAATATAATTTTTAAACATGATTAATTTTCCTTAAAAATAAAATTTATTGTAAAAATTGCGCATAAATTTATGAACTCATTTAAAAATTAATTTGTTGCATTTTAAATAATTGAAAAATTATTCCATTTTTTTCCTGGGCCGCATTTTTGTTCCAAAATTATATATACAATATTTAATTAAATTAATTAAACACAAAAATTTTATTGCCGCGTAAAGGTCGTTCCGTTCGTTCGTCCGTCCGTCCGTCGGTCGTCCGCCACCAACCCAATAAAAATTTGTCGCATTTTTATGCACAAAAATTTGTTTCGCATAAATTCTTTTTTTTTGTTCGTCGCCCTCCCAAAACTCACAAAAATGTGATGGCTGGGCTGATCAACAACCAAACAACAAAACTGATCAGTCGCTTCTGCATTCTTCTGACTGTCAGAACAGATGGTGGTATGGTGGTAATAAACCGCGCGCGAAAAGAAAATTCGAAAATTGCAAATCCCCCCAATTTTTGCCGCCCCCCCCCCAGAAAATCCCCAAATCCCCCCTATTATTTTAGTGGCGGCGCGGCAAATATTTGTCGTCGTCGTCGTCAGCTTTTTGTGTTGATTCTGCTGATGGCACATTGTGTGCAAATATAATTTCTGTATTATTTGTACGAATGTTTATTTTTTTTTTAAATTTTCAATTGCATCAAATTTGCTTTGTTTTATTGGAATTACGCTAATTAGACACTGTAGTTGAGTGAAGTTTTCCTTAATTTCCGGAAGCCTTCCTTTAAAAAAGAATTGGTGATATTCAAGACTGAAAATTTACGAGACACGAGACTGACACTTTGGAGTAGTGAGAACTAGAGTGCCACGGGACCGGGAATTTTGGGCAAACCCGGGACCGGGACCTTTTCGGGTTGAAAAACCGGGAATTTTTGGCTGGGAAAACCGGGAAAAAACCGGGACTAGTCCCGGTCCCGGTCAAAACCGGGACCTTGGTACTCAGTTGTACTCGTCCGCTACCAGGTCCCGGTCCCGTGGCACTCTAGTGAGAACGATTGGGACTCAACGAAATTGATATCCCACCATCCGCCCAAAAATTTTGTGAATTTTCTCATGTCGAGACTCAAGGCGCCAAGACTCTCTCAGTAGTCGCCAAATTTATATTTATTTAAAAACAATTTTTTAATTTGATTATTCACATTACCCGGTTTCAATTGTAATACGTAAAAACTTTATGTTGCTCCCCCCATATATTCTTTTTTAATTTTCTTAATAAATAAATTAATAAAATTTAAATTTATTTTTTTTCTTAATTGCCATAATTAAATATTTTTTGCTGTATTTTTTAATTGTTTTTATTTATTATTTTATAAAATCATTTTTTTAGCATTATTAAAGTAAAAATGAATTAATAGTTTATAAACCGAACAAAATGACGTCAAATTTGCTCAAAAAACACCAGAAAAATGGTGGCGCTGTTTGCCTTCTCCTTCTTCTCAATTTATTTGGTTGGAGAAAATTTTTCAAAAATTTTCGTAAATTTTCAAAAAAAAAAAAAAAAAAAAATTCAGCCCTTCCCCTCCTTTCAATCGGAGATCGCCAGGTCAACAGCAGTGAAAAATGCCGGTCAAATGTATGCTTTAATGACGGCCAATGCTTTGTGAGCAGAGGCGGCGGTCGTGAGACGAAATTTTTCTGCGAATGCAGGCACTTATAATTTATAAATTTTTTGGAAATTTTTAGCCCTGGGGAATTTTTGGAAAATTAATTTTTATTATTTTATCATGTTAATTCAGCAGAAGTCATTGGCAGTCTGCATCATAAAACAAAAATTTTTTTATAGCTATATTTAAAGAAAATTAGGATATAAAAAAAAAACTGGAATTTCTTAGGGTTGTAAAAAAAAGATATAAAATTTCTAAAAATTCTAATTTTCTTGAAAAATTTTGACCTACCCTGTCTTAATCTCCCCAAATTTGTTCAAGGAGCGGCTTTGCCGGGCTGTTATGTGAATTGCAGTGCGAAATGAAATGCCTAAATGGTGGAAAGTGCCAAAAAACGACGGACAAGGGCGAATTCTGTGAATGCCCTAAAGGCGAGAAAATTGAATTATTATACTGTATTAACTTTTATACATAGGTATAAATTATATGATCAAGAAACGAGAAAGTCCCGGGGTGCCCTTTTATTTTAATTTTTTCATTTTGAAATTTCTCATTTTTTGTTTGCCCTGAGGCAAAAAAAAAGCATAGGACCATTTTAAGCCGGTACCAAGATTGTGGCAAAGAAGAAATCTTGGGACGAGTACCAATTGTAACTCATTTGTGGAATAATGCCATGAAAAACTTATTAAGAAATGTTTATATATTTTAAAAATTTTTTGCCAGGTTTTCATGGCCCTTTATGTGGCGAAAAATTGGTGGAAGACGTGGTCGCAGAAGTGGACGATTGTCGTCAGAGTTCGCGTGGATGTCCATTTGCGCATGTTTGCCTCCAGGATCCGGAGAGCGGCGAGTTCCATTGCGAGTGCGTATTTTACAATAATTGACTACTCGAGAGTCTTGACATGGTGAAATTCTCGAGTGTTTTTTTTGTGGCAGCTCGAGTCTTGACACGAGAGATTTCTTGAATTTTTTTGGGGTTGTCTTAGTCTTGAGAATCTAGGGGACGACTCTCGGTCTTGAATCTAGAAAATTTTGACTCTCGACTATCCCTTATTAATTAATATTATCTCGCTGAGGGGATTGATTGATCGAGACCATAAACATTTGTTTTGGTTGGTCGGAAATTAGCTGGAATCTCGAACCTAATCTAGCCTGACCAAATCGTTTTCCGGGATCACTGGCATTTGGCTCCACTAATTAGCCAAATTTTAATTTATTTTTATTGCTTTGGTAATGAATGGTTAATCAAACAATACAAACAAAACAATACACTAACAATTTCCCTGCTTAATAGAAGGAATTTGTGCTTGCGCTGGGGACAGTCGCCGTGTGCCAACAACGCAACGTGCCGACCAATTAAGGTGGATTGATTGAGATGAAGAGGAGTGGGAATTACTAAGAAAAGTTTCTCGAGGGTAAATTTGGTTTTGTTTTTCAAATTTTTTATTAAATTATTTAAGATTTAGGTTTGAATTTAGTTTTTTTAAATTTCTTGGCTATTTTATTATTAATTAGAAAAAATTAAATAGAAATTAATAAATATTTTTTAGGGTTTGCCAATTAATAGGAGGATCCTCCATTTTACCTTCTTCTTTTTTTGGTTTTAAATTGCTCGGCTATTTTTGAATTTTATTCTTGACTCTCACATGAATTTTCGAGTGCAAGAGAAATTTAGCCCCGGGGCATGCGAGAATTTTAGTTCTAAGTTACTAAAAAAACACCCATCCCAATGTTCCTCTGATCAAGAATGACTTTGTCTGCGAGTGCAAGGCCGGCTTCGACGGACGGCACTGTGCCGACGACATCGACGAGTGCCAAGGGGCAAATGTGGGCCGAAGTGCCGAAACCGTCGATGCTTCTTCATCACATGCTTTTGGTGGTGATGATGTCGGTGGTGGACGCGAATTGTCGCTATTGCGCGGCCCGTGCCAAAATGGGGGCAAATGTGTGAATTTGCCCGGCACTTTTGAGTGCCAATGCCCGCCCGGTTTTGAAGGTGGGTAGATATGGTTCTGGGGTGCCAAAACCGGGTAGAGTGCCGAGAATGGCATTGTTTTTAATGGCATTTTTCATTGGTAACATTTTTTGCGGCATATTCGGGTTGGGGACATTTGTCAATTTCTGGAGATGTAATCAGGTTTCGAGTGTAAAAAAAGAGAATCCGGAAGGCCTATGACTAAGTTTTTTCATAAAATCCGAAATTCCCCGGTGCAAAAAAAAAGTTCGTCTTAAATTGGAATTAAATCGGAGTAAAATATCGCCCAGAAATTGGATCTGGTGCACAAAAATAAATTCATTAAATTGGAATTTTTGTCTAAAATTTTTATTTGGAAGACTGTTCAATAGACCCCCTAAAAATGATGAAAACTTGGAAAATTGCCGTTTTTTATTTGATTTTTAAAAGATTTTTGGCTTCTTTTTCCATGTTTCGGTCGGGCTTTTACACCAATTTTTGGGCTTCAAATTTATCAATTTAAGTGTGAAATTAAATTTTAACGCCAAACCCTGGTAAAAATGGAAAATTTGCCAAAGAAATTGAATTTTACTAAAAATTGCACATTTCACAGGCCCGATTTGCCAACATCACATTGGCACCTGTGCAACCAGCCCATGCGGTCGGCATGGCAAGTGCAAAGACATGGACAACCGCGGCAACTACCGCTGCATTTGCCATGCCAATTTCACCGGCACACATTGCGAGACAGAATGCCAACCACCGCGCATTGTGGCGCCGCCAAATGCATCGTCCGGCGCTGGCGGTGCGGAATGCGTTTGCCCTGCGGGGAAAATGGTGGCGCATTTAAAATAATTTTAAATAAAATTTTATTGCATTTTTTATTTGGATTAATTGGGGCATATAACTAATAAGTGGCTTAAAGTGCTCATAGCCGTGTATTAAATATTAAAGAGATAATAGAGGAGGGCTTAAAATGCCAAAAAAGCGTCGTAAAACAATGAATTTCAATTGTTTTAGATTTTTTAAATTATTATTTTTTTTTACTTTGGCAAATTTAATATTTCTTAATTCTTCTTATAATGATCTGAAACTTACCAAAAATTAAGTCAATTATTAAAAAAAAGCAGCGAAGATAATGAATATCTATTTTTTAATTAATTATTTTTTACCGGCTTTTTTTAAACAAATTTTAATCCCACAAAATTCCTTTTTTAAGTCTTAGAAATTCACCAATCTTCGGAGGGCTTATACTACATAAAAGGAAGAGGATAATTAATGTTTGGGCCCCAGAGTTTTTGTTTTAATATTTTAAATTATTTTTACCCTCTTTTTACAACTTTTAATCCCTCAAAATTTAGGCCTTTTTTAAATTCATCTTTGATCATTCATAACTCTTCCAAAAATGGTCAAATGTTGTTCCGAATTTTTGGAAAATTGTTTCTCTCTCCCAATGAATTGGTGTTCAAAAAATTGACATTTTTTTTCTGGCATGGCATTTTGCCAAAATTATGCAAATAACAAAAAGTGCGTTTTAAGGGTGATCACTGTGAGTTGGATGTGATGGCAGCAGCACCGTGTGCCGGAGAAGATGGCAGCGCAAATGGCCAGTGCCAAAATGGGGGCCAATGTGTGCCGGCCGGCACAAAAGCATTTTGTATATGCCCGACGGGGTAAAAATGAATTATTTAAATTTAAAAAAATATATATTAATTGCATTAATTAGTTTTTCTGGCCCAAAATGTGAGCACCGCGATTTGAGTACAGCAACAACAGCAGCAGCAGCAGCAGAAAGCGCAGATGAAGCAACTACAAAACGAAGCACTTCTGCTGCTGATCAGAAGCAATCACTGGATGAAGAAGATCAACAATGCAGGGTCAAAGGGTGGGAAATGTTATTTAAATTAAAATTTATAATTATTGCAAATTTAATTATTAATTTTTCAATATTTAAATAAACTTTTATTATCAGTTTTTAAATTTTGAATTTCTCATTTAATTACATTTGACTATAAATTATTTTTGGAAATTAAATTAGGTCTAATATGATATCCAACCTTGCTGGCGCGTTTCTTAAAACTGTCATCCTTGAAAATTGTTCAAAAAATTTTCAAAAATTAATTTTTTTTTTTTTAAACTTAATGAAAATTTTCAACGAAAAATTCTAAGAGAAAATTAGAATTTTTGAAGAAATATTTCTAAATAAAAAATGTAAAAAAAATTCATAACTTTACTCAACTGCAACCAATATTTTATGGTATCATTCAACAGCTTTAATTATTTTCTATCAAAATATTAATACTTAAATTTTTTACAAAGTATATAAAAAAGTTTGTATTAAAATTTAAAAATTTTTAGTTTTTGAAATTCTAGTGTTTAATAGATTATACAAAAGGTTTTAAACTCCAAAAAGAAATTAAATTTCAAGTTATTAAAATGCAATTCTACGATTTTTTTTTAGAAAAGTTCATAATTTTTTTTATTAATTTACGAATAAAAATTAATTTTCCCATGTTTTTATAATATTCCAAAAATTTTTAAAAATATTTTTCATGTTTTCAAAATTTTTCAAGAATTTTCTTGAAACTAGGGGGGTGGCAGTTTTAAGAAACGCACTAGCACCATATCCAACAATTTTTCAAAGAAAGTCCTTAAAAATTTTGTGTTCCTTTAAAATTTTAAGTTCAACATGATCCTTATTTCCAAGAATAATGAAAAATCGTTGTTTCCAGAGCATAGAAGAATAAGCAATTAATCAAGTCCTTGGAAGCTTAAAGTCAATTAATTCATCAGTCCTTGGCAAAATGTAATGTGTCCTTGAAAAAATCAAAAAAAAAATTCTTTTTTCTCAAGTACATGTGCATGTTTTAAAGAAAGAAATGTCTGCATGGTGGTCAATGTGTTCAACATCATCATGAAAATGGGAACAAAATCAGCATCAGCCCATATTGCAAATGCGTCAAAAATTTTACGGGTAGGAAAAAATTTAAAATTGCGTTAATTTAAAAATAATATCATTAAAATTTTTAAAATTTTCCCAGCTGCGCTACCGTAAAAAAATTTAAAATTTTTAAAAAAATACGATTAAAAACTGTATTATAAATATTGAAATTTCCCGGTCGGCGAGCGACTAATTTTAAGCGCCTAAAATTTTCAAAAAATTTTGTCGAAGGAAGCCTTAAAAAAACTCGTCACCCAAAAATTCATTGCAATTTTTCAAAATTTTCCCGCCCTGCGCCTACCGTAAAATTTCCGTAAATTTTTCAAAAAAGGGCACTATAAAAACAATCATTAAAATATTGGAAAAAAAATCCCCAGTTGTTAAGCGCTTACCCTAACCACTTAAAACTTTTTAAAAAATTTTCGAAAAAACCCAAAAAACTCGTCGCCTTAGCATTACCCCAACCCAAAAAAAATTCTCGCTTTTTAGGCATTTGGTGTGAACAAAAAACTGTCAAGAACAAATCTGTGCCGACAAAAGCATCATCATCATTGTCCCTCACCAATCATTGCACGCCAAACCCGTGCTTAAATGAGGGAAAATGTGTGGCGAAAGAAAATGGTAAAAAAATGAATTTAAAAATTTTAAATTTTCGAAAAATTCTATTCCGCAGGCCCCTTCTGTGAGTGCCCGACTGGCCTGTTCACGGGCACCCGCTGCCAGCTAAAATGCCATTGTTTGTCCGACGAAGTGTGTGCCGAATCTGAGGTCCAGCGAGGGCTGGTCGAGTGCCATCGGGTGGGTGAAGAAATTATCATTTTTATAATAAAATTTTTATGGGCCTGGAATAAATTTCCATAGCAAAAATTCACTAAGATTTTTTATTTAATTCACTCTGCACATTGTTTTATTTTCAAAAAATAATTACTCTAATTATTGTCGCATCAGTATACTGTAAAGGGAGTGTACGGTAAAGGGCATAATCATGCTTTATGAAAATTATGCGCAATTATAATAATTTACGCAATGAATTAAGAATTAATAAAAAAAATAATAATAATAATAAGAAAATTTTGAGATATTTTTAAATATATTTATTTAAATAAGTTTTAAAAATGAAAAACAATTTGGTAAATTAACCTTAAACTTCTAACTGTTTTATAACAAATTACTAAATTTGTGCCTTGAGGCAATTTTAAAATTGCCGAAATTTTTCTTAAATCCCCATTAATTCATTAATTAATTGTCATCTGTTGCAGAACAACAACAACGGCAACAACAACAATAACACTAATCAAACACAACCGGAGAAAACATCGCCAATTTTGCTACCACCATTTTTGGCGTCTACAGTAATGCCACCAGCTGGTGAAGAAACGAGTACGGTGGTGGATCAGCATACTGTAGATGGACTGACATTGACAGAGGAAAAGCCTACTGTGGACGGGAGAGGACCAATGAACAGTACACCGGCAGAGGAAAATCATCATACAGTGGCAATGGAAAATCATACGGTAGACGGAGGACCAACGCATAGTGTAGTGGACGGATCGTCGAGTCATCAACAGAAAGGTGATCAGGAAGACCAGGATGAAGCTGATCACCAGCAGCAGGGGGAGGAGGAGGAGGACTATGCCATTGATGATGATGATGATGAGGACGGCGGTTTTGGCACTTTGATCGGACTGGCTAACAGTGAAACAACAGTTTCGGTGTGTGCTTTTTTTGTGCCGTACAAACAAATTTCCTACTTACTGTGTACTCAAACCATTTTATTTGTTTTTGTAGGGGTACGGTATTTTGTTGCTTTTGTGGAGCACAGTTAATAATCCCTTCAAAATTTCAAGCATGAAATCTATGGGAACAATTAAAAAAAAATTCAAAATTGAGTGAGTAATTTCAAAAAAAATTTCGCCATTTTATTTTTATATTTTTAAAAAATTCTCTAATTATGATGGGTTTATTGGTATTAGAGAAGACGGGATTTCAATACTTAATCATTTTTCGCACTAACTCAAAAACTTCTTAATCAAAAATTTAGAAAAATATATAAAAAAAAATCCGAAAAAAATCCTGACTTACCTAACTCAGCGCCAAACGGGATTTTCAAAATCAGGATTTTATAATAAATAATTGTTTAAAATTGTTGGATTCTCTTTAACATTTTGAAAAAGCCCTAATGATAATAGGGAAATCCCGAGCTTCCGGGCAAATTTGGCAAGAAAAAATTAAAAAGCATTGCGTCACTCCTTAATTGCTTCAGGCGGTGCCCAATTGTTCGGAATGTGCCAACGGGGCCAAATGTGTGCGCGTTGGCCAACGAATTCGGTGCCTTTGTGGCGCTGACTTTGCCGGCACTCTGTGCAACATCAAAAAGCCGGTGGGTCAGATTAATAACTAATAAATTCTTCTCATATTTTTTTCGGTAATTTCTTTTTTTAAATAATTTTTTTTACAATTTTAAAAGAAAAATTTTGCATTTTTTAAGAAATTTATTAAAAGCAAAAAAACTATTTTTGTGCCTATTTAATGCCTATTTCGCGATTTTTTGTGCCTAAAAATAAAGCACTATTAATCAGACTTATTTTTAGGTAAAATCCGATTTTTTTTAAACAATGCCAGATTATTTGCCTTAATTAGGCCTTTCTTTGATAAATGCCACAGCCGTCGCACTTTCATGTACATTTTCAGCTTTGTGCCGCGCTGAAGTGCCACAGGCCGGGCGAGTTGTGCCAGCCGATCCGGGGACAGCCGGGCGGCAAAAAGGACATGGCGCGTTGTAAATGTCCGCCGGGGATGGGCGGCAAACGGTAGGCACAGAACACAAAAATAACACTACTACTGTATTTTTAATCTTTTTATCGTATTTTTCATATCTTTCATTTAGTGCCAATTTTTTAAGGCGTCGTATTAATTTAATTTAAAAATTAAATTAAGCATTAATATTTACAAATTTTTTTCTAATTAGTGTCCTTCTTTTTAAAAAATATTGAAAAAAGAAATGCCACGACCCGGGATTGAACCGGGGACCTTTAGATCTTCAGTCTAACGCTCTCCCGACTGAGCTACCATGGCTATGTGCATTACACAATTTTATAGATAAAATTTAAACAAAAATTTAATGGAATGAATTCCTTAATCATTTTTCTACACAAATAATTTTTTAGAAAAGTGTGAATCTTTAACAAATAAATTAAAAATTTATTTTTTCGAATTTTTTAACAATTTTTATACTTATTTATTTAAAAAGCATTTTAAAATTTCGAAATCATATATATGATTAAATTTTATGACAATTAAATTTCATTCGAAAATCAAAAAGTTACTTTTTCGAATTTTTTTTTATTAATTTTATACTTATTTGTTAGATAATAATTAAAATGCATATGTAAATGTTTAAAAAATGTTTTTTTCGACAATTAAATTCCATTCAGAATCAAATTCCATCCGTCCCCTTACCAAATCAAAAAATGTTAACAAAATTTTGAATTTTTTAACAATTTTTCTTTTCATAAAAAATTGTTTTTCTCTCAATAAAAAATTTTACTCCTTAAAGATTTGAATTTTTCAAAATTACAACGAAAGTTTTGTTAAAATTTATTTAAATTTTTTAATTTTAATTGATCTCTCATTCTCAGGGAGAATTTCAAAGAAAATTTCCTTACAAATTTACATCCTCATTAATTTAAGACTTTTTAGGCGCTATTTTCTTATTTTTTTATTCTTATTTACGGGCTTTTTGAGTCCTAAATTTTATCTCACCCCCTCTACTCATTATATGTAAATTAAAAATTGCATCTCTTCTGAACTGCTCTCTAACATTTGCTTCTGCTGTTCGTTCAGTTGCTCCCGCCCGAACACAATGGCATTGACAAATGGTTCTGTTGTACTGCTCCAATCCGCCGTGCATCGTAACAAAAGCTATTTGCTGAGCCTGGGGATACGGTATAGAATAATACCATTTTTTGAAAATTATTTTTTCTGTATAATTCCCCCCAAAAAAAATGTTTTTTTTAGCACAACTCTTCCGACGGCACATTTGGCCAGCGGCGAAAACGCACTAGGACAAAATGCGTGAGTTTCATAAATTTAATTTTTTTTTTTTTGGTTCAGCAAATTACATGTTTTAGAGTTGCTTTAATGAATATTTTATTTATTTAGATCATTTATTTATTTATTTTTCCCAAGAAAATAGAATTTTTTTTTTGCAAATCAACAACAGCCGCCTTCCCTATTACCTAGTTTCAAAAAAAAAAAAATCGGACTACTTAAAATCATAATTGTGCTAATTTTTTTTAAATTGATAATTCCAGGGCTGTTTAGATGCTTTAAATTAGGGTTAAGCCCCGAACCCTCGGGGGTCAAAATGTCGGGGGCCGGGGACCTCGGGAGGCGACATGTCGGGGGTCGGGGCGGGGAGGAACTAAATTGCCGGGGGTCGGGGACCCCGATCGGGGAATGACCAAATTTTATTTTAACCCAAAAAAAACCATTTTTTCTTTTTAAATGCTCGTAAATCTTCTTTTTTTCACTTTAATCATTTGATTTCGTTAACGCCAGTAAGAGTGAGTCCAAGCTGGCCTTTGTACCAGGACTTCCATTTGTTCTTATTTCTAAGAATGTTCTTGATTTTGGGGTAGCGTCTAAATTATTCTGATTTCTTAAATATACTTATAGTTTTGAAATTTTATGGCATAATGTCACTATTTTTCAAGAACTGCCGCAAAATTTTTTTGATCTTTTGGTCTAATTTCCCTTGCTCAAAAAGAAAAATTTAAAAAAAATTCCAAATTTCTGAAACGCAAAATAAGGTTCATTTTCCTATTTCAATATTTTGGGAGGTTTTATCAATTTTTTGTAAATATTTTGGCATTTTTCGAATTTTTCATGTAAAATTCAGAACTTTTTACAAAAATTCAATAAAAATGCTTTTTTATTGACGCGATGATATTTTTTGGAGAAATATTCAAAATAAATTTCAAATTTGGAGTTTTGGGGGCTGGCAGTGCCGATAGGCGCCGCCGAAAAGTTTTTCGGAATTTTTAATTAATTAATATTAAGAAAATTGTTCAAAATTTCATAAATTTTCAACATCCACCCTTCGTTGTTTAATTAATTTTTTAAATTTTTAAAACGCTCGGAGTCCCCAATTCCCCGAATTAGTGTCGGGGAGTCGGGGGGGGGGGCAAAAAGTCGGGGGCCAGGGACCTCGGGGGGCGACATTTCGGGGGTCGGGGCGGGGAATAGGCCCAAAAATGTCGGGGGTCGGGGACCGGGGAGCTCGGGGACGGGGCTTAACCCTACTTTAAATCTTTTAAAAAATATTTTTTTTTAATTAAGCTTTTTTTTTATTAATTTTTTCTAAATATTTTCAATTTTGTCTTATTTTATTGAATTTTTTTCTCTAAATTTTGATTTATTTTTCCCCCAATTTTTTTTAAATTCATTCTCCATAAAGGTACACCATGCTGCTCAAAGACGGCACTGTCCATGTGCAAATTGGTGCCAACAGCACTGATCACCAAGGTGGCGGCACGGAAGTGCCAATCCGTGTCAACGACGACGACTGGTACCAGCTGAGGCTGTGGTCGACGCGCACGCGCGGCACCGCCATTGAACTATGGCATCCGGAAAGTGGGCGATTTACAAATAAATTAAAGTTTTCCAACTTACATTTTTAAAGGGGGTCAAAAAATGATGGGGTAGACATGCCTTAAAATTTTGGAAGTCTGGGCCGGGCCTCCTCCCGTTCGGCCACATCGAAATTCTCAATTTTTTAAACCCAGATCAGAAAATGGTATGAAAAATTTTTGAAATTTTGAGTGCCCCGGGCCTCCTGCTGATCGGCCGGGCGCCGAAAATTTTGAGGCCTTGCTCTGATCAAAACTCTCAAGCCCGGATCGGATGGAATTGGAAAAACACAAATTGGTTTAGCTTTGGGTCCGAAGCTTTGAACAAAATGTCAAAATGATCAATCAAAATAATTTTGACCAAAACGGGGGGAGGCTAATCAGTTTCTAATCACATAAGCAATTAATAAAAAAAAAAAGAATTTTATTTAAAATGCAAAAATTTAAAATGACAAAAATATTAAAAATTCGAATTTGTCAAAAACTAAAGAAATTTATATTTATTTAGCTGGTTATTTGCTTGCACATCATCTGCTGAGTTCGGAGCACAAATTGTCGCAAGTGTTGACAACGAGGTGACTATAGAAGCATAAAATTTCTAATAAATATCTAATTAATTGAAATATATTTTTTATTTTACATTTTAATTTTTTAAAAATATTTTAAATTGATTAATTTTCTCCCTCCCCCCTTTAGAATTGGCCAACAACGTGGCGACCACACAGCAGCGCCATTCGTCGGCTGTATGAGAGCGGTGGCACTGAATGGGGCTGAACCGGTCAGCGCTGACGATCACCAGTGAGTTTTCATGGGGCCATGGCTTTCGAAAATGCCCAAGACGTATTGCACCGAGATTTTTGTTCACAAACCGAGACTAGGCCCCTAAAATAAATCGGCATTTCGTTGGCCCCTATAGAATCGGCATTTTGTGGCCCGTGTATAATCGGCATTTTTGCCAACAGTGTTGGACCCGCGATATTTTTGGCGATGCCGGCCTGATCCCTCAATTGGCACCGACAGAGTTTCCCGAAATTTGATTTTTTTTTTTCCAGAGCGCGTGCCATCAACGTCCAGCCGGGATGCCACAGACAGCAACAATGCGTGCCATCGTCATCGTTGGCCTTGTCTCGAGACATGTTGTCGGCACAGCAGCAGCCCTGTGCCAATGGTGGAGTGTGCGTTGATCTGTGGGATCGGTTTATGTGCCGTTGTCCGAGACCATTTTTGCCGCCACGTTGCGCGGAACAGCCGCCCGAGGCAACGTTTGGCCATGGCGACCAGCCGTCCAATTGCGTTGTGAGACGGAATAAATTTTTTTAAATTTAAATTTAAATTTTTTGGATTTCTGGTCCCGTGATTCGGGTATATTTTTTGAAAAAATAATCCGGATTAGGAGTTCGTCCTGAAAAACAGGATTTTTAATCCTGAAACCATCTAATTTATAGAATTTTTGACATAAAAACCTATTAAAAATTTCAAATTTATGCATGTTTTGGATCAATTTTTGAAACTCTGTCATTAGTAAAGCTTTTCTGGGATGCCAAACCGAAAAATTTGTTTTTTGAAGCTTTAGGCACATCCCATTTTATTTTCCCGAAAAAAAAACTTAAAAATTATAATTTATTTTTGATTTCAATTTTTTAAAATATTCTTTCAGTATGCGTTGAGCACGGAGGACAAACACGTGGTGGCCGAGAAGACGCAAATCAGTGTGAGCAATTAAAATGTTTGTTATAATTTGCGAAAAATTGAAATTTAATGGGGGCGGGGGTCAGTTACGGTACCACAAAGTGCACGACATACTGTCTCAAATTCGCACTAAAAATTCAATATAACGATAAATTAATGATTGGTTACGGTACCCACACAGTGCCAGGACCTACTGTCTGGAAGTTCATATTACGAAATTAATTTAAATATTTTGTGCCATTTTATAGTCTTTAAGTGATTTATGTATTTGATTTTGCATTTCATTTTTTCACAACAAAAAAATCCCGGATTTTATGTTATTTTTGGAATTGATAGAAATTTGACAAAAAAAAAATTTTTTTTTTGAATTTTAGAAAATTTATTTTGAAATATGAATTAGTCTTTTTGTCCAACAGTTTTTGCTGCGCACGGCTGACCATCGGCACGGTCCACCATCCTCTCCAGCGCTTCCGGGCACAATGCCATTGTTTTATATTGGCGAAACATTTGGCGCAGGCGCCAGCACCGGCGCTGAACCGGACACCAGCACATTCATTGCGGCACAGCTGCGCAATGGTGTGCCACAACTGAACGCACGGCTGGGCGGAAAACAGGCGCGGAATTTGTTACCTTTTTTAATAAATTTTATACATCCGCCGCCAGTGGGAATCGAACCCACGAAATGCTTCACCCACACTCAATTAATTCCGACTGAGCTACGTCGGCCGGGTTCCGGAAATTTGAAATTTTTTGAATTTTCTATAAATTGCGTGTGACGCCTTAAATTTTTCTTAGTACCCTAATAGGGCCATTTTTTTTTGAATGGTATAAAATAATTTTAATGCGGGAATTTAAATTTTTGTTTTTATCAAATTTAATTGAATTTTTTCCCCAAATTTTAGATTTATTCAATTGATGCGCAAGAACGGGTGTATGATGGAAAAGTGCATTTGTTGGAGGTGAACAGAGAAGGCAATCTGATCAAGTTGAAGGTGGACGACGGAAAATGTAATAAAAAAAAACAAATAAATTTATTTAATTTATATAAAATAATTTTATTTAATTTTTTAATAATTATTTTCGTTTTAAAAGATTCATAGCTATTTATAATCCAAAAAAATATATAAAATATATAATAAAATAAATTAAGCAACCAAAACTATTTTTAAATGAATTTATTTTTATTTTCCTTTAATAAAAATTTTCACATTTTTGCTATTTCTAATTAATTTTTCTATTTTTTTCTGATTAAAACATATTTTTATTAAATAATATTAATTTTTTAATTAAAAATATATTTTACAGTAAGTTTTTTTTCCCTTCATAATTATATATTAATATAAAATTATTAATTCAAGCAACTAAAAATATTTTTAATTCATTTTATCTTTAAAATAAAATAATTTCATATTTTGCTATTTAATTAATTTTTTCAAATATTTTTTTTCTCATATAAAAAAATATTTTGTTGTTAAATAATATGAAACATTTTTTATTTAAAAAAATATTTTAACAGAAAGTTCTTTTTCCTCAATATAACTATTGTATTAATAAAAAATTATAATTCAAGTTAAAAATGTTTTTAAACAGAATATTTTTCATTTTTCCTTTAATTAAAATAATTTTTAAATTTTATTATTTTTAATTAAATTTAAAATTAATTTTTAAAATTTTTTTACGTAATTATTAGAGACCGCATTTTGAGGCATATGCCTTTTTTTCTGCGCACTAGTTCCCGTATATTAAGCATAAATAACACATTTTCCACTTGGTTTGAGGCTTCTATGTTGACTTTTATTATGCCTTTTTTTTACCTTTTTCGGGATTTTCGTGCCTTTTAAGTTTTACGTGTTTTGCTCCCTAAAAAACCTTAGAAAATTTTTTTAAATGCCTTTTTTCATGCCTTTTTCGGGATTTTCGTGCCTTTTCATGCCTTTTTTTCAATTTTTTCGTGCCTATTATAGTGCCTTTTTCGCGATTTTTGGTGCCTTTTTTTGCGGTCTCTAATAATTATTAAATGAATTTGATCTTTCCAAGGGCACTCTGTTCGAATTGCGCGCTCCTTTGAACACCCTTTGCTGGCTGATCAGCTCATTGTTGGCACCATCGATGTTGGCACAACGCCAAATTTGCCGATCGATGCTTTTGGCCGTGCCAGTGGCAACGATTCATCTAATCACTACCATTATTTGAAGGGCACTTTACAAGTAGAAGCAATTAATTAATTTAAAATATTTATTTATTTGTAAATATTTTATGAAATTTTTAACTGGATTTTTTCTAAATTTAATCATATAAAGTTAATCTAAGAAATTTATATCGAATTTCGAGGATTTTGTTTATTTCAATTATAATAATAATTTGATTTATTTTTTTTTAATTCATAATTTTCTCCTAATAAAATTTTTAAGGAAAGATTTAATGTTTTTTGAAGAGAAATTTTTCACATAATTGAAAAATACAGAAAAAAAGCGAAAATTTTTATTATTTTTTACAAAAAAAAACATTGTACAAAATTTTTGAGAAAAATTAGAAATTTTGAAAAATTTTTTGTCAGGTGACAAAACTTCAATTTTTAAGGACTTCCGTGTCAATGAGCGTTTTGTGCCATTTTTCCAACATTTTGATGATCAACAATCGGCGGCACACCAATTTGGGCACAAATTGTCTGACCAAAATTTGCTGCAGGCATTTAATTAAAATTAAATTAATTTAATTTAATTTTCAATTAAAAAGGGCACTGTGTCGGACGATGTGTGCGGTGCGATGGCAGCACAAAAACCATGCGGACAGCACGGCACGTGCGTGAACATCTTCAACAATTTTGAGTGCCGTTGTGCCGTGGGATGGATGGTGTGTTCGAATTTTAAAAATTTAATTATTTATTTTTTTGAATTTTCGACTTTTCCAATATATATTTTTTATTTGATCACCTAGAACTTTGCTAAAAGAGATTATAAGCACACTATCTTTGCAGAGCTACTAAAAAAGATGTTCTTGAAAATTCGGCACCCTTTTTATATTTTTAAATTTTTTTATGATTTTTTTATGATTTTCTATTCATAATTTGTTAAAAATGATCAGAATCCTCCCAAAAAAAAAACTTTTCATGGATGCCATCCATTCAGGTTATAATGGCTAACTTAGGATAAAATTTTTAAAATTTGATCATCAAAAACTCTATTCGAAGACCAGGCTAAAATTACAACAATTTTTTTTGAAGGGTCTTCTATGTGAGCAGCGTGATTTTTGCGGGAATTCATTGGGTGGCAATGGCACCGCCGCAAAAACAACGGCACTTTGCCCTGAGGGCACCGAATGCCAAAATTTGGACGGCGCTTTTGTGTGTGCGTCCACTGCCAGGTCCAAAAAATTAAATCTTTATATGTATATTAATTCTTTTTGAATGTCTTAATTTTGTTCTGAATATTCACGGCGCTCAATTGGCACTGTGGCGCTGAAATTTCTCTCTGCATACATTTCAGCGCCGATTTACGATTTTTTGACCCCCTCCCACCTTAAATAAATTAAAAAATATGACAATTTTTTAAATTATATATCACATGGAGCTCAGATGGCTTAATGGTGCTGAAATGGGCCTAAGAAAAATTTCAGCGCCGACTTCCCCCCCATCAAAAAATTAATAATTTTAAGCGATTCGTTAATAAATTTTAGATTTTTAAATTTTATTTACCTAAATCATTTTTATTGTAGTTTGTTTGCAAGCAGTTCGCTTCGATACACAATCCATCAATTCAAGCAGAATGTCAAAATTGCCAATTTCACTGTTGAAATTCGAACCAGGACTTTAAATGGACACTTGATTAAATTGGTGATTTTTAAAATATATTTATTAATAAATAAATAATCAATTAAATTAATCATGTTTTTTTTTACATTTTTTTGAAAATTATTTAATTTCTAATTCTTCGTTTTTTTATATTTTTGGTAATTAATTCCTTTTTAAATTCATTTTAGCTTCATTGTTTAATTATTTTCGAAAGTATAATTTTTTTTCAAATTTTAATATATTATTTTTCATTAAATTTCTATAATATTAAATGATTTTTATTTCGGCATTTAACTTTGGACAAATATATTTTTTTAATTTTTCTAAATGGATTTTAATTTAAAAATTTAAATTATTTTGTTAATTAATTAATTTTAGATTTTTTTTTGTTTAGCTATATTTTACATAATTTATTTATTTAAAAAATAATTCATTTTAATGCATATTTTTTTGTTAAATTCATTAGCTAAATATTAATTTTTCCATTATTAATTTAATTCATAAAATCCATTTTGTACTTGAATATTTTTTTATTTCGGCATTTAATTTTGGGGAAATTCATTTTTTCTCAATTTAATTTTAAATTTTAATTAAATTAAATTTTCAACTGTTTTTTCCAGCAATGCTCCAACAATTCACTGATTGTCCACCTGAAAAACGGTGCGCTTCAACTGTCAAATGGAATTGCTGTTTCAAAAATTGCTTCTGCTGGTCATAATTCCAGCCAAAATATCACAGACGGACAATGGCACCAATTAGTGATAAGGTGGGGCTGTGCCGCTTTCGGAAACGGAGGATTTCTGTTTTTTTTTCTAATTTCTAAATATTTAAATATACATATATGTATTTATGAAAAAATTGAAAAATTTTACAAAAATACTAATTTATTCATTAAAAATGAAAAACAAATGTAAAGACTAACATAAATTAGCAAAATTGCTAAAATGGTGGCTTTTGTGAAACGTCCTAGCACTCTTTATATTGGAATTTAAAAAATCAAAAAATAGGATCCCATTTTTTTATCCAAAAAGTCGGAGCAATTTTATAATTTAATTTAAATTTTATTAAACTAACAATAAGTAAAACATTCTCTCTTAGTCAAAATGCCAAAGGAGAAGCTGATGTCATCGCATTGTCCGTCGATGGCACCATGTTGTACCTTAGCAAAGTGATCAGTTTTTCGTTGGCACATTTTGGCATGGACAAATTGGCACGGATCAGTGTTGGCCGTGTGCCGGAACAGGACGGGTTTAAGGTGGATTAATCAGTCTTTCAATTGTTTCTCACATTTACATATTTTTGAATTTTTAAATTTTCCAGGGCTGCTTGCGCAATGTTCGTGCCGGGCCCTTGCCCCCGCTCATTTTCCATTCGCTGCAAAAAGTGCCGAGAATGGCCGATGCAATGGCACAGGCACACCTCACCCATTTTGAGCTTCAACACCATGAAAATGTTGTGCCAAGCGGGTGCCAATCGTCAAATGTTTGGTGAATATTGTTTTAACTTTTATTGGCATAATGCCAATAGAGCCAAAAATTTAAAAATGTTTTACAGTGCCAAGAACCCATGCCTGAACGGTGGCACATGTGAGGACCTGTGGAATGCGATGCGATGCCAATGCGCGCCCGGCTTTGAGGGCGAACATTGCGAGGTTGGTACGGTACGGTACGGTAGCACTCGCGGTAAACAGCAATTTTTTCTTTTTAAAAATTCCCAACTCACAATTCGGTAGGCCTAATGAAATTCCGGAAATCAGGGACTAAATTCTGTGGTTCAAAAAATTTCGGCATTGGTTTCGAGAAAAAAAAGTCTCGGAAATCGGAATTTCATGACCTAAAAATTCCTAAAACCTCAATAAAAATTCCAAGGAAGCAAAAATTATATAAAAAAATTTTTGAGTTCCATGTTTGAAAAACTGAAAAATATTTAAAAATTCCAGAAAACAGAATAGATTTCAGGGGCTTCAAAAAAATGCGAAAATCGGAATTCGAGGCCTATTAAAAAAATTTTGTCGCAAAATATAACCAAATCAGACGCGAGTCTTTTTCAGCTTCTTGGAGCCAAACAAAATAAGTGCCGGCTAATACCGTATACGGTATTACATGATTTTTTTTTAGATCAACCGGGACGAATGTGATTCGCAGGACGGGCACGCGATTTGTGCGCCGAATGGCAAATGTGTTGATTTGCCAAACGGCTTCCGGTGCGCGTGTGCCACCGGCTTTTCGGGCCCAAAGTGTACGCATGCCGAGGAGCTGTGCCGTGCCGGGACATGCAAAAACGGGGGTACTGTATTCATTTGACCATTGTAATTGAGGGCCTAATATTGATAGGTCAAATGATTTTTTTCACGATAGTACGGCAAAAGTTGATCATCAATCACCGCAATCAATGGCCACAGCCCAGAGAGTCAAATTAATACTGTATTGGCATACGATATTCCGCGCCAATAATTAAGGGACATACATCTGTAAATCACAAATAGAAGTATTATTTGTTTCTCAGCAGTATATGGGTACGGTACGTTCAATGGCCATAGCAATGAGACCATTTTTGTGATACAGTATATTCCATTACCGTAGCCATTAACCATTTTTCTTCCCGTTTTCATCATTACTGTTGGGGAAAATACAGTAACCGCCACCCCTTGAATGTTTAAATTTTTCAAAAAATTAACTTGTAAAAATTTTCCAGCGAAGTGCCACACGCTCAACGGCACTGCGGTGTGCGAGTGCGGACCCAAACTGATCGGCGCTTGGTGCCAGCTGGAGGCTGGCACCAAGTGCTCGGAGGAGCCGTGCCAAAACGG
The DNA here is from genome assembly GCA_004148225.2 of Heterodera glycines. Classification (NCBI taxonomy): domain Eukaryota; kingdom Metazoa; phylum Nematoda; class Chromadorea; order Rhabditida; family Heteroderidae; genus Heterodera; species Heterodera glycines. The sequence goes on along the minus strand of CP049708.1, from coordinate 960,952 downwards.
GGGCCGTTGCTTCCAGTCGGAACATGTGAGAGGGAGGGTTAGATGGGTGGACCATAATTAGAAATTTGAAATTAATTTTTTAATTTTTCAGGGCCAAATTAGCTGCAGATGTAAGCCGGGATTTACTGGACCGTTGTGTGAGCTTCGTGTGGACCCGTGCAGGTGAACAATTAATTTATATTATGTTTTTTGAAATTTTATTTTGTTTAGAATTCGTTTTTTAATTAATTACAGGAAAAGTAAATTTCAATTTTTATTTCATTTTTTAGTTAAAAACAAACCTTCCTAATTTTAAATTAAACTTTTATCAATTTATTAATCAATTGATTTAAAAATTATTTTTATTTATTTAATAATTTTTCATCTAATTTGAATTTAATAAATTTATTATATAAGATATTAAAATATTTTCTTCATTCTCACTTCTTTTTTTTTAAATAATAAAAAAATTATTTTAAAATTGGTAATTTTAAATTTTTTACAGATTTTTTTATATTATTGCCATTTTTAATTAAACTTTACATTCATGTTATTCAAATATTAAAAACGCTTTTTTTCTAAATTTATAATTTAAAATTAATTTTAAAAAAATTAGGGACCAGCCATGTGCCAATGGGGGAATATGCATGCCAAACTTACTGAGCACGCCAGCAGCAACGCCACACGCTTCACCGCGGTTGGCCTCGTCATTATTGTTCACCTGCGACTGCACGCGTGAGTTCGAGGGCGCGTTGTGCGAGCAGTTGGCAGACACGTGTTCACGACTGGGTGCGCGTGCAGCGTGCACGGGGCATGGCAAATGCGAAAACGTGTGGAATGGGCATCGGTAGGCAAATAAACATTTTAATTATTTAATTGATTATAATTGCTAATTATTCTATTGATATACCTAATTATTTTATTGCTAATTAATCACTATTTTTTTTATTTGTAATTAATTACAATTTATTTTCTTAGTTATTATTACTAATTATTTTATTGGTAATTATTATCTTTTGTAATAATCACGAATTATTTTATTTATTAAATAATTTTTTATTGGAAATTAATTAATTGTTCATTATTTTGTTGGTAATAATTACTGTAATTTCGATAGCAAAAAAATTTTTTTAAATTATTATTTGTTTAAATTTTTAAAAAATTTTAAAAGATTCTTCCCTGATACATTTTAAAATTTTATTAATTTCTATAACATTTTTTAATTATATAATTAACAATAAATAGTAAAAAAAAAAAGTTTCTTTTCGCATTTTCTTCAATTCTTCAAGTTGCCTTTGCGACAACGGGTGGCGCGGCCGCGACTGCTCCATTCGCGTTGACGCGTGCGCGGAGGATTTGCCTTGCGTCAACGGTGGCACATGCGTTGCGCTGCAGCAGCAAAACGGCACCACCACCACCGCCAGTAGTGGTGGCGCCGCTGCCCACAACGCTGCAATTGGCGCTGCATTTCGTTGCCAATGCCCGCCGTTCTACCTGGGTGATCGGTGAGCAAGCAAATCTAATGTTGTTGTCAGAAATTTAGTATGAAATTTAGGAAAATATTTGGCATAATGCTACCAGCCTGCAAAATTTCAAAAATTTTCACGCATTTTTTGAAAATAAATTTCTGTAAAATTTTAAAAATTTCGTCGGAGCAAAAAAAAAACCTAACAAAATTTTATTGTCGAAATCATGAAAACCAAAATAATTAAACTTATATTAATTGTCGAAAAATGTCTTAAATATATTTGTTTGATTTGATGTTTTAAATAATTTTTTCTGAAATTTTCAAAAAAAATTTTTTCATTCATTTGAGCTGCGAGTTGGCGGGCGCGTGCGCAGACAGTCCCTGCCGCAATGGTGGCGAGTGTGTACAGCTCGCAGACGACGGCAACAAGACCAACAACAATAAGTACACTTGCCGCTGCAAGCGCAACTTTCGCGGCACACGCTGTGAACAGCGCGTGGACGTGTGCAGCGAGCAGGAACCGTGCCAGAATGGCGGCACATGCATGCCGCTGCAGTCGGCAGAAAGCGACGGCGACGACGACTTTCGCTGCACGTGCATTCCCGGCTTCACAGGTACAGTTTTTTTTGCTGTTACAATATCTATGTAAAGTATAAAATACGGTATTTTTCTAAATTTTTTTTTGATTTAGGTATTACTTTTTGTATATTGATCAATTACCCGCAAAATATAGGCAAAAAGTGTGAAGTGGACATTGATGAATGCGCGCCAAAGCCATGTCTGCACGGCGGACATTGTACAGACCGTGTGAACAGTTTCGAGTGTTACTGTAACAGCACTGGATATACGGTGGGTAAATTTTGAAACAATTAAATTAAAAAGTACCAATTTTTCCACCTTAAAATTATTATTTTTCATTAGTATAAAGAGGCTAATAGCACACTTAAGCCTAAATAGGCTAAGCCTACCTAGATTCACCCTGAAAATTTTATTGAACAATTTTAAAATTTGGGGGAGCGGCGCCCGAAAATAATGCCCCCGCTAATCAAAAATAAATTAAAAAAATTATTTAAAGAAAATAAATTTAAAAAAATAAATTTTGGCACGGCACAGGGCCTCCGCTGTGAGAAGGACATTGACGAATGCGCTGCTGGTGACCATCGACGACATGACCAAAATAACATTTGCTTGAACGGCGGCCGGTGCACCAATTTGGACGGTGATTACCAATGCGAGTGCAGGACAGGTGAAAAACAAAAAACGCGAGAGGGGGGGGAGGGCTTGGAAATTTTTAAATTATCACATTTTTGTGAAAATTTTTACGCCACAGCTAAAAAATTTTTCAAATTTTCCTATTTGCCGTCTTTTTTGTGAAAATTCTTACGCACAGCTAAGGGAGGTAGGAATTTTTTTTTTTTTGTAATTAAATTTTTTTTTAATTTTTCCAACAAGTTCTAACTGGATAGGCCTTGAGTGCGAGTTGGATTTACACAAAGTGCGCGTGCATGATTCAATTTCTAAAAAATTGCTCAAAAATTTTTTTGCAGAAATTTTTGGGGTTGTTAGGCTTTTTTAAATTTCCATTTTCCTCCATGCATAGGCTACATCGGCAAGCGCTGCCACATGGCGAACCCGTGCGAGCCAAACCCGTTGACCAACCGCACTAGGCACAACTGCGCACACGGACGCTGCGTGCGGCCCCGCGTTGGGCAGGCCTCAAGCGGTGAAGAGGTGGGTAATGAATAATTTTCCTGAAATTTTTACTTTCTCGGTGGCCATCTATAGTCGGATAAATTGATCTCAACAAGGGCGTATCTAGGGGGGGGAAGGGGGGAATTCACCCCCCCCCCGAAATTCAAATTTTTTAAAATTTTCCAGCAAATAATGGAAAATTTTTCTCGATCCCCCCCCAAACGAAAATTTAAAAAATTTTCGTAACAAATAGCACTCAAATTTAAAAAATTTTCCCGGCCGCGCCTATCGGCACCGCCGGACTTCCATTTTCCACTATTTTGACACGTTTTTTGCCTTAAAACGGCCAAAATTGGGTAATTTTTAGTGAAAAGGTGCATTTTTCACCCAGCAGTGGGAAAAAAAAAAGTTTTTTTATTGGGCAAACAAAAAAAAAAATCTTCAGTTGAAGAGCAAAAAAAAAGAGAAAAAAAAAGGTCTTCGGGTCGGAGTTGGGGTCGTTTTGGCGCCAAGGTCGGGTTTTTTAATTTTGTCTATATTTGAATAATATGAAAATATATATTCTTTGGTTTTCTGGGCCGCTAATCACGAATATGGTATTCATTTTGACAACTGCGAAGCCCGGACTCGATTTCGAACAAAAAGGGTTTTTGAACATATAGATCAGGGATTGTATCTGTTTTGTTTTATCAGAACTGTTTTAATTTGGAGGGTCCAAATCTTGGGGTAGTGACCAAATTTTGTTCTAATTTCTTAAATATACCGTCAACATTATGTATATAATCACAAACTTTTTTGAAATTTTAACAGAAAAAAATTAAGCGTCAAAATGTTTTGACATTTTTTGTAGGAAAGACCTGAAAATTCTTGCTAAGTCAATTTCCATGTTGATCAAAAAAATCTTTTCGGCAAGTTGATCAGATCACTCCTTCATTCGATTCGAATCGAATGATATATATAATTTATATGAAAAATCAAAATTGGTAGTATCTTCAATTTTACCAAAAAAAATTTATGGGGTTGGGAATTTTTTTTTTTTGAAAATTAGAGTAAGCCCATTGGAAGGTAAAATTTTTTCAATTTTTTTGTAAAATTTTTGATCAAAAATTTACCCTTTTAAGGTATCAAAACGTGGGCGCCAAAATGACCCTTTCCCTCGGGTCGGGTCCCCCCCCCCCCGAAAAATTTTTCTAGATACGCCCCTGGATCTCAATTACTGATTCACCAACTGACTCAAATAATACTAGATGTGTTTCGATCAAATTCTCGTTGATCCTGATCACTAGTATTAGCTTGATGATCAGTAGCGATCAGTTTCTGATTAGGTGAACGGACTGACCAGCACTCTATTTTTCTTGGTCTAATCGAGTTTTATGGCCTTTATCCTGCTGATCGCTGTGATTTGCATAGGCTTACTGATCTGTCTAGACAAGCTAACTAGCTCTGATCACTCTGCTAAGTAGTTTTTAGTGATCGGTAACAATTTATTAATTTTTTTGAATTTCTCAGTTTGTTCAACACGAATGCGAGTGCATGGAAGGCTTCACTGGCGAGCTGTGCATGCATTTGGTATGAAAACTTTAGTCCAGTTTTTGAGTATAAATAACTCCTTTCATGGTTATCCAAATTGAACCATTTTATTAATATTTGATAGCCCTATATGTTCTATATTAACATACAAAATTTTGAAAAATTTCACTGAGTTTCAAAAAAGTTATGATCAAAAAACTTCCAAAATTAGTTTTCAGCATAACATTTTTGGCCTTATTTTTGTTGAGAATCAGCGAAATTTTCTCAATATTACCCAGGCTAATTGAGAACATATAGGGGGCTACAGTACCCGCTGTTAATAATTAGGTTCCCAAAGTCAATTAATTGTTGCTCCAAATTTAAAAAAACAAAAAATTCTTTACCCAATTCATAAGTAAATTTTTCATTTAAGGGCAGGAGGGGGGCAGGGACGCTCTTAAGTTTTTGAAATAATTGACCAATCAACTGAGATTTACAAGCTTCTTTCCGAGATACTTGACCCAGTACAGTAAGCTTCTCGTCAAATGCAACCAAATTCCAAAATTTTTCCAAAAAAAACAAAAAAAAAATTCTTTTAAAAATTAGAATTTTGCAATTTTTTACAGGTGGAACCCCAGCATCAGTTGTCCCTGTCCAATTTTGTTGGTGCCGGTGTTGTGCTGATTGTGCTGTGCGTTTGCCTGGTCGCACTGCTCTACTTCTTCGTGATCTGTGCACGGCGAAAGCGTGCCAACGAAGGCACTTACAGGTGGAGTGAGCAATTTCAAATTTTCAAATTTTCATCGTGCCAAAATAGGCATTGAAGGTAAAAAAAAGCGGCAAAAAAAACATTTGATGAAATTCGTTAAATTTTTTTCAATTTTTCCGACGGCGCCCACCACCTGCTGCTGACTGGGAATTTACCGGGATCAGCAGAAAAAGCGGGAAGGAAGTGATTATCTCCAAACGAGATCGGGATTGGATTAAAAAAAAATTGGATTGCCATTTTTTGGGGGTGCAAATTGGACATGATTCGGATTAGTCAATTTGGTTTTTTCCATCGTATCTTGTTCGGGATTTCATTTGAAAAAATCAGGAGGCCAAAAAATCAGGTCTCCAAAAAAATTTTTAGACAAATCCCGCCCAATTTGTCGAGATCGGGTTCCGGCCCGTCCCGGCACAACCCAATGCTTTCAAATGCCAATGCGGCCGCTTCTTATTCCCCACTCCATGCATTTGTGTGTTTTCACAGCCCGTCCAACCAGGAGCTGGCGGCACAGGCCCGCCTGTTCAGTCCGAATCGCCAGTTTCAGCGCCAGCCACTCCACCGCAACCAACTGAGCGTGAGCGCCACCACCAACGGCTTCGTGCACAAGACGAGACGGAAAAAATTCTGATTTTTTTTTTGAAATGATGCCCGAAAATCTGCGCAACATTTTGAGAGCTCTTACTTAACAAATGTTTACGGGTGTTTTTTTTATTGACACATTTTTTTATTTTGAAATAAATTTTGTTTTTATAATTGGCTGTGTAATAATGTTTATATTTATTCGGTCGGGGTCGTTTTCGCGTGGGGTACGTTTTCGCGTGAGTAGCTGTTTAGGACTGAAATTGGTCGGATTTGTGCAAAACATCCATGTTTCGAATCCGAACCCGCATTCGGACAAATTTCTTAACTTATTTCTTTACTTCAAAAACATTTTTCGAATAATTTTAATGATTCAACTATTTCGCCTGTCGAGATTGAAATGGCTAATAATTTTATTTCAATCATTGAACGATGCCTTAAAAATGAAGAAGAAATTGAAATCGTTGAAGATCTCGCATTTTAAATGATTTTGATTTAGAGAAAATTAAAATAAAATTTATTAAAAACAATAAAAAAATGTTTGCGTAGGGGGGACTCGAACTTTCCATTACAAAAATGAAATCGTGACGCACAACCACCCTGCCAACCGGTCGCTTGTTGCTTCTCCTTTTAAATTTAATATAATATAATTATTAAATATTTAAAGCCTCATATCTCGGCACAGAAGCTTATTCCGCAGCTAGAAAAAAAATTTGGCAATACAACCCAGGGGTGGTCTACCCACCTACAAAGTTTCATTTGGAAGTTCCACCATCACCCGAACACTCTCCTTTGTAAGGTCGCATTTCATAGTTTCGGGAAACACCAGTGAGAAAATTGATAATGTTTTCGGGATTCACATTGGCATTGGCATAATTGTGATCATTTTGGGGGAGGTGAATGTTATTGATGTCGTTATAGAGTGCGCCGTCATGTTCTAACTTAATTTTGTTTCGTTTTGTTTTAATTTTTTGCTGCTGGTCCATATTATATAATTTAAATAGCCTTAATTTACGAAACGGGCCAGTTGCGTCTGAGGCAAGTTTAGACCACCATAACTTTTTTCTTTGTTGACCAAATCCAACAATGTTGGTATCATTCGAAAGCGCTTAACAAGCTCTATCGGCTATCCAAAAATCACAAAGACGTACCGACATATAAAAAAGTTATAAATTAAAATATGCAAAAATTCATACTTTTTGGTAGTGTAGCACCGAGATGTAGCAAAAAATTTAGAAAAATCCAAAATTTTCAAACTTTTATGGGGTCTAACGCTAGTAATATATTGAACTTGGCATACAATTTTTAATTGCATATTTTTCCGCATTTTGCCATTTTCCAGCCTAAAGAATGCATTTTTACTGAAACTTTGATGAAATCTATTTTCTTTAGCTCGAATACCTTTTTTAGGTAACCTGGGTTATTCCGGAACTCGAATTTTTGTACCAGATCCATGGCAAACATGAAAAAAAAACCCGGCCCAGATTAATTAGAAAAATCTGGATTTCTTGGTTAATATTTTTGAATTTATTGTTTCAAGTGACAAAATGTTTATTTCATATGTGATCAAAAAAATATTTAAATATTAAAACATTTATTATTCTTGTTTATTTTCAAAATATTTTTTGCTTTTTAAAACGAATTTCAAAAAAAAATCCAGGTCCAGGCCTGGGACCAGGCCATGAGAAGCCTGGATTTTCCTGGACCTGTGTTTTCCTGTGTTTTGTCCAACAAATGGAATCCAAGTCTATGTCGGCTTTTTTCAAAATGTCGAGCTCTACTATTTTCTACTTTCCCTGTAAATTCCTATAATTTTTTTTATATATTTCAGTGACTTTAAATTTATTATGCGTTTCTAAAATTTAAATATTTTACTTACAGTTAACTCCGATTGGCCTTCTGTGTCTTTGTTTGCTGGCCTGTCTTCATTTGCCAAAGTGTTGGTCAATTGGGTTGAATTTTCGGACAATTTTTATCATCCGCATGTGGAGGTTTTTGCATGCCAACGTCCAAATCAGCGGCTTATGCATGTCGACCTTAGCGGAGTTAGTCTCCCAAAAAAAAATTATAATAAAAAATAATAAAATTTTTTCAGAATTCAAAAATACAAAAAAAAAAAATAATTACTTCGGCTTTTGACGCACCGCCAACTAAAAAATTTCAAATTTTTTTTTTGAATTTCCACTTTTTTTACCTCGGCGCATTTTAGCGCACTTGTCAAAAATTTTCATTAAAAGGCAAAAAAAATTAACACACCGTCAAAAACTCCCTAAGAATTACAAAAAAAAATTCTTCCATGGCGCCTTTTGGCGTACCGTAAATTTCCAAAAATTGCAAAAATCTGTCGAATATTTTGAAGTTATTATAAAGAATATAAATTAATTTATAATTTACACTTAATTAACGAAAATACAAATTACAGTAACCAAATTTTAATTCCTGTTACAGAATACAATCACGGGTGGCACTGGGATGGGCTTTCGGATGGAACCATGTGTGAACACGGAGCTGGTCATCAACAGCAACAAATTTCATGGCATCCAAAATGTAGCTTTGCTGGTCCGAAATGCACGGTACAAACATTTTTTATTTAATGCGTCATACTGTAATTTTTCTAATTTTTTTTTCCAATTTGAATACGGTAGATAACCCTAGGCATCGATATTTCTCAAAATTTCTTTGTTTCATATAGGGCCTCTATTGTTGAAATGACTAAGAAATATTGATTAAAATTATCAAAAAGTATGGTATATGGGACGAAGGTTACAGTATCACAATTTTTTTACCTTTCAAAATTATTAATTTTGTCTAATTAATTTATTAACAAGCAGATGGCCTCATTTGTCCGCGCTGCCGGCTCGTGTACAAATAGCAAAAAATGACATCAAAATGAACACTGCGCAATTCATTGTTTCCATTGGTCTTAATGAGGATGCGCCGGAACAATCATTAGTGTTCAATCAACAAAATGAAGCAATTAAATTTTAACCTTGTTATTTAAATTATTATATAAGAAAGTTAAAATTATTGAAAATTTAAATCTTTATTTTTTCCCTTTTTCACTAATTGCTTAAATGAATTATTTATTAAAAATTATTATTTTTTTTAAATCTTTTCTAAATAATCTATGTTTAATGAATTATTTTATTATTCTAAATTTCCTTTCATTAATTAATTTTATTTAAAATTTAAATCTTATTAATTTTCTTTCACTATTTTTTCCTTTATCTAAATGAATTATTTAATTTAAAAAAAGTAAATTATTAAGAATGTTTAATTTTTCATTTTTTTTTTCGGTGCGCGGCAACACGGTGCTGAACCCGTTCCCATTCTTGAAGCCACGTTCAACGCCATATGCAGCGATAGTGGTCTCGTCCAGCAATGTGCTAATCCGGCACAACTGTTTTCGCAATCAAAATGCCGATTTTGAAATTGGTGAGAAAAAAAATTCTTATATCAATTTTTTTTTTTTTTTGATTTTATTATTGCTCAACCTGATCGGGGTCAAAAAAATGGATTTCCTGCATCCAGGCCCCCCCCCCCATTCATGGTACTAAAAAAGGAAAATTTTTGGAAAAAATTATCATTGATTTGCTCAATGTGATCAAATTTTACATTTCATTGTTAATATCCTTTTTTTAATTGTCTAAAAAATTTCAAAAATTACTTTAAATTACAAACCAGAGCAGATAGATTTTCGAACATTAAATTTTATTGGATATTTTTCTAATTTTTGCTGCTAATATATGAAACTATTTAGGTGTATTGAATGATGCCTAAGAATTAAAAATTTCGTTGATTTTGAGTAAAGTATTTTCTATTAGACTTTTTCTACAAAAGTGGATATTTTTTGTGCCCCCCCCTCCGGAAAAATTGCTAAAATAAGATTTTTTTTTAATTCATAAGTTTCAAATTTCTCTAATATAAAATACAATTTCGTAATATTTAATTAGGAACAGAACTGATGGAACACGCGAAACGAATTGATGCGCGAGAAAACAATTGGGGCGATCCGCAGGCCCACAATTTTATGCACCGAATTTTTGACCAATTCAACCGTTACTCATTGGCCACCATTGAGGCAACAAATTTCCAATTAAAATTAAATAATTTACATTATAATTAATTAGGATATTTTTTTTTAACTTATTAAATTCTTATTATAAACAACAACTATGAATACATCATTAATCTATGAAAATTGAATTAAATTTGTTTAATTTAAATGGAAAAATAATTTATTATGAAAATCAAAATGAAGTATTGTTTTTTAATTGAACTTATATAATTATTTTTATGTTAAAAATTACAAAATATATTTAAATTAAATTTTATTAATTTTAAAAAAATTGTTTTTAAATTTCTTAAACAAATTATATTATTATGAAAAAAATAGAAATTTATTTTATTTTCATTTATTCAAAACAAATGTTTAATTTTTTTATCGGAAATTAAATATACATTTTAAATTTATTTAATTTCAAAAATTATTTTATAAATAGAGGAAAAATATTATTTTTATTAAGATTAATCCTTATGCTGCTGTTTGTAATCAACGTGCTCCAGCGCTTACTTTTCTGCAACAATTCTTTCGACAATTTCGGCATCAAAATTCCCCATTTTTGGTCGGTGGCACTGTATTTGAAAACAATGACTTGCCGGCTGGAAAATATATCGTACAGGTCCTTCCTTGTTTGATGTACTGTATTATTAAAAGTAATTATTTTTATCCCTTAAATACATGTCATAATTATTGAAAAATACTATCATTTCGGCATTTCATAGATTTATTATTTTTTATAACAATAGTATTTATTCATACAGTACAGTAATGCCTGTAGCCATTCCCCCGAAATGAAATTTAAGAAAAAAAATTGGGCATTTTTTGAAATTGCAAAAAATTTTTCCCGGCGGCGCCTAACGGCACCGCCAGCCAGACCCATCATGTTTTTTGAAATTTGACCCCAAAAATTGCAAAAATTGGTCATTTTTGGCGAAAAGCGGCTATACCTTTTATATGGCGTGTTGAAATTGTGAAAATTTGCAAAAAAAAATTCAGGACGATTTGCACATTACACCTGGCGCAAAGCTGACCCTAGCGCCGGGCACAACCTTGGAATTCATGAGTGGCATCGGAATGCTTGTCCAGGTAGA
>CP049708.1:898171-948604 GCA_004148225.2 Heterodera glycines | reverse complement strand
TCGAATAGCACGGTCGTTTTCAAGATATTTTTTCGAACGAGGTACTTCAGATACAGGTCTAGTTTGATCAAGTTCATGGGGTCTCATCCGGTTTCGTTGGTACTCATCTTCATCTTTGATTCGACTTAACCGAACCGAAACCGAAAACCGGGGGTACCGGTTAATAACCGGTCGTGCTCAACACTACGTTCAAGGAAACCCATTGTTTAATTTTTGGCACGATTTTTGGTTTTTAATGGCTCACTTCTATCTCTATTTCCAAAGGATTTGCCGCATTTACAGCATCTCGACCCGGTATTTGACGTTGCCTTTGTATTTTTATTCTACTTGCGCCATAAGTTGGCAATCGAACAAGTTGATCATCAGAGAGTCCTTCTCTTGACGATCCAATTAAATTGCGCGGGGCAGCTTCAGGTTGATCCATAGCAGCGTCTTTTAGCTGTTCCTGACGCTGCCTTTTCTATAATTTAATAAAATTAAATAGGAAATATTCCAATTTTAACAACAGATTTCACCACGTTAGACTCTGGGTCCGGCAAATGGTTATGATTTGTTCTTCCAAATAAGTTTGTGCTGTCGATAGGTGAATGGGCCCTGCCTGGGCATGATTTCTTGACACATCTCCATACCTATTTAAGATAAAATATTTAATATATACAAATACTGAAAAATAGCCTGGGTTTGGCCTGCTGCTATTATTCTATCAGTACGCATTTCATAGCCTTCAAAAACAGTCATCGTTTTGCTTTTCGTTGTCCTCTTATCGGGTTCTAATCGGTCTGAAAATTGATTTCGATTTTTTGTTTGCTTAAACTACAAAACTTGCCTTGTTGTGGTTGAACATGACATAATTGAAGCAAAATTAAAAAAAAACTTTGAAATACATTCTATAATATTTATAAGTGGGTTGGTAAAAAATATTCAAATAAAATCGTAAAAATTCTACATAAAAACGGTGTTTTTCTTTTCATTTCCCGCTATTTTCCTCTTTTTGCCAGCCGTCCGCCTCTCTTGTTATTGCCAGCCGTCCGCCTCTCTTGTTATTGCCAGCCGTCCGCCTCTCTTGTTATTGCCAGCCGTCCGCCTCTCTTGTTATTGCCAGCCGTCCGCCTCTCTTGTTATTGCCAGCCGTCCGCCTCTCTTGTTATTGCCAGCCGCCCATTTCTCTTGTTATTGCCGTCCGCCCGCACTTTATAACTATTTCTTTTATGAAACGTGAAAATATTATTGAACTCTAAATGAAAACTTTATTTCTATTTTCTCTGTTATTTTTCTCTTCATATGAAAACCCAATTCGCAAACAACGAGCTGTTCGCAATGAACGGGCAATAGCTGGGTTAGCACAATTGGCAGCATCACTTGCGGCCGTGAAAGCATTTATTGCCGCAAATGCAGCTTTAACGGCTTCTACAGCCGTAGCTTTGGCAGCACTTGGAACCGATATCTACCTTGCTATTGAGCTCGTGAGATGTAAGTTTATGATAATTGAAAAGGCGGTTGTGACTCTATAACTCATGTTAAGCCTCTGATCATTATGAGGAATTGCTCAAAGACTTCTTCCCGTTAACATTTGTTTTGGACGATTATGAATTCACTGTCTCGGCCAAAGATTATACCCCGGATTATATTTTTGGAAAAATATCACAACATTTTGGCCATAAGACAGAGGAAATATGCATAAACAGTATGTTTTAATAAACAAAAATGTTTTTTAATAAATTAAAATGTAAATTTTACTCCTCTACTAAAGCAAAGACAATGGCGAGACGAAAAGTGAAAAATTCAAGGGCCGATCTTGGCCTACTGATGCTGTACGCAGTCAAAGGAGAAGGAAAACAAGAGCTATTCGGATGTGCATGATGATTTTTTAATAATATAATCACTCCCGTTAGCCCTTGGGAAAGGCAATTTTATGAATATATTTTTTATTCACAATTGGGGCGCAAATGTGCGGGGCGCAAATGTGCGGGGCGCAAATGTAGGGGCGTACAATTATTTTTGTTTTCTTTACACTATTAAATATCACTGAAAAGGTATATTAAATTCGCTTTTTCTGTCGTGCAAAATAGCGCGGTCGGTAGCGCTGAACCCCACCGATTAAATACATAGAAGTTCGAGTCCGCTCGAACGCACGGCAAATTTTTTAAAATTTTTTCCATCGCATTTTCTTGTACTTATTTTAAACATTTAAGTTTTTCTTTATAAAATTATATTTATTTTTAAGGAAATTCCTTCCACCATTGGCAAGATTTAAATTTAATTGAAAGACTTTTTATTGGTCCCTAAGAATTTGATGGGTTTCCGTGTGAAATTTTTGCAATAAATTGGCAAAATTTTGAAACTTTTTTGGAAATTTAAACAAACAATTTTCTTAACAAATTCTAAAAATCCCTCTCTTTCCACGCATTTAGCATTGCTGGCCCATCCGTGGTGCGGACCCGAAAAGCCGAAATGCGAGCCGAACGGACGGCGGCACCGAACCACCAGTACCACCAACCCAGTAATGCCACGGACGATGATGAAGCGGCGAATGCCGACCCGGATGCTGCCGGCTCACTGTGCCCGGACGGACTCGTCGCTGAGCCAACGTTCGGCGGAGATTGAGAAGCGGCGCGAGTGGTGTCAGGCCCGACTGCGCTCCATGGACGTGGAATCGAAGCGGACCGACGAGCTGGTGCGCATGATCACCGCCGCAGCAGCGGCACCGCTTCCGTCGGCAACGGTGCCGCTACGGACAGCAACAACAACAATGGCAGCGGAAGTGCCGCAACAACAACAACAACGAGGGCATCATTGGCAAATGGAGGCGGAGGAGGAGCAGTGAACTTTGGCACCGCGCCAACGTCCACACCTACAGTAAACCCATCCTCAAACAACAGCAACAGTACACCGTCCCCGATTCCAATTGCACCCTAATTTGATCATTAACATGCCTAATAATGAATGCTTAACCATCATTTTTTTGTTCAAATCATGTTTAAATTGTTACTGTCTTTATTTATTTATATACTGTATGTAATGATATGCAGTATATATCATCTTTTATACTGTAATTTCCAACGCTTCAATCAATCATCCACCCATCGATTTTATGGGTAAAGAAATTAGTAGCAGTTTTTGTAAAAAATTTTAATGGATTTCTAATTTTTTTTTTCTTGACCATTTTCACTGAATTTGCTGGGTATTCATTAAAATTGGCAATTTCTTACATATTTTGTTGCCTCTGCATAACAATGTTGATGATGATGATTGGTCGTTGAATTGGTTATTGTTACACGTATTATTCACAATGTGTGAAACCGCGGGGTGGTCTAACAAAGGAAGGTCCCCAGCAGGGATGGCACGGAATTCCATTTCCGACTTCCGAATTCCGATTCCCACGTTTTTGGGGTCGGAATTCCGACTTCCGAAAAATTTTTGGGGCCTCGGAATGCCATCCCTGGTCCCCAGGTGTCCGTGGGTTTTCCGAATGAAATTTGGTGGGTGGATAGAAGCACCCATGGGTTCTTAAGAAAAGTGTTTTTATTTTATGCTAAATGAGTACGAGTACGAGTGCTGAGTTATGACGTGCCAAAGTTTTTTTGGAAAAAGCAATTTTTGTTTGAAAACAGTGCAAATGTTTGTTTAATTTATTGCAATAAAAAAAACTTTGGCACGTCATAACTCGGCACTCGTACTCATTTAGCAGAAAATAAAAACACTTTTCTGTCATTTATTCGACCGCTTTGCTTTTTGTTGGGGCTGACAAAATGGGAATTGTTGTGCTTCATTTTTATTTCGTCAAAAAGAATTCCAAAGAGATTTTTTTGGAGAGGAATTGATGGTGAAAAGCAATTAATGGCAATGGTAAAGAATTGTGGTCCCGGATTTATTTAAAAAAAAAAAACTATTTTTTATTTTGGGCTCGAAACCAACTTTAAGAGGTTTTCGAGGGTGCTGATTATGAATCTCAACTCGGGTTTGCCCTATTCCGAACCCCGGACCCGAATTCGAAAAAAAAGTTGAAATTTTTTTCCGAGGATTATATTTTTTTGGAGTAAATGCTTCTAATTCATTTAACAACTAACTATTTTTTGATGTAAAACAATGCTTCAATTGTTAATTGGATAAAAATGCGCAATTTTCGCCAAAATTTGACCAGTTATAACTAGAGTGAAGCGGGACCGGGAATTTTGGGCAAGATCGGGACCGGGACCTTTTCGGATTGAAAAACCGGGAATTTTGGTTTTTTTTTCAACTTTTTGTTCGAATTCGGGTCCGGGGTTCGGAATTGGGCAAACCCGAGTTCAGATTCATAATCAGCACCCTCGAAAACCCCCGAAACTGAATTTGAGTCCAAAATAAAAAAAGTTAAAATAGGGACCACAATTCTTTACCATTGCCCAATTAATTAAATGGGCGCTTTTATATATTATTGTGTAAAAAATTTCAAAAAAAAATTTTTTTTTTTGGAGTCGGCACATCAACAATTCTCTAGGTTTTTTTGAAGCCCCGAAATTCCAATTCCGACTTTTTTTTTTAGCATTGGCTTTCATCCCTGCAAAACAAAGTCCTATTTTAATTTTCATCGTCGTCGTCATTTAAATTTATTTTTGTCTTCATTTGATGCGCTTTTCTCTTCCCTTTGCGCACCACCGCCACATTTTTGTATTTATTTGTCATCATATGTATGGTTGTCATATCATCATCGTCACATTCATTTCATATTCACTTTTATGTTTCATTTCCAAATCCGTCGTCACAGCAGAAAAAGTTCAACCACACACAGCCAAAAACAACAACAAAAAAGCAATTAATTAATTAATTACCTAATTATGCATGCATTCATTCACTTATTAATTTCTCTCTTCTCCCCAATTTTTTCGATTCTCGTACTAAAACGGCCCGTACTAAACTGACCCGGTCCGACAAATAATGCATTGTCACACAGCAGCACACGATGGACGACGACGAAAACTCCATGGAGGACAGTGAGGGCGAGTCGGAACAGCAGGAAACTGCGGAAGCGCAGTTGAGTGGTGGCCGTGGTGGGGCCGAAGACGGACGATCATGGTCTGTTGGTGGTCGGTGGTGGACCAGGGCTATTTCTGAGTACCGGTCGGGTGTATTCGGGTCAGCTCTGTATCCAAAAAAATTTTTGGAGGGTGACCTGCTGTTTTTTTGTAGCACCCAAATTTTTCGGTGCAATTTTTCAAAATTCTAGGCGCTGTGGACAAAAATTAGTTTAACTTTTTGCAATTTTTCGCCAAAAAAGATCATAGGTAATCTGTTTTTAGGGTAAAGTTTTCTAGAAACTCAAACGAATTTCGATAACGTCGGTGCAAATAAAAAAAAATTTTTTTTTTTTTGAAAATCGTGAGTCTTCCCAAAAGCCTGTACATTTCGAATTTTGTGCTAATTATAAGCCGTCAGCCTGCAGTGAATTCGTCCGGCGGAGCTTTTTTGACGGCGAAAAATTTTGTCTTTTTTTTTGGCGAGGGTAATCATTTCGAGGCCCACACAACTTTTTTTTTATTTTAAAAAACCACCCACCATTTTTTCAATCAAATTTTTTCCGGTTTCCCCTCCACCCCTCCCCCTCCTCTTCTCTTTGGACTATTTATGCCCTTAATTTTCCACAATTATACCAATTTCCCCCGTAATTTTCGTTTCTATTGCATTTTTTCCCCTCCCAAGCGACCCCTTCGAGGTGGTCGGTTTCCACTCCGAGTTGCTCGGCTCATGTTCTGTTGTGTTCCCCGCGGTGGAGGACACCGCCGCTGCCAATGGGGGCCGAACATTCACCATTTTTCGGTTACGATTTTTTTTTTTTTTGTATAATCCTCCAAGATACGGAAAATTTTCAAGTTTTTCTGTGCATCCCTCGAAAATACGAAAATTTTTCAAGAAATTTTGTGCTTTTATGAAAATGGCACTTTAAATTTTCGAATTTATGACAGTAATTTTTTGGTTTTGATGGAATTTCAATTTTTTTTCCTTCGAATTCTGAAAAAAAAATTCGTCACTGGATTAAAAAAATTTTTCCGTTTCTCTGCAGGTCGAACAGTGAGGAGGAGGCGATCGATTTTTGTCGTCGCTACGGGGAGTGCGGTGTGCTGTTTCGGACGTCAGGTGGCAGAGGATTTTTCAAAAATTCAAAAAAAAAATTATTTTTTTTTGTAGACATGAAAAAGGATTTGCGCAAACTGATCTGGGACGTCACAGTTATGGTATGTATAAAAAGAAATACAATTTATAATAGGGATCAGTTTAACAAATCCAGCTTTACTGGCGCAATTGTTAAAAAAAAACCCATTAAAAATTTTCAACAATTTTTATTGGGCAAGCTAAGTTCATATTTTCTCCGCCGCAGAAATAAAAATTCCTTTTTTCTTCTTCCAAATTTACAGAAAATAGCAGTTTTTGTGCAATTTTGTCGTTTATGAAACTGGACTTAAGCTTCCAAACCCTCGGGGAGCAAATTCCCTGAAAAAATTTGTCGGAGATAGCTTGAGAAAAAATTTTTTTTAAATATCGAGTAAATTTCATAAAAACTCAAAAAAATTCAGCAAAAAAGTCTTAGTAACTCAATAACTTTTTTAGGCAACAATAAACTAAATTTTCGGGTTAGACCTTCCCAAAAAAATTTTTTTTTGTTTGCGGGACAATGCCTTAAATTTTTCCCACAAAATTTCCCACAATTTTTTTCAGATGAAGGCGCATCCGCTGTGGCGCATGGCACACACGCTTCAGAACTTGGACGCCGAAATCTTCACGAAGAACGCGCCAGCAAAACCGGCAGCGGCACCAAAGGCGGGACCGGCGCCACATGGAGGAGGCGGATAGGCACTGACACCAAGTGAAAAAAATGGCGAAAATTTTCAAATTTTAATTGCTTTTTCATCCCCTTTTCAGCGACCGATCCGAACTACGGGACGCTTCAGAACTTGGACGCGGAAATTTTTGTGAAGAAGTAGGGCCATCGACAGCGAACACCCCGGCAAGGCGTACCGATGTGTGATTATTATGAGGAAATTGGATTGATTGATGTTAAATGTTTGCCTGTATTAATTATTGTAATCTGTTGTTGCCGTATATTCGCTGTTGTACATACACTGTGTAACATTAGAATAGGGACACCCTATTTTTTGGGAGTTTGACCACTTCCCATGAGCCGATCGAGCTGAAATTTTAACTGTACGTAGCAATTCTGAAAATATCAAGATTCTGAAAGTGAGAAACCGAAATGATGTCGGAAAAAAGATTTACGAATTTTTTTTCCAAATTGGGGTGTAACATTAGAATAGGGACACTTTGGAAAACTAAGAAAAATCTCAACAACTACCAAAAATAAACTGATAAAACAAGCTAAATAAGAAAGAACAAATCTTTTTTCACATTTCTGTTTATTTTGCGTACAGAAATATGTCTTTTGGGGAGAGTTATGTTGAATTTTCTAAGTTTTCAGGAGAAATTAAGGGCCAAAAGGCTTAAATCGCCTCTAACATTTGCCCAACCAAATCAAACTAACAGCAATCAGCACTAAGATAACGTACAGACATCCTTTAAGCATTTTTTATTCATTTTATGCCATAAAAAAGGCATTAAACACAAAATTTTTGCGGGTGAAAAAATAAGAAAATCTGAGTAAATTCGAAAAAAAAATTCTAGGGGGTTGGGAAAAATTTTCCATAGAAGATGATTATGACGAACAGAAGAGCACAAAATTCTCTACAAAATGGCCTTTGAATGATTGCTCTACGTCTTGTCTCCGCGAAGGCGCGTCTTGTTGAAAATGGATGTCTCAAAAATGAGGAAAAATGGCTTGAATTGAGTCATTTTTTGGATAGTCGGTATTTACAAGGCACCCCTCAGCGAATACTTGCTATAGAGCAATCATTCAAAGGCCATTTTGTAGAGAATTTTGTGCTCTTTCTGATCGTCATAATCATCTTCTACGGAAAATTTTTTCCAATCCCCTAGAATTTTTTTTTCGAATTTACTCAGATTTTCGTATTTTTTCACCCGCAAAAATTTTGTGTTTAATGCCTTTTTTATGGCATAAAATGAATAAAAAATGCTTAAAGGATGTCTGTACGTTATCTTAGCGTTGATTGCTGTTAGTTTGATTCAGTTGGTCAAATGATAGAGGTATTTAAGCTTTTTGGCCCTTAATTTCTCCTGAAAACTTAGAAAATTCAACATAACTCTCCCCAAAAGACATATTTCTGTACGCAAAATAAACAGAAATGTGAAAAAAGATTTGTTCTTTCTTATTTAGCTTGTTTTATCAGTTTATTTTTGGTAGTTGTTGAGATTTTTCTTAGTTTTCCAAAGTGTCCCTATTCTAATGTTACACCCCAATTTGGAAAAAAAATTCGTAAATCTTTTTTCCGTCATCATTTCGGTTTCTCACTTTCAGAATCTTGATATTTTCAGAATTGCTACGTACAGTTAAAATTTCAGCTCGATCGGCTCATGGGAAGTGGTCAAACTCCCAAAAAATAGGGTGTCCCTATTCTAATGTTACACAGTGTATGTATGTATATTGTATATTGTGTTGTACACACTGTAATGTAAATTTCACCGCCGAAAAATAAATTTGTTGTGTTGTGTTTAATTGTCCAATGTTCGCAATTTCCATTTCTTCCGTTAGATATGTTGTTTATTCGGCAACCATGAAAAAAAGTCGAAAATTTAAGAGAAAATATCATATTAGGGGTTTTAAGGATCAGAGAATCCTAATCTGACATTATGCTCAAACACGGTGCTGATCTGAGTGTTTCAACAGCTCCCCTTGAAAATTAAAAACAAAAACTTTTCAACAAAATTTTATAATTTTTCAACTTTTTTTTGAAATATTTGTAGTAGTATTTCCATAAAATTTGAAAAATTTTACAAAATTTTTTTCATGATATTTTATTAAAAAATTGGTAAGACTAAAATTTTTAAGTTTCGTTTTTTTCGAGGTTTTTTCTAGTTAAATATTTTAAAAACTAAATAATGTTTTTGAGACTTGAATTTTGAAAATTCATTTTATTTTTTGGATTTTTTCAGAAAATAGTTTTTTATAAATAATTTTATTTGAAAAAATGGAGGTCTAATGGAGGAAATCTGAAAAAACCATCGACGGAAGTAGTATATGGTCCCAAAAAGCGCAGTCGGTAGCGCTGCCTCTGCAAGTAAATTACATAGAAGTTCGAGTCCGCTCGAACGCACGGCAAATTTTTTAAATTTTTTCCATCGCATTTTCTTGTACTTATTTTAAACATTTAAGTTTTTCTTTATAAAATTATATTTATTTTTATGGAAATTCCTTCCACCATTGGCAAGATTTAAATTTAATTGAAAGACTTTTTATTGGTCCCTAAGAATTTGATGGGTTTCCGTGTGAAATTTTTGCAATAAATTGGCAAAATTTGGAAACTTTTTTGGAAATTTAAACAAACAATTTTCTTAACAAATTACATTAAAATTATTTTAAAAGAATTTCATGGGAGCTTAACGGCATCATCGGACTCTCTGCTTACCACCTTTTTTTTGAAAATTTGCCCCCAAAAAGGCAGAAATAGTCGTTTAAAAAATGTTTTTAACTACTGACGACACATTGGTTCAAAACCAAATCCATCAAGAATTATTTCAAAAAATATAATAATCCATCTCCAATTATGAATAAAAATGAATGCTCTATTTTAACTAGGGTTCGAGCCCCGTGGGGCGGGGGTGGCTTTTCACGGGGGCTTAATTATTATTTTGTTTAAACTTTAAACCAGAATTTCATTGAGAAATCAGCGATATAAATTTGAAAAAAACCATCAAGAAAGCAAAAATTGCGAACAAAAATTCATTTCTCTGATGAGAAAACAACAGCCAAAAATGAACAAAAGCAAACAATTTGGCCAAATAGTTTGGCAAACAAAAAAATAAATAAAATACGACATCAATCTTTGTGCCGTTTGTCAAATGTTAACAAAATTCTAAAAAATTTTTTCCCAAAATTTATTTATTTATTTTTTTGCCAAATTTTAGCGCAAATCAAATTTGATCAACAATGACAGTAAAATCTGAATAGAATTTACAAATATTCCTTATTAATAATAATTAATTAATTAATTTTTTAAATTTACAAAGTATTTTTTTTTGTTTTAGAATTTTTGCGAAAAAATAATAATTTTAGAAATAATTATTTTTTAACAGAATAAAATTTATTGAGAAATATTTAGCACAACATAATCAAATATCAAAAATTTTTGCAGGGCTAGCAAGTATTGTTTTTTCAAAAATATCTCCGATTTGTCATTATTTTTCAAACAAAACAATACAAAAAATGTCAAGAGACTGTGCATTTATGTGTTCATCTTCGATTTTTATCAAAAGATTTTTAGCCAAATAGAGAGTGATCATAAACATATGACCATGACTGTAGATATTTTTAGATGTTCCCAAGCAATTAATTGAATTTTTCAAACATTTTTTTGATTTTTAAAATGAATTAGAGTTGAGCAGGAAATTTTTTATTAGCCAATTTCGGATACAGACCATCCGAAATATGAGAAAATCGAAAACCTACTAAAATTTTTCAAATTTGCATGATGACTATGTATGTAGCTTTATGATGGATTTTGGCTGATTTTTTAAGTAAAGCCAATATAGAGATTAGGCCAGTTTTGTCGTCGACAATGAAAAATCCAAATGATTCAACAATTGAATGCCTTTCTCAAAATGTTGGCTGGGACTCTCCAACTCTACATTTTTGTTTCTGGTTTTGTTAGAAAAAAATAAACATAACGCCATATGCGAATTTTTTAAAAGCATAACAAACGTATGTACAGTATGCGATATATATACCAGGGATGTTGACCATTTCGTGTTTTATTTTATTTTCATTATTTTCATATTTCATATTTCGCTATTTTATTTTCCGATTTTCTAGAGCCCGGATGGGACCGTGGCCCCGTCAAATTTTGCCGGGACTCCCGGCCCCGTTCCCGGTAATTTCAAAATTCCGAGCTCTAGATGCGACAATACCCGTGACAAGGGCAAACGTCGGAAATCGGAATTCCGTGCCATCCCTGGTACTGCTCTACTCTAAAATAAACAAAAAAAAGTAAAAAATTTTCAGTAAATTTTTTTGAAATTTTAAGCAATTTTCTTAACAATTCTATATTCATAAAATAACACATTCATATAAATTATATTTGTCGGATGTAATATTGAAGGCGCCCTTTCATGGCCAAAATGCCATTGGCATTGATTATGAGTTAAATAAAAAAAAACCAAATTTAAATCAGAAAATGCCAAGGCAATTTCACGGCATAAAATTGTATGAAGAGAATGACATTGGCATCGATTTTAAGTTAAATAAAAAGATGCAAATTCACATGCCAAAGCAATTTCACGGCCAAAAATAATATGCGAAATCGCATTGGCATTGATTTTAAGTTAAAATGGGCTTGAATTGTTTTCTAATATTTGCTTTTTTCTCCTTTTCCATCGACGAAAGTCATCTCCAACTGATGACATTAAGCGGTAATTAATGAAATTGGTTAATTAATCCTGCAAGCCAAGTTTTTTCAGTTTTTTAATGGGTTTTCAAAATTTTAAGACCCAACTCCCTATGGCATTTCCCAAATCCCACAAATGTTTAGATGTGATGGGACCGACTAAAAATATGCTGGATTCTGCATCAAACATAACCGTCGGAATATTTTCTGGAAATGTGCCAACGATTCAGCAACTCTTAAAGAAAATGGATGAAGAATGCGGTTCGGCCATCAAATTGTGGTAATTCCGGGTTTTGCCACCCCCCTGAAATTTTTTTTTAGTAATTTTTCCTGGGCTAATTTTTGATGCTGATCACGAATCTGACGTTTATTTTTAGCTACAACGTGTTTTACGTGAGTTACGTGAAAATTACATGTAAAATTTAAAATTTTCAAAAATTAATTTTTACACATGTTCGTTGGTCTCTAATGTCTTATTTATGTTTAAAGACGAAATATCGATGCATTTGATGAAATTTTACATAATATTGCGGAATTTATGCCCCCAGTTTAATTTTTGAAAATTTTAAATTTTACACGTAAATTTTCACGTAACTCACGTAAAACACGTTGTAGCTAAAAATAAACGTCAGATTTGTGATCAGCATCAAAAATTAGCCTAGGAAAAATTACTAAAAAAAAAATTTCAGGGGGGGGGGATGGCAAAACCCGGAAGTACCCAAATTGTTGAACCAATCGTTTGGCATTTTGTGTAATGCCAAATTTGAATTTAAACCGGATGACAAACAGCAAAATTTGCTCAAAAATTTTTGTAACGAAATAAACAGTGGTAAACAATTTGAAGAAGCAATTGAAACAGCAAAAGTTGAACAACATCAAATTGTGATGCTAAAAATTGACGAAAATTCAATCAAGGAAAAAATTGCAAAAAATGGAATTCTAAGCGACGGAAACAAACAAAATGTTGACACATTTTCCAATCGTTTAACCAAAATAGTGAACAAAGCTGTGCTTTTCAAAAAAATATGGTAAAATGGGGGTCCAACGGTGCCGTTAGGCGCCGCCGGGAAAATTTTGAGAATTTTAATGCTATTTGTTAAGAAAATTGCTGAAAATTTTTACTTTTTTGTTTTTGTTTTGGGGAGGGCTTTTGCCCCCTCAGCTCCCCCCTGGCTACGCCCTTGGTCGCTAGCGAAGCTCAATCCCGTGATTGGATTTTAGCTCCGAAAAAAAACACAAAAAACCCTGCTGAACAAACAAACAGCATGGACATGATATCACCATCACCTGCTCCTGAAGTTTTTTGCGTGAATGGACGTTATTCCTAAAATTTTTTGACCTAGAAAATTTTAAAAACAAAAAACCAAAATTTTTGATTCATAGTGAGTGATAATAACAAATTTTATACAACATATTTGCGGCGAAATATTTTGGGTTTCTTTTATCTTTATCTATATTATTATATCTGTGCACTTTATCACATCCTTTTCTCTCTCTCTCTCTATCCCCCCTCTCTCTCTCCATCTCCCTATGATTTCATTCTCTCTCCCCTCTCTCCCAACTTCTTCCTCTTCCCAACTTCTCCCTCTCTCTCTCTATTTTCTCTCTCTCTCTTTTCTCTCTCTCTCTCTTCTATGGTCTATTTCTTCTTGTGTCTCCTCTATATATACAGTATTTTCTCTAATTATCACCCCGCTCCATTAATCCCCCCGTCTCCAATTACCACCCCCTTTCTGAGGAGGTTGAAAAACAATCCACCCCAGGGTGATAATTAAAAAAATACGGTGTATTCCATTGCTTTTTTAACATGGTTTTTATTGTTCCATTCCCTTTCTGTTGTACGGTATATATTTTTTAATCTGTATACTGTATTTACAATTTTCCTACCTGTTTTAAAATTATTGTAATGCAATGATGTTTCCCAAGTCGAGGCTGTAGGCCGAGACTTTCGAAAAGCCAAAGAATGCCCCCAGGGGGAAAGCAAAAATTGCCGTACAATTAAGTGACGTCAGTCAGCGCATCAAAGCCAAAACGGTGTATGACGTTAGTCAAAAACCATCAAAATGGGCGTTAGTCAAAAAACCTTCAAATGAAAATATTTTTTCATATAACTTTGCTCAAAAGCAACCAAATTTTAAAATCATTTGTTTCATTCGATAGTCCTAAGTTTTTTTTATTATCCTACAAATTTTCAAAAAGTTTCGTTAAGTTTCAAAATAGTTAGACCAAAAATGTTCAAAACTTGATTGTTCTTTTTTGAAACTTAATGAAATTCTATGAAATTCTGCAGGATAATAGAAAACACTTAGGGCTATCGAAAGATATCAAGTATTTTAAAATTTGATTCATTTTGGGCGAAGTCATGAATAATTTTTTGTCAAAAATTTCCAATGGTTTTTGATCAGCACCGTCAAAACCGTCGACCCAACAGATCATCTCACTTGTTGAACCATGCTATAGACATATGTTCTATTCGTAAAAAGCATGATCAACGCCTTTTAATTGATGCTATGTCGTTTTATAAAACCCATCAAAAAGAGGGCATTATATGAAAAAAAAAACCATCAAATGGAAAATTTTAACAAAAAATTATTACCCATAATTTTGCTCAAAAACAATTAAATTGTTTAATTCTTGAAATAATTTGATTGCCCTAAATGTGTTTTCTAATAGCCTGAAAAGTTTCAAAAAATTCTCCAATTTTGACAAAATTATGGCCAAAAATACCCAGTCAACCAGCAGGTTTTCAAACATTTTTGGCCTTAATTTTTTCGAAACTTCGCCAGATTTTTTTAAACTTTGCAGGCTACTAGAATTCAATTAGAGCTATCGATTGATAAACAAAATTTAATTTGTTAGTTTTAAAAAAATTTTGATCAGAATTTTTGATGGCAAAAATTTCAATTAAAAATTTTAAAGCCCTATGTGTTTTCCTAATAGCCTGCAAAATTTGAAAAAGTTGGCTAAGTTTCAAAAAAGTTATGAGAAAAATGTTTTGAAAACGTGACTCCCTGTACACTTTTTTTTTGCCATAACTTTGTTCAAACTTGACGAAATTTTTTGAAATTTTCAGGCAATTAGAAAACATTTAGGGCTACCAAATGATATCAATCAAAAAATTTATCTTCGGTAGCCCTAAGTGTTTTCGAATAGCCTGAAAAATTTCAGTAAATTTGGCTAAGTTTCAAAAAAAAAAGTTATGATCAAAAATATATGAAAACCTGGATAGCCTTGGGTACTTTTGGCATAACTTTTTTGAAACTTAGCCAAATTTACTGAAATTTTTCAGGCTATTCGAAAACACTTAGGGCTATCAAATGATATAATGATATCAAGAACTAAAAAAAAAAAAAATCAATTATTTGCTTTTGAGCAAAGTTATGGGTAAAAATTTATTTTTGAAATTTTATAACGCCAACCCCCTTTTTGATGGTTTCCATACAAAAACGGCATAACACCATAACAACAACAACAAATACAACAAGCGCAAAGCGTAAACACAACATGATAAACAAGTACAATGAGAGTGAAGAAATAGTAACATTTATGGTAGTAATACATTTTGTCCTCGACCGTCGGATGGCATATGCATTCAGTTAGCATTGCAGGCAGAAATAACAGGATGGCAATGCCCAACTTCCAAAGGCATTTACGGTAGTAAGCACTCATTAAACAAGCGTCAATTTGGGTGTCGTCGTCGGAGGCGGTGGCGCCGGCGCCCTCGCCGCGCTCCATTCGTCCGGCATTGTCCATGAAGAAGGTGTTGTAGTTGTGGCGCCTTGCGGCGCCACAGCTGTTTTTTGTGCCAATGTTGTTGTGGTTGCCTTCAAAGGGGTGGGTTGCAATAATGTTTTGCTAAAATATGGTAAGAGGGGTGCTTTGACTGGGCGCCGCAAGTGTCAGCGCCGCAAATGTCTGCGCCCCGCAAATGCAGCTGAGCGCCGCAAGTGTCAGCGCCGCAAGTGTCAGCGCCGCAAATGTCTGCGCCCGCCGCAAGTGTCAGCGCCGCAAATCTCTGCGCCGCAAGTGTCAGCGCCGCAAATGCCTGCGCCGCAACTGAGCACAAGGCGACAGAGGTGGACAATTGGACACTGAGGACAATGCGACAGTAAAATGCACAAAAAGATAAGAAAATGCCATCGCCGAAGTGAACCGATTGTGCCATATCAAGAAAAAATGGAAAATAGGCAAAGAAAAAAGTGCGAATGCAGTCTAAAACACTATTTCATTGCAAATTAGTTTGGGTTTGGCATTTTGTATGGCTCGAGACACCCCTTGTATATGTATGAAATTCAGTCCGGATGCAATTTTCGAACCCTAACCCATATTTTTCCAAAATACAAAAAAAAAAAAAAAATTCAACATTACATGGTAGCAATTAGTAACTTACCCTGCTGTTTCTGTGTATAAATGCACGTGTTCTTAATGAGCTGCTTGTCCGTGGTCTGCTGTGTGTACAGCAGCGATAAGGCGTATTTCAACGATTGGAGTTCGGGCGATTTTTCGAAAAACGATTTTTTTAGGCCTTGCCCTCCGGCATGGAAACACTGAAAAAACCCAACAACCAATTAAAAATTAATTACAAATAATTATTTTTAATTGTTCCCACCTCTGTGATTGCGTCCAATGCCGCGTCGAGCACCGCGCACTGTTTGGGCGTCAGCGAACATTCGCTGTTGTCCCGGGCCAGTTCCTAAATTTTTATTTTTTTCAAAAAAATTTGCACTGACAAAAAATTCTTGGTTCTTATCCCTTTTGTCACCCCCCTGAAAAATGTTTCAAAATAATTTTTTCTAGGCTAATTTTATGCGCTGAACATGAATCTAACATTAGTTTTGGCCGATTCCGAACCGTGGACCCGAATTCGAACAAAAAGTCGAAATTCAAATATTTAAAAATTTACTTTTATGTTAGATCTGTACAGAATAACCAGTTTTGATGTTTCAATGATTTGTGACTAATTTATATTTAGTTTTAATCAATTTTAAAGTCAAAGCTGAAAAATTTTAAAAAAATTAGAATTTTCAACTTTTTCTTCGAATTCGGGTTCGGGTTCAGAATTAATATAAATGGATGTCAGGTTCGTGATCAGCGACCTCTAAAACCCCCAGAGAAGGTGCTTTCACGACTTTTTTTAAATTTTTATTATTTTTTTCTAAAAATGGAGGGGACAAAGCACATTATTAGCGACGAAATACTGTAGTTGACCAGTCAAAAAATTTCACAAAACACACGTAAAAAGCAGTGTTCAGTGCATAAAATTACCCTAAAAAAATTATTTAAAAAAAAAATTTCAGGGGGGGGGGGGTGACAAAAGGTATAAGAACCAAATTCTTGGCATGTAAAGCAATTTGTATAATTTTGGCCCGTCTGATTGGGATTTAGTTGTTCCATTGATCAGAGAGTATTGTATTTACAAAAGTTGAACAAAAAATGTAACTCGCCCGGTGGGACTGGAACCACGACCCTAGCAATCCGTTCCGTGCTCTAACCGACTGAGCTATGTTTTTCGGTATCAGTAATTTTTAATTGGGTTGACATTTCGATGGGAATACACAATTTTTGGCATGTTGGTGAATTTGGTTTCGGCATTTTCTTTTAATTCGGCATTGGGATTGGATTACAATTGATTTTTGGCGTTTTTGGATGAAAATTTTCGGCATTAATCCCATAAATGATTTCCCTATTTTTTTTATTCGCATTCAGTTTTTGGCATTAATTGAGTTTCGGCATTTTCTAAATTTTGTAATTTCGATTAAATTTGGCATATGGACAACGAATTGTTTCAACATTTGAACTCCTCCCGAGCCTTTACCATCAAGTCTTTGACAGAGCTGATGCTCTTCAAGCCCTCCTTCAGATGGGTGGAAATCAGCTTGGTGATGTCGCCAATCTTCGCATTTGGCAACTGAAATTATGCCAAATAATTATAAAAACTGATTATTAAACAGAGACCGGAATTTAGAAAAATGACGGCCCGGGCTTAGACAATTGCCGGGGGCCCGGGCTTAGACAATTGCCGGGGGCCCGGGCTTAGACAATTGCCGGGGGCCCGGGCTTAGACAATTGCCGGGAGCCAGGGCTTAGACAATTGCCGGGGGCCAGGGCTTAGACAATTGCCGGGGGCCCGGGCTTAGACAATTGCCGGGAGCCAGGGCTTAGACAATTGCCGGGGGCCCGGGCTTAGACAATTGCCGGGAGCCAGGGCTTAGACAATTGCCGGGAGCCAGGGCTTAGACAATTGCCGGGGGCCCGGGCTTAGACAATTGCCGGGGGCCCGGGCTTAGACAATTGCCGGGGGCCCGGGCTTAGACAATTGCCGGGAGCCAGGGCTTAGACAATTGCCGGGGGCCATATGCGGAATAATCGAGAGAAATGGAAAATTTGGGTATAAAACTTCATCTTCAGTGTTAAAATTTTTGATTTGAACGTCATTTTTCGTCACTAGAAATCACCGGTTTAGCGTTTCGCCACTTAAAATAGTGAAAATTCATATTTTGGCGTTTGGTCACTATTTTTTCACTTTTTCGACATTTTTTGGACCGGGGGCCCGGGCTTAGACAATTGCCGGGAGCCAGGGCTTAGACAATTGCCGGGGGCCCGGGCTTAGACAATTGCCGGGGGCCCGGGCTTAGACAATTGCCGGGAGCCAGGGCTTAGACAATTGCCGGGGGCCCGGGCTTAGACAATTGCCGGGAGCCAGGGCTTAGACAATTGCCGGGGGCCCGGGCTTAGACAATTGCCGGGAGCCAGGGCTTAGACAATTGCCGGGGGCCAGGGCTTAGACAATTGCCGGGGGCCCGGGCTTAGACAATTGCCGGGAGCCAGGGCTTAGACAATTGCCGGGGGCCCGGGCTTAGACAATTGCCGGGAGCCAGGGCTTAGACAATTGCCGGGGGCCCGGGCTTAGACAATTGCCGGGAGCCAGGGCTTAGACAATTGCTGGGGGCCAGGGCTTAGACAATTGCCGGGGGCCCGGGCTTAGACAATTGCCGGGGGCCCGGGCTTAGACAATTGCCGGGGGCCCGGGCTTAGACAATTGCCGGGGGCCCGGGCTTAGACAATTGCCGGGGGCCCGGGCTTAGACAATTGCCGGGAGCCAGGGCTTAGACAATTGCTGGGGGCCAGGGCTTAGACAATTGCCGGGGGCCCGGGCTTAGACAATTGCCGGGGGCCCGGGCTTAGACAATTGCCGGGAGCCAGGGCTTAGACAATTGCCGGGGGCCCGGGCTTAGACAATTGCCGGGAGCCAGAGCTTAGACAATTGCCGGGGGCCCGGGCTTAGACAATTGCCGGGGGCCAGGGCTTAGACCCGGTGCCATCCGGTCTCATATTATTAAATTTAATTTTCAAAATGACCGTTGCTTTTTCGGATGAACCCAACGGCGGGGGAAGCAGCACAAACTTTTCCATGCAAACAATGGTGATTTTCCAAAGTTGCTGCAGGCAAAAGTATGAAGAATAAATGTTAATGAATTATTTGATTAGGTGATTAAGGGCAAATAATTAATTAATTATGTGTTAAAATTTGTGAATGGCGAAGGGGGTGGCACCTTCAAAATGTATTTGAGCACAGTTTTTTCACATTGTTTGGCGTAACGTCGCAGCGAACCCTCCAGTAAATCCATCAATGGTTCCAACACGAGATCAACCTCCTGGTGGTGGGTAGAATTAAAATAATAATAATTATTTTATTTAATTTTTATTTAATAAATTTCTAAAAAATTTAAAAAAATTAAAGACAAAAAAAAAAGAAATTTCCATTTGAAAAATTAATAAAATTTGCTTAAAACAAACAAACAAACAAACAAATTTTAACATAGCAAAAAAAAAATGGAAAGAAATTTAGCAAAACCAAAAGTAATTAAGGCTTAATTGAAGGGGAATTAATGAGGTGGAATAATTAATGGGTGCACTCCAAAATCACTCACTCCGCTAAAATTAATGAGTTGTGGGCTATTAATTAATTACCCCGGCCAATTGACTCTTCTCCAATTGTGGGCCTTTGATTTTGGCGAGCAGAATGCCGAGTTTGTTGATCTGCTCCTGAATGCCATGCTCAAAGCTGACGACCACAAATTGGGCTGCCAGTTTGTCTAACACATTGTTAAGCTTAATCAAATTTTATTTTTTATTTTTTTGAAAATATTTAAAAAA
This sequence comes from Heterodera glycines, assembly GCA_004148225.2. NCBI lineage: Eukaryota > Metazoa > Nematoda > Chromadorea > Rhabditida > Heteroderidae > Heterodera > Heterodera glycines. The sequence continues at coordinate 928,964 of CP049708.1, read as the reverse complement.
ATTAAAATTATTTTTTTAATAATTTTAAATTTTTTGATGGTCCCCCACCTTTTTCTGCAAATTGTTCAATACTTTGTTGGAATCCGCATCCAAATTTGGTCCACCCATGTTCTCGTAAATTTTCTCAAGTTGTACCCTAAAATTTCAAAATTAAAAAAATTACATTAAATTCGCCGGCCAAAATTTCGCGGCCGGAATTTTTTTTTAATTTAGAAATTTAAAAGAATAAAAATCAGAAAAAAATTTTTATGAAAATTCCAAGGAAAAATTGTTGAAAAATTTTTACGATTTTTTGGAAACATTCTCGAATTAATAATTCATCATAAATTTGAAAAAAAAATCGCTGAAAATTTTTTAAAATCTTTTTCTTGAAATTTTCTTATAAAAAAATTCTAAGATTTTTTCTTGAAAAATTTCTAAGTTAATTAATTAATTTATTTTTTTAAATTTTGGCGGTGAAAATTTTTAATTTCAATAAAACTTTTAAAAATAAAATCTTTGTGCCATTTTTTTTGACCTTAATTGCTGCACATTATTCATCAAAATGCATGCCAATTTTTCACTGCTCACAAATTTGACAAAATCTTCTTGCACCATTTCAGCATAAGCAAGCAACACTTTGTTCAGCTAATTTAATAAATAAATCATTTTATTTTAATTGTTTTGTATAATTTTTAATTAAAATTTTCATTTTTTTTTAATTTTAAAAATCAAAAAATAATATTAATAATAATATAATAAATTACTATTATTATTATTAATTTTTTAAACTCACTGTTGTTGAAAAATGTCTCATCATCTCAACGCACACTTCCGGATTTGGACAATCCATCTGAATTCATTAAGTAACTTAAATTTTTAAGCGGGATTTAAATTAATATTTAAATGGAAAATATTTATTAAGAGAGGAAAGTGTGAAATTAAATTCTCCTTAAAATTTTCATCCTATTGAACACTTATGTCATTAAAAAATATATAAATAATTTAATTAATTTAATCGAAAAACTAAATACATTTTCGAAGCGCTAAAAATTGAATTTTGCTAATTAATTAATTCAAATTTTGTTAATTGGGCCACCTGTTTGAGCACTTTCAGCGCCTCGTTGAGTTGGGTGAACACGTCCAGCACGGAGTTGCTGAATTTGGTGTGCTCCGATGTTTGTGGGAAATTGTCTGCTTTGTCCCGATTGTACGCATTTCGCAAAATGTCCTTAAATTTGATGAAAAAAATTAATTAATCATTTTAGCAATTTTGCAATTTATTAATTATAGTATGGTAATTACAGTAGGCAGAAAAAAAATTTCGGGCTGGGAGGGCGGAGAACCTAAAAATTTTTTTGTTTTTTGTGCCAAAAATTAATTTTTTTTTTCAGTGTTAAATTTTCAAAAAATCCGACGGCTCACACCCGCCCTTCCTGGCGACGTGCCTGGGTAATTAAGAAAATAAATTAATTAAACATTTAATTGCTTGGCTACTTGCTTATTTATTAATTAATTATTTAAATAAACATAATTAATTTAAAAATAAGAATGAAACGTTATTCTAAACCATATTAAGTCGTTTTTATGTCATATTATGCCCTATTTCACATTTGTCTAAGAACTTTTTTGTCCAAAAAATCTCATTATTACAATTATTTGTACAAACTTTATACATATTTTAGCATTTTTTATATATTTTTATTACATATTTAGCGCTTTTTCTTAAAAAAAAATAATTCCTAGTTACAAATTATGAAATTCAAATTTGAAGGCCTCACTCACCATTGAATGTTCGTCATTCTCATTTAGCCAATCCATCCAAAACGGTACAAACCAGCTTTAATTAAGTGGATAAAATTGATGATTTTTTGACATTGACAGATTGCCAAAAAGTAAAAAAAACCGAAAAAGCGAAAAAGCGAGGAAACTCAATAATTTAATAAATTCATTTGGCACGTAAAAAGGAATTTCAAGTTTTTTTAATTTTTTAAAATTATTTAAAATTTTCGCAAAACTCACTCAGGAAAGTCGGGAATGGATTCCTTGTGTAGGGACAGTTCGGCCACATATTTTGAATAGAATGACTTGACGCGGAAATAGAGGTTCTAAATTTTGAAAAAAAAAATTAAATGAAAATTTAAAAATTCTAAGTAATTATTAGGGCTGCCAATTTTATTTAAATACATATTTATTTTTTCCTGAATTCTCCATGCTCTGAATAGTAGGAAAAACACTTCCTTTTTTCTGTTTCGAACAAAAATCGGGAACTTTTATTTACATATTTTGGACTTTTTCGTACTTATTTCGCAATTTTTTCGTACATTTTTTTTTACACATTTTCGGAATTTTTGAGAATTTATAAAAATTTCTTTGAAAAATTAAAAAAAAAAAATTCTTTTGAAAATGTACCCATAAAAAATCGGTTTTTTTTTTCAAAAATGAGATATCAAAAATTAATTTTTAATATACTAAATGAGATTATTCTAAGCATATTTAGGTAATTTTCGTGGCATTTTTTTGTTGTTGCATATTTCACCCTTTACGAAGAATTTTTTTTCCCCAAAAATAACCATTTTAAACATTTTTATTTACATATATGTATATATATTTTCGTACATATTTCCAGTACATCCCAAAACACAGCCGCCGAAACACAGCCGAGACATAACACAGCCGGGAATAAATTTTTAAAAAATTTTCAAACTTAGAAATTTTTCAAGAAAAAAATCTTAGAAAATTTTTTTTTTCTTATAGAATTTTCAAAGAAAAAATTTTCTAAGATTTTTTTCTTGAAAAATTTCTAAGTTTGAAAATTTTTTAAAAATTTATTCCCGGCTGTGTTATGTGTCTCGGCTGTGTTTTGTCCTGTCCTGTTCCGACATATTTCTGGGTTTTTGTCATATTTCATACATATTTCGGTGTTTTTTTTTTACATATTTGCAAATTTTGTTACATAAAATTTCCAGCCCTATTATTTATTTTTAATTTAAATCCGTGCCCGTACCATATAATCTGGCGTTTTGCATCGCTTCGTTTTGGCATGCACTGAGCAGATAAAATTGTGAGATCAAAAACAAAAAATAAAAAAATATTAAATATTACCCCGCAAGGCATCCTTAAGGTCCGTTTTGTACAAATGCCACAGAGTTGCAGCGGACAGTTGGCCAACTACAAAATGAATTTAAAACAAAATTAATTTGCTAATAAATTTTAATTAAAAATAAAATGAAATAAGAATTCAATTAAAAATGGATTCAAATTTTTTCACTGTTTAGTTCTCGTGGAAATTGGCTGAGCACTGGTGTGTAGATGTTCTTGTCATCTTCAATTATGCCAATACTGCTCTGGTAAATAAAAAAATGAAAATGATAATTAAATTAAATTAAAAAAATAATAAATTTGCCTTTTGCAATTATTTAGGCATCCCTTGAGAATGGAATAGTAAATTTAGAACTTTTCAAATTCTTAAAAATTCTTTTTTAAGTTTTCGCAATTTTTTTTTCAATTATTAGTAGAGCTCTAGGATTTTTAGATGCTAAAAATGCCGAAATAGGTATTGTTTGCATTAAAATAAATAGATTGTAAAATGAATTCGCAGCTTTTCCCCTGAAATGTTGAGCTGAATTATGCTGAGGTTAAAGATAATTTTTATCTTTTTTATCATCTAACATTAATAGTGTTGTAGCTGAATATAATAAAATACTTAAAAAAGGAGTATATATATTATCTTTCTGAGTCTGAATATAAATTTATTTAAAGAAAGTTATTCAGAAAAAAATTATTTTGGAAGTTGGCCACTAAAATAATTTTTTGCCACTATTTTGGCGTTTCGTCATTATTTTTGCCACTATTTTGGCATTTTTTGGAAAATTTCCCAAAAAATGCAATAAAAACGAAAAATACACCCCAAGAATCGACCTAAAAAATTCAAAAAATACACCCCTAAGAATCTACCTAAAAATTTTCAAAAATACACCCCTAAGAATTGGAAAATTTTCACAAAAATTCTTCCCCCAAATTTTTTTTTTCTTGTTCAATATTTGCTAAGAAAATATTTTGTAACTGCAATCAGTGAAAAAGTTGTTTGCCTTATTTTAAATTATTTTCAAATTAAAAAACAGCCTATTTAAAAAATTACACCCCTAAATTTGGAACTTGTTCGCCACTATTTTTGCCACTATTTTGCCATTTTTTTTGTCACTATTTAGTTAATTATTTTGGGATTTTTTGCCACTAAAAATCCTCGCCCTACTGATTACATTATAAAAACACAGAGTAAACTTCTTCAAAACTCTTTATATGGAAAGTTTGGTGTCAGAGAATAAATAAAGAGAGATGCTTTTTGAAAAAAAAATTCCAACTTTTTTGTTCGAATTCTGGTCCGGGATTCGGATTTTGGCAAGTGATCAACGCGCTCGAAAACAAACCCCCAAATGCTCGTTTTGAGTTCAAATTCAAATTAAAAATAAATTAAATTAGAAACCCCCGTTAGGAGAGATTGACTTTGTTTTTGATTGCCAAAACGCCCAAAACTCACATGTACTTGATGAATTCGGACCAGAACTTCACCGACTCATCCGATGGTTGGCACTTTTCACGGCACGCGTCAAACAACAAATGGTAAGTGGTCTGTGGACAACAACAACAAAGAAAGAAAGAAAGAAATATGTTTGAAAATAAAACTTAAATTTAAATTGAAATTTTTAAAATTAATTTAATAATAACTTAAATTACTGTATTTCCTATAATAGAGACCCCGGGGGGCATTGTTTCTCAACCCCGCTCAAATTTCTTGTGCATTCACTTTGGTGAATGATGAAGATGAGAAAGATGAGGAATTGGTGCAACTGTTGAACAATTATCACAGTGCGAAGAAAGCGGAGGCGGAGAGTCGTGCTAAATTTGTTGGTATATGTGGTTTTCATAAAAGGATTGATGACGGGCTATAATATAGGAAATACGGTAATTGAATTTTTTTTTTATAAATTCTGCTAGGGCTACCTCGATGCACGCTTTGGCACATTCTCTGACCAAATATGACGCCCGAGGGGGGCTGTTCAACTTGAGAACCTTAAAAACCAAAAAAAAAAAATTAAAAAAAAAATTAACCAACTTTCATTCGAAAAAATGTGATGGAGGTGAGCAAATCGACGGTGGACTTCAAATCGCGCAATTTTGCCGAGTTGGAATACGGAAAATTTTTCTAAAAAATTAAAAAGTTTTCCATTTTAATCTAAAGTATTTCCTGTTTTTTAATTTTTTTTACTGACCCTGTACATGCCCAGATCGGTACACAACGAATTGTGCAGCTGATCCAACAGCTTCACAAAACGGTCTTTGCCAAATTTTGTGGTATTGAAACGGTCAGGCGCAGAGACGGCCGCCTAATTAGTTTGCTAATTCGTTGACTAATTAATCAATTAATTGAAAACAGTTAAAATTGGGATAAATTGAGCATCTTTTAAGCAGAAAATTTGTGTATTTTATGATATTGTTTGATCATTTCAATTAAAAAGAATTTTTTTAGAAATTAAATTAATTAAATTAAAATTTCATTTTTTACGGTTAATTAAAATTAAAATTTCTACGTTTGCTGTCGCGTGGGCAAAGTGCGCGTTGATATTGGCCAAAAGCATGGACAACACGGCGGGCACGCCATCGCACATGTATTTGGTGCACAAACAGGCGAAATGGGTCATGGCCTGCACAAAAAAATAAATAAATAAAATAAATAATGGAATACCATTTATTATTAAGCAATTTTATTTAAAATTAAAATATCGAAATATTTTAATAAAAAAAACAAATTATATATATTTTTTTACTTATTTTACGAGAATAAAAATTAATTTAATAATTTGTTTTTTTAAATTTAAATTCAAAATAAATAAACCAAAATATCTTATAAAAAATAAATTATAAAAGAAATTAAATTTTATAAATATTGATATTTTATTTATATTCAAAATAAATAATGAAAAATATTTTTAATAAATAAATTAAAATATTTTTAATAAAAACAAATTTTAATTTCTTGACAAGAATTTTTGATTTTAAAATTATTTAGCTTAAAACTGATTTTGCTTAATTTTTTTAATTTTTTGAATAAATTTTTGCATTTTACACCCCTACATTGCAAACTCATCCACAATCTGTTGACCGTTTTCGTCAAAATACAGTGTCCATGCCGTGTCGTACGTGTTCACTACCGTATCCGTCGTGCCGGCCATCTGCTGTTGATACTGTTTGAGTTGGTGCTGCTGCTGCTTCTGTGGGAGGCGCACCCCGTCATCTTTGTACTGGTACTGAATTTCGTCATAAAAAAAGCATCATAAAAATGGTTATAAATTAAAAAAAAATTTTTATTATAATAATTTTGAAAATATTTTAAATTAGGTTTAGAAATAAAATTAAAATTTTTTTTATAGCTTTCATTGGTTGCGTTGAACCGGCAAAAAATGCATCATAAAATGGATTTTAATTAAAAAAAAAATATATATTTTTAAAAAATTTAATTAAATAACCTTCCTTGTTGAAGGCTAAAACATGAAGAAATTTTTGAAAGTTAAATTTTGTTTTAGAATTTCAAATACAGTCCGATACAAAATAAAATCCAAAATTTATTTATTTTCAAAAATGCCAACATATTTAATAAAAATAAAAAAAAATTACAGAATTATTATATCAGTTTTTTCAACTCAAATTGCTACTAATTAATTGGAAAATAGGCCCCCGGGGGCTCTAAAACGGTAAATCATTTGTTGCGTGTGTGTACCGTACCAGGAACAAATGCTCATGAAGACAGGTGTACTGTAGATGGAACGGTGCCAGCCGCTCCTCGCCATTGATGTCCACTTTGATGTGCAGCCGAATGGCACCGCTGACAACAGCTGATGATTTGTCGGTCCTTTTTTCTTCAAACGAAGAAAATAACATATTTAAAAAGAGGTATTGAAAATTTGGACAACTATTTAAAAACAAAAAATTATTTAATAAATTATTATTTTAATTAAATTATGGAAAACAAATTTATTTCTCAATAATTTTTAGTTTTTAACTTTGACCGATTAAATAATAAAAATAAAATAAAATAAAATTTGTTTATAAATATATATTTATTCAAATTTCCCAATTAAATAAAATAAAACTTGTTTATAAATATATATATATTCAAATTTAAAAATTTTTAATTTTGACCGATTAAATAATAAAAATAAAATAAAATTTGTTTGTAAATATGTATATATTTTATTCAAATTTGTAAATTGCTTAGCAGATCACATTAAAATCACTTTTGTCATGTAGAGCATAGTTCCTATTGTATGTTTTCGGTTGTTGTTTTTTTTGGCCCGGCCCTTAAACTGATCAGTCAGAAAACAGTGATCAAAAAGTTTCGAAAATTAATAAAATGTTTAAATTTTTAACACCATAAAAAATTCAAAACTCATGACATTTTTGGAGCCAGAAAATTCGAATGAATTTTAAATAAAAAAAAAAAAATTTGATTGTTTGAATTAATATTTAAAATACATCTAATAAAAATAAATATTTTTATTGCCATATTAAAAAAATAATAATAAAAATAATCTTTGTGACCCTTGGGGCAAAACAGGAATGTAAATAAGTGCTTTTGTGGGAGACAATCAAAAAATATTTTAAAAAAATTAAAGTTGGTGTCGGATTTTCCAATGTCGGATTTTCCGGTGTCGGATTTTCCTAGAGCCTAAATTTTCGATGGTTGTTGTTTGTTTACTTGGTGTTGTGGTAACTATGAATTTGATTGATGCTTGGATTATGAATCAATAGTTAATTAATTAATTAATTAGTGATTAATTGGGCCTACCCAAATTGTACCACACGTCCGTCTCGCCGCACAGAGTGCGCATTTCGATGATTGTCTGGCCAAGAAAGTCGTCCGACGATTCACGGCTCAGCTTTCGCCTCAGTTTGCTGCTGCTCTTCAGCAACAGATCGTTGTCCTCGTCCCACACGCGCACTTTGATCCGATCAGTGATGTTGTCACATTCGCTGCAGTAATTTTTGATCAGAGTGGCATAAATGCGGAAAATGGTATTTATTTATTTATTATTTTATTTACATATTTTGGGTTTTTGCACATATTTCGTACATATTTGGCTATTTTTCTTACATGTTTATGACATATTTTGACCACTTTTTGTACATACCTATTTTTGTTGACAAATTTTTAAATAAGTTTTTGTATTTACGATTTTTTTATTGAAAAATTTTCCATGAAATACAAATTTTTATTTTTAAAATAATAATAATATTTAATTATTTCATTTTTAACGAAATTCTTAAAACAAATAATTTATTTTTTAAATAATAATTTAATATTTAACTCATTCATTTTTAACGACGAAATTCTTAAAACAAATAAAATAATAAAAATAATTTTTAAAAAGGCGCAAAAATTTGGACAAAATTTAAGACAATTTTGAATATTAATGCTCCACTCACAATGTGAACTGCTCGTTCCACACCGGCAGGTGGTTCAACTCCTGCTGCAGCTGGTGAATGGTGCGCGTCCGCTTGAGCGCTTTGCCCACCTGTGCCGTCACGTACGGCACACCAGTGCCCGTTTTGTCTTTGGCGCTCAGCCCTTTGGCACAAATCACTGCAAATTAATTATGTTTCTATTTAAATTATTATCTAATTTATTGCGGGACCAGACTCCGCGGGATCAATCCCACAATTTCAACAAAAAAAAAATGCGGGAATGCGCGAAATGGGAATCCCGCAAATCCCCCGCGCGGGCTCCCCCGTCCCGCGCCTGCGTGCCACCTGTCAGCTGAATTTTGGCACTCCATTTTGAACTGCCCTCCAAAATTGAGTTTTTTACGACACGAAGAGCCTGAAAAAATCTTCAATTAAATAATTAATTTTATTAAAGAGATTTTTGAGGTCTTTAAAAGTTAATATAGCTCATAAAATTTTCCCTCAAATTTTGGAAATTTAGCCCAAAACACCGAGCACATGAACAATTCAATTTTCCAGGCAAACATTGGCTTATTCTCCAGGATTTTCCAGATTCCAGAGTTGGGTTATTTTCGGAATATTAATTTCAAGTACACTTTCCAGGACTCCATCGACTCTCCCTCCTATTGGCCCCACCTGCTGCTGCGTTTTGTCGTCCACGCTGAACGCGTCCGAAATGCGGCGGAACACTTCCGGCTTGTTGCGCTCCTGGGCCTTCATTCGATCGCGGATCACTGCAAAAAAAAAATCCAAATTTTTCAAATAAAATTTATGTGTGCAAGGCTTACGTATTTTTGATTTTTTTTTTCTGAATTTAATTATTTGCCAAATACAAATAATAATATTTATTCAAGAAATATATATGTGGAAGAATATGATTTTTACCTAACAAAACCCGAGAAATGAGTTCGAAACAAAAAATTATTTAAAAAACAATAATGTCAGAAAATAAAAAAACACAATGCCAAAGCCAAAGCAAAAAAAAAAAGGAAATAAATTTTAAATTAAAAAAAATCAGCACGGCATTCAACCCATTGTTTTAAAAATTCATTTTATACAAATTTTAAAATTGTATTTCCCACCTTGTCTGGCCAAACCCCACAAAAGGCCCTCACACTCATAGCACCAGATGGGGGGAGTCTGAAAAATTGTGCCAACAAATAAAAAATTTAATGCCAAAATTAAAAGAAAAAAAAATGCCAAAAAAGTTGGACCATTAAGCCAGTGCCAGTCTCACCTGCTGAAAATTTGTTGTGCAAAAATTGTGCGGTGTTGTGGTGGCACTGATCGGATAGATCAGTGCTTGAAGGCACTTTCTGTAGACGAGTTGTTTCTGTGTTAAAAAATATGGAGTTAAAATAAATCATTAAAATATATTTTTATGTGTTTTTAAAATAATGTTTACCGTATTTTCTCAAATTATATGCCCGTCTCCATTAATCCCCCCCCGTCTCCAATTATCACCCCCTTTCTGAAGAGATTGAAAAATAATATACCCGGGCAAATAATTAGAGAAAATACGGTATATGTTTGTTCAATAATCAAAAAATGATGTACTTTCCTTCATTTTCGGGCAATTCAATAAAAAATAAGGACAGCTCTTGAATTGTTTGTTGGCAATTCAATAAAAAATAAGGACAGCTCTTGAATTGTTTGTTGGCAATTCAATAAAAAATAAGGACAGCTCTTGAATTGTTTGTTGGCAATTCAATAAAAAATAAGGACAGCTCTTGAAATTGTTTGTTGGCAATTCAATAAAAAATAAGGACAGCTCTTGAAATTGTTTGTTGGCAATTCAATAAAAAATAAGGACAGCTCTTGAATTCCGATAATATAAACACATGCTATTTCAGACACACCTAATCTACTCGTTTGTTATCTATGTTCTGTCCTTATTAATTGAATCGATCAAATTGTGTCAATTATTTAAAAAAAATCTAATCTACTGAAAATTCGAAATGATTACATTTTGTTTCTGATTTGATCAGGTTCAGTGACTGATCTTATTGATATAATTGCGCAAAAATACCAGAAAACGACTCAAGACAAAACACTTTTTAATAATTTTAAAAAATTTTAAATTGAAAATTGTAATAAAATAAATTTTCACAAAAATGCCCACCAAATTTTGGTCATGCACCGTCGTTGTGGCCGCAGATGCCAACGCCGTCCGTTTAGTGGCCATTGTCTAAAAATTAAAAAAAAATTAATTTTAAATTAAATAAACAAAAAAGGGGCAAAACAAAAAAGCCACTATATTCATAGTTCTATATTTCGCGATTTGTTTCATATTTTGTCATTATGTCCATTTTTAATGTTTTTCTATAGTTTTACATTTTTCCAAAAAAAAACCTCTATTAGTACGGCACCACACTCAGCTAAATTGGCCTTTTTGACCCCCTAAAGACCGGGAAATTTCCAAAAAAAAAAAAAATTTTTTTCTTAATTTATTTGAGAATGTTGAATAAAATTTTCTTAAAAATATACAAATTTACAAAAATAAGCAAAAAAGCGAAATTTCGCTTTTTGGGTTGATTTTTCGCTAAAAAATTTTTCGAATAAAATGATTTTAACCATATCTAGCGCCATTTTTGAAAGTTTTACTTTACATTTAGAGATTTTGAAGAAATTTCTGAAAATTTTACCATTTTATTTGGAAATTTATGTCCATACTTTGCAATTTTATGTCCATGTTTCTAGATTTGCGATTTTTTGGGCCATATTTTATGACTATATTTCGCGATTTTGGTTTTCATTTTTTGGTCAATATTTCTCGATTTGGGTCCATATTTTATGGCCAAATTTCGCGCTTTTATACACAGGTACAAATTAATTGTTAATTTGTGTATTGAATTCATTTGTGTGTGAGCAGCACAAAACTGAGGCTTTTTATGAGTGATTGGGCCGTTAGGTTATCAAAAATCAAAATTTTATCAGCGTTTGGGGACAAAAAACCATTAAAATCAAAAAAAGAATTTAACATTTTTTCTGTTATCAAAAATTTGATAATTTTGGAATTTTTTAAACAATGAACTAATTAGTAGCTACATATACATATACAGATATATATATATATATATATATATATATAATATATAAAATTAGATGATTGCATTATAGAGCTAAAAAAACTAGAAATATTAGCACAAAAAATCGTCCCAGGTGCTTTCGACAGTGAGTGAGTGATTTCGAGAATGAGTGATCTCGATTTTATCAGAAAATTGTGAATTCGACAATGATTATTCATTCATTATTCATCATCATCCTCCCATCATCCTCCATTCCCATTCATCCATTCGTTCATTCATTTACAATGTGTGGCGGTGTTTATGAACACAGAAAAAGCATTTTCACACCATTCATTAATTTGCGGGAAAATTTTGCGCCAAAACCGCTGAAAAGGCAAATTTTAAAATTTCCTTGATCCAATCACAAAGTGGTGTCGATGGTGTCCCGAAAAACCGATGCATTTGCACACCATTCACCCCCCCCCCATTTTCCGGCCGAGACTTGTCCCAAATTGCCTGACCCAAGGGGTAGGGGTTCCGGAATTGGAAACCCCGGCGGAGATTTGTCGTGAATTCTCGGATTTTTCGGAACCCGATGCAAGGGATGCTTTGGATCGGGACTTGAATTAGTGATCCCGAATTTTCGGATTTTTTGGACCCCAATCTCGGAATCCCGCTACCGATTTGAAACTCCTCTGGTGGATTTTGGCCCATGGTAGGCTTCCACATGGATATAGCTTTATAAAGAATTGGGGCCAACCCTAATTAAATTTAAAATATTATTATATATTTTTTAATTTAAAAATGTGTAAATTAAATTAAAATCAACAAAAATTTTCAGGAGGACGACTTGCAAAGTGTGGAAAGTCAGAATGAGGTGGGTTTTTTTCGATTGACGGATTTTAATCAAAAATTTTAAAAATTTATTTTTATTTTTTTCATTTTCAAAAAGAATTGTCGCGCTGACTTTTGCCTTGATCGTCATGATCATCAGCAGAATGGGAATGCAGCTGATGATGATGAATGTTGTGATCAGGAAAAACTCAAACTGATTGAACAGCAGGAGACAATGACGACGGCAGAGGCACAAAATTTTTCGGAAAATTTAAAAAAAAATTTTCAGGCCCCCCTCGAAGCAAAGGGTCGTCCAAGTCCAGCAATGTTACAAATTCACACCGTTCAGCCTTATCAGTCGGCGGAGAAAGTGAAGAGTCCAGCACCCAATGCTGCTGCTGACGAAGCCTTTCTTGGCCAAATGCGCGAAAAAAGTTGGCACAAAAAATGCCGAAAAAAATTTTTAAATAAATTAATTTGGCCAAATTTCAGAAAAAGTGGCCGGTCTGATCGCCCGTTTCAATGCTTTTGCGCCGACGACGGCAACAGCTGTGAATAATGAGAACGCTGCTGGTGGTGGTGGTTCGAATTCGAAAAAAATTGGTGGCGCCGAGCCGGGCAAAGTGGGCGAACTTCGCCAAAAATTTAATTGAGAAAAATTTTAATTTTTGCGGGAAAAATAAATTGAATTTTCCTGAAAATGTCTGACCCAACAAAAAACAAAAGAAATTGCCAAATATTTGTGCTTTAATATAATGTGTTCAATTGATGATTTGATTATTTTGTATGTGTTTGTTTGTGCCAACAAATTGGTGATCAATTTGTATAAATTATTTCGTTGTAAATTTTTATTTTATTTTATGGAAAATTGGGTCAATTTAATACGGTGGTGTGTCAAACAAAAAAAAATTAAAAAAATAATTAACGCGGAAAATTTGATTTTTTTTCTCTTCCATTTCTTCACACTGAATTTGCCATTCCCATCTCACTGCAACAATCATGTTCATTCCGCATCGGATGTTGATAATGATCAGTCTACTAAATTTGTTAGTTTTTGAAACAAAAAAGGGCTAAATTTTACAATTTTCCCGGGGGGGTACTCAAATGTCCGCGCCATTATCTGCAAAATTTTGCTTTGCCGGGCATGGCACATCCGGCACGTCCGGGATGATGTGGTCCGTAAAGGCTTCACGGGTGTGCACGGCCACCGGTGTGAAACTGTAAGTTGCTAAGTACCGTAATTTTTTGAAAAATGTACGGTAAAAATAATATTTAAACGATTTTCTAAGAAAACTTCCAATTTGCAACATTGAGCAAGTCCACTCCCGCCCCACTCGGTGAAAATAAGTTTTTTTTTAAGAAATTCTTTATTTTTCTGATTTTTGTTCATTTCTAAATTTTTTTTTACGCGTCGGCCATTTGTTGCCAACTCTTTGTCCATTTTGCCAATTTGTGCCGCCGACGACGGCGTTGCGGCGATGGCATCGGCGTCCGCTGATTCTGTGCAACATTTTGTTGCCATCATCGGCATCAACAAATTGTTGGCATTATTGCTGGTGTTGCCCAAGTGTTCACCAATTGTTGTACTGCTTGAATTACTGGTGGAGAGGGGGGGGGGTAAATAATTTTATTTAACCCAAAAATCCAATTTTTGGCATTTTCGACAGAGAGAAATGCCAACAATTCGAAAGGCTATCATCGCCCTCAAGAGGTGACAGCCCTCTTTTTATGCGCCGGATATGCTTTTAAGGAATTTTCAAAATTTTCTAATGATCAAAGTCTGGCGCCGGTGCCGACGAAATAAAGTGCCAATTTGAAATTTTAACAAAAATTTAAAACTTAAAATCTTTAAATATTGCCGTATTCTCTCTCTCTACCTTTGTTGTTGTTGTTGGAATTCGGGAATGATCAATGGATGATGATGGAGATGATGATTCTGATGGAAATCGTCCATTAAATAGGCGCCGGTCGGATGATAAGGCGGCGGTGCTTGGAGAAGGCTTTGCTAAATGAAAAAAAAAACAATTTTGAATTATTATTTTAAATTTTTCATGAAAAATTATTTGCGGTTTTCTAAGAAATCCCCATAATGTAATATGATGCTTATTTTTGAAGAAAATAAAACATTAAGATTTCTATTCTTGGTTGAGATTGGTGCATTAAAGAAAATTTTTGAAATTTTTTTTTCAATATTTTTAAATAAAGCCAATTCAAAAAAAAGAATTTTTCAATATTTTTAAAAAGAATTTTTTTTTGTCTTCTAAGGCATAGCGAATTTACCTTGGCTATTTGGCAATTAGCAAATGGGGAACACAAATTACCGTATTTCTTCGATTATATCCCCTGCAGGTTTAGGTCCAAATTTGGCACTGCCAAATGCCAAAAAATTTGACAAACAATTGAACAATGGAGCATCCAGGGGCTATAATCGAAGAAGTACGGTAATGACGCCGGCCAAATTAAAAAAAAAAAAAATCATTTTTGTAATAATTTTTATTGAAATTTAAAAAAATTTTCAAAAAAATTTCCCACCTCACTGCTAAATGGGGAGGAGTACAGTAAAGTGGAGGATGAGGAGGAGGAGCAGGACGAAGTGCCAGCAGCAGATGAAGCGGCTGGCACAAGTTGCGGTTGCGCGGGCGGCGGCTGATGCTCGTAAATGTAATAATGGGAAGCGCCAGCGGAAACGGACGGGGCCAATTCAAATTTGGAGGATGAGGAGGAGGAGGACAGACCGGCAATCAGTTGCTAAAATATCGAACATACATATACAAGGGGTGTCTCAGTCGCATTGCAATTCCCATTTAACCAACAAGCAATTAATTCAATTATCTTTTATTTACAATAATTAGCAATTATTATAAATCGGAAATATTTTTAAAAAATCTTAATTCGTAGGATAAATAGTCATTTATCCTTTATTTTATTTACTATTTTTCATAGCGATTGTTTTCGCGTTATTTTCTCATTTAAATATTTATTTGTTGGCATTTTATTCTTTTCATATTTTTCTTCATTCGAAAATTGTATTGAATTTTGTGTTTATGTTTTCCTTTTATGATGATTTTATTATTTTATATGTTTTATGATTTTCTCTTTTAATCTCCTGATAAATTCCCCAACTTCTGATTATTCTTGGCTTTAAAGCTGCCGTTACAAAAACGAGCAGTTAGCATTTGACTTTATGTTCATGTTTCAACTTTTTTCTAAGTTGTTCAATCGCTTAAAAATAACTTATCAAAAGCTTCTAAACATGCAGAGCTTTCGAATGATACCAAATTTATAAAATTTGGCCAGCCTGAAAAAAAGTTATGATGTATTAAGCTTGGCTCAGACGCAACTGACCCCTACCGGTCCGGCGGTGCCGATAGGCGCCGCCGGGAAAAATTATTTGAATTGTGGAGACACCCCTTGTATATGTACGATATCGAAATAAGAAAAAATTTAATAAAAACTAGAATTATTTACATTTACTGTAAAATAATGCTATTTTGATATTTTAGAAATGAATTAAAATTCATAGAAAAAAATAATAATTTTTAAAAACTAAAATAAAAATAGTTTTTTTCTTTATTAAAATTTAATTTATTTTGAAATAATTTTCAATTAACATATTTAGTTTTAAAAATAATTGAAAAAATTATGGCAAAGAAATTTAAATATTAAAAAAATGTTTTGTTAATTAAGTTGTTTTTTCTTTATTCAAAAAGAATCTAATATTACTATTCTTTATTAAATTTAATTTGCTTTTGAAACAATTTTTTAACATAAAATATTCAAATTGAAGTAATTTTGATAAAAGGAATTTAGATAATTTAATTTTAGAATTAATAAAATTCTTAATAAAATTTATTTTGAAAATTTTTTAATTAAAGTATTTAAAAATTTAATTTAAATTTGATTGAAATAAATTTTATTAAAAAAAAACACTTAAAAATATTTGTTTTAAGAAAAAAATTATTATTATTCAACAAGGTAATGAAATAATAAAATTAATATTCAATTTAAATTCACATTATTCAGCGGCTCCGCCTGTTTTTTCCCGCTCTTTTTTTGGCTTTCACCACCATTAGCATTTTTCCGCGCTTTCATTAGACTTTCTTCCATTTTTGTGATGCCGCCCCGGGGCTTCCGTTTGCGCGTTTGGACAGTCAAAAATTTCAAAAATATATATAAATTTAAATATTTTAAATTAAATAAAAATGTTTAAAAAAATAAATTTTCTATATTTTCCACCTCTTTTCTCATGGTCAACGGCCTGTTAATGTTATGCAGCTTATAATAGAGACCACAAGCACTAAAATGTGTCAATTTAGAAAATTTTTTTTATTAATTTGTAATTTTAAATTAATTTTTAAATTTTTATGTTATTTTATTAATTTTAAATTTTATTTTTTAAATTGCTTGTTTCACTTGCACACTGGCTCCCCATGTTGATTACGTCTCCACAATGTTGTTGAACTGCCATCACAATTGGAACACACCAAATTTTGGCGCCCTCCCTTTGGCGGTTGCTTAATTAATGTTCGTTAATTAACCCATTATTTAATTATTTTACATTTTTTGTTGGTGATGCGGATGTTGAAGCAGCAACCTTCTTTGTTGTCCCATTTTTTGGCTTTGATTTCACACTTTTTACTGCTGATGCTGTGGACAATTAGTTTTTTTTTAAATTTGATTATTAATTGAAATTATTTTTAAATAATTCATTATTTTAAATTAATATTAATTTTTTTGCATATTTAAAAATCATTTTTAATTCACCTTTTGCCTCGAGCTGCGATTGATTTTCAATGGCCTTATAGTGAATGGGTGAAGAATTCAATTTATTGCTGTTCAACGGGGGGAGTGCCTTTGAAAAAATTTATGGAATTCATTATAAAAAAATCAGAAAATTAAAAATTTTTTTTTATGATTTACCCGAAAAAATGTAAAAAATATATAAATCTAATAGGATTAAAAAACCAAGCAGTTTTTAATTTTTTTTTTTTTAATTTTTTCAAATAATCGCAAATTCGTATTTTTTTTTGTCCACCTCATAAAAAAACACTCACTGCCGTTATATTCTGTGGCCCAACAATTTGTTGATATGCAAATGCATTGGACGACAACACATCATCCTTTCCCTGCTGATTGTCCATGCTTGGCCCGTAAAGTATGCGGCCCTTTAGGCAAATTTACTTTAATTGAATTAATTAGTTTTTTTTTCCACCATTTGGCTGCTGGCCAAGCCGTCAATTTCGAGCTGTTGTTGCTGCTGCGGTTGTTGCAGATGCAACTCCATTTGCTGCTGTTGCTGCTGGTGGTGGTGATGATGTTGGTGTTGTTGCTCATGGCATGGCTCACAAATTGCATAACTGAAGAAATTTGAATCCCAAAAATGAATTATGGAACTTCATAATTAATTAATCAATTAATTAATTAATTATTGGCAACAAAGAAATATTAATGAATGACTGAGTTTAATTGATTCATTAAATTGATAGGTTGATTAATTAGTTAATTGATTGATTGATTGTATAAAATGAATGGGTGTTTAATTAATTTAATTGATTGATAATTGGTTGATGAAGTGATATACTGTTTGATTGATTGAGTGAGGATTAATGATTTGATTGCTTGATAATTGATTGATTTATTAATTGATTAATTAATTAAGTGATTGTTTTATTGATTAAATGATTGTTTTATTGATTGATTGATTGATTGGAATACCCGCGCGCATCAACGCGGACCGATTCAGCCTCATATAAACGGCCACCACATGAAATGCACTCGCGGTCAGCAGCGGTTGCAGCTGCGGCCAGCTGTTGCGATGGAAGCGGATGAACAACCAGCGAACCCATCAGAAAATCGCCGCCACCTTCAATTCAGACAACTTTTTACATGTTTATAAAAAAGATATTTTGGAAAATAATTTTTAAAAAATCTTAAAAAACTTTTTAAAAAAGCCAAAACAATAAAAAAAATTGTGGAATAAAACTTATTAAATTGAATTAATTAATTAGGGTAGAGGGAGGACCCAGACGCCTACCCCGAAAATTTAGGCTATTTTTTGAAATATACCGTGGCCCCTATCCTCGAAAACTTATTATCCGACCCCTACACTCAAAACTGTAGCCATTTTTCAGGGTATACCCCGACCCGGGCGCTCCGCATCTGGACAAACCCTGACTCCCCCGACTTTTTTTTACCCCCGAAAGTTCGGGCGGGGGCCCACCCCGAATTTAATCATAAATTTTTTTTTTTGAATTTTACCGCCAAGTGCTGCGGACTGATGATGGTGGCCAACCATGTGATGATGATGTTGCTGATGGTATTGCATCGGTGCTGCTGCTTCAATGCCGCCAGTGATAAACGCTGAAAATGCTGTTGAAAAATTAGCAGAATACTCAATTTCTTAAATTATATAAATGAATTGATTTAAATGATTTAAAAATGGATAATTATAATAATTAATTCACCCTGTTGTCCAGCAAAAAGTGGGCCAAAATGGCCATAGGCATTGAGCGAATCGAGCGAAGCTGAGCCCCCAAGCATTGACGAAGGCTGACCAAAATAGGATGAACTGCAAAAAATATGATTTAATATAAAGAAAATTTTTTTATTTATATTGAAAATTAAAAAAGGACGTAAAAATTAATAATTTTTTAAAAATATAATATACAAAACATAGATAAATAAATAAATAAGAATTTCAAAAACATATTTTCTATTTCTTAAATTTTTTTAATAATTTCAAAAAAATATTTTAATTTCTTAGATTATTTAAAAGTGCATTAAAATATAAAAAAATGAAAATAACATGAATTTAAAACATATTTCAAACTTTGTATATTCACCCATTTTTTTTTTAGAAATTTCAGGATTTCGTGAGGTTTGCGATTGTTAAAATCCTGGACCGGAAATACGAATGCAACGGTTCAATGTAATATTGTGGTGTTTGACTGTTCCATGAGTTGCTGCTGTTGTGCAGCTGCTGCTGTGCATAGAACGTGCCGGTGTTGTTGTTCATTGTGTTGTTGTTGCCCTCCACTGGGGCAGCCTCCATTTTCAGTGTGAAAACTAGCAAAAATCTTATCAAAAAATTTGTCATCATTTTTTTATCAAAACCAAATTTTGCCGACCCCAGCGCCGACCCTTTTATCATTTTAAAGGCAATTAGGGTTAATGGGATAGATATTATTTCAACAGATAAAGGTTGGGTGGTGATGATGATGATATGATAGTTTTCAGTTCTCAAGACTTAATTACTCTCCTCGTTGTCACTCTTGAGATATTGTGGTACCCAAAAATGGCCCCTCCGGCGTTTTTGGGCGGGGGCGGGAGAAAAATTGTTGTGGACAACAAATGACAGCAACAACAACAACAACAACAACTTCAAGACGTCCACTTATCATACCATCTTTATAATCATTAGCACCAGAAAAATTATCATTTTTCTAATCGCTGATTTTGTTGGACAAGATTTATCAGCACCCACACACACCCAACGGTTCAATTTTTGGGGGGTATATCAGTGTCAGTGGTGGTGGTGGTGGACCCCGGGAAAAGTGCCGATAAATTTTTCGACTCGTCCACCCCCATCATTTATAAGTAATTATGATTTGATTAATCATTTTTCACATTTTCTACGCCCAGCAGTGAGTGATTTACCCCAATTTTTTGTAGTTGTCCTTTTTTTGGCAGGAAAATTTTCTAAAAAATTGCAAAAAAAATTTTTTTTTTTTTTGTAATTTTATTATTAATTTATTATTTATTGTTTTTTGGACATGTAAAATCAGTCCATTTTGATGAGGAAAGTACAATTTGTGATGATGATGGTGATTGAGAGAGGAAGAAGGACTCTGTGCTCTTCTCATCATCGTCATAAGCCCGCGGTGATGAATGAAGAAAAAGAAAGGATGGTCCCACCCACCAATTGGCGTTGATTGGTTGCCCAAAAACTTCAAATTTTCCGCACAAATTACGGTATTTTTTATTGGTAAAAAAAAATATTTTACAACTCTTTTTGGGAATTTTTTTTTATATATTTTCATTTAAATTCCGTACAAATTATGGTATCATTTATTTTTAAAATTAAAAAAGCATATTTTAAACTATTTTTGGGGGAATTTTTTAAAGTTTTTAAAGTATTTACATTTTTTTTTATTTAAAAACACATAAACATTTCACGAAATTTATTCCCAAATATTTTCAAATTGAAATAAGTGCCAATTTTTGAGAGCATTGCTGCCCATTTTGGCATGGCCGTTTCGGTAATTGCTTACCAAAATGTTCTGCTGCATTTTACCTATCCCAATAGCCCCATCCTGCTCATTTTCGTCAATTAGCGACACTTTCAATCACGGCATTTCACACATTACCACGCAGCAGCCGACAATTAGCGGCTAATTGAAGCTACAACAATCTTAATTGGTTACCACGCAGAGCCGACAATTAGAAGCTACTACAGTACCCCTAATTACCCTCCCCTCGCCCAGCGCCTCATATGACTATGAGGCGATTTTTTTTTTGGATCGATCAACAGCAGCAGTGATCATCGTCCCATACATATTTTGCTTGCTACCTGCCCTCCCAAATATTTGCCATCCCAGCAAATAAAATTTCCCCCATTTTTTCATGGCAAAAAGTGGTGGGGCTCATTAATCGACGGACGGAAAGAATCCGCCCCCCCCCCTCAGTTCCCCAACAAAATCACCGCCATTTTTTCCAATTTCTAAGACGATGATGATCATTTGATAGTAATGATGCCTTCCTCCCCCCCCCCATTCCCCCTCATCTCATCCCTCATTAGTCAGTCTCCACCACAAAACTGATAAGAAATTATTATTATTATGGACACAAAAATTCTCCCCTACTTTTTTTTTGATGTTTGCACAATTTATGTGTGCCTTGGGGGTGTGCTGTGGTGATTCGTTGTTAATAGTACCATCATTTTGTACATACAGTCCAATCGAAAACGGAAATCAGAGAGCTAAGGCCTTTAACGGGGGAGGGTATGTGAAAATTTGAACATAAAAAAAGGAGAACCGAAGATGTTGGCGCCGGCATTTTGGCACAAAAAATTTTTAAAAAATTTTCAGCTAAATTGAGAGTGTCAGATTAAAGAAATTTGTCATGTAACAAACAATTTATGGAAAATTAAACAAAAAAAAAATATTCGTGTAGAATTTCTGTCACCAAACCCCAAAAAATGTGCCACAAATTAAAAAACGAGGCAAAAAATAGGGCAACTTTTTTTGCTGTTTAAATTTCGTCGGTTTTGATGTTTTTTTAAAACGGTATCACTGATTCGTAACAGTAGTTTTGTTATTGAAATTATAATAATGAAATTCCTTAATAAATTTTGTGCCAAAAAATCGAATTTCCACATTTTTGGTCTAGATTTTCCCTAAAAATTCACTATGTGTTGGCCGAGGTTTAAAATTGATTAATTAATTAATTGCTGATTATTTTCGTCTGTAACTTTCTTTAAATGTTAGAATTCTCTTGTTTTGGGTTTTACTGTGATTGTAAATAGTTTTTTTAGCAAAAAAATATTAAAAATTAATTTAAAAAACATATCTTCTAGTTCTTGAGCCCGAATTTTTGGAAAATTCCGCAAAAATCCAAGCCAAAATCGCGGAAAAAGCGTCGATTTGGCCTACCACAATGCGGCAAATGTCGCTTTTCCGTTACAAAATAAAAAACACTGTTTAGGCGTCGCGCACTATATTTTTAACAAAAATAATAATTATTATTATTACGTTGAAAATGTTTAAAAATAGAATGTGACTAATTGAATGGGATCAACCACTTACTAATTCTGGTCATATTTGCCACTGTTTCCGGCCTATGCCATCGTCGCCATCGCTTTGAACGTGCCGAAAAGTGGTGGCGGCAAATTTTGTCCGTTAATCAACGAATTTGCCAATGGCAAGCAGTGCCAAATGGGGCGGCATTTCCTTTGACGCTAAAATTTGAATTTGTAAACAATAAGCTATGGATAATACTTACTTTTGAAAATTTTAGTAATAAAACAGTCATTTGATATTTAATTTAAATATTTTCTTAATTCAATTTAATTGCTTTTCAAATTTTCCTTTTAATTTATAATAGAAATTTTTTGAAATTTTATTAATTAATAAACTTGTATTATTTAATAGATTTATAATTCTGTTAATTGTTTTTTCAAATTTTCCATTTTTGATTCAATAATTTTTTTAAATTTTTATTTTATCCAATCCGTGCACTTTCAATTGTTTTATTATTGTTCAAACACCAAACAAAAGCAGCACACTTTAAGTGGTTTGTAAAATTGAGTTAAAAAACACAGACAAAAAATACAAAGCTACAAAAAACGTGTGAAATTTGGTATTGCAAAAAAAGCACGCAAAAAGTGAATATTACAACGGTGTATTTCGGCATTTTTATCATTGTGTTTTCCGTCAAATCCACATTGAGTAATGACGTGACAATTCATCCGCAGCAGCAGTAACGTTTGGCAAAAGTGGCCCAACAAATGGTGCCGACGCCATAGGCGTGTGCTCACGTTTTTGACGGATCTGCAAAAATTGCGTGTTAATTGAAATTAGCCACACTAATTGGGTTTAATTGTTTAATTGATGCACATTACCGCAGTGGCCGGATATGAGCCACCAGTGCGGGGCAATGCGACCACATTATTGGGAGCTCCTCCGCTTAAAAAAAAATAAAAATTTGTTGAGTCATTAAAAAGTAATTAATTTTTAAATATAAATTTTAATACTTTTTTTTAAATTTATTTAACGGATAAAAAATAAGGATAAATGACGCTAGCAATGAAAACTTGTTTCTGAGGTTTATAAATCTGACATCTATTTTAACCAATTTCGACTTTCTGACCTAGATTTAACAAAAAATTTAAACGAAAAATTTGAGTTTTCGGTTATTGTTCGAGTTCGGGTTCGGGATCAGAAAATTGATCAAATTTGGTGTAAGATTCCTGATCAGGCACCCTAAAAACCCTCTAGAACAGGTTTTCACGAATTTTTATATAAAAAAATAATTTGGTAAATCAAAAGGAATAAAATTCAAAATACCCACTTTCCAAAGAGCGCCGAATAAACTTAAAAAACACAATGACACTTAAAAATTAATTACCCTCCATTTGAATTTGATGAAGATTGGTCTTGTTGGTAATTTGTTGCTTCGGACTAAAATAAATTAAAAATAATTTATATTATAAATTTTAATTTTTCAAATTGCCTGATCCTTATTCAACACTTGATCCACATCTTTGACCGTTCCATATGCTAACAAATACCTTAAATATAATTGAATTGTTTTTTTAAATTTTTTTTATCAAAAAATAATTTAAAAACAAATGGTTTTTGCAATATTTCCAATTAATTTTAAAGAACCTTTTTAATGTAAAATATTTATTTAGTATTTAAGTAATTAGATCTAAAATTATTGAATTTTTTAAAATTAAATTTAAAATTTACTTTCCGCCCTTTCCATTTTCTGTTCTGCTGTTATCAGGGGGGATGGATGGGCCCCGGGGGCGGGGGATTCATCGGCGTTTACCGATCGACGACGAAAACGGCTGCGACGAAGCATTGGCCATTCCCTCGTCCTCCGTCCCCCCAGCATACATAAATTTCATCTTTTTTTGAATAAAAAGCAAAAAATAGTCTGTTTTTCATACAGAAAACATAGGGGGGGGGGCATTAAATGAAGTATTTTCGTGTTAAAAATGTGTTTCTCTTTTCTCATTGAATTAAAAGCCGCAGAAAAAATAACTAAAAACTTAAAAATCCCCACCCTACTCATCAATTTCAATTATTTTTTGAGCCGTGGGCGGTCAAAAATCCATGAGTAGGACTAATTCAAACAGTGTCAGTCTGTTTAGTTGTTATTCTTCTTCATTTTTCATATCTTTGATGAACCTAATCAATGTTAAGATTTTTAATGATTATAAATAAAAAAAATCAATGTTTATCTTTAAGTAGTGATTTTTTGAAATTTTTCACTTCGTTATTTTCGTCGTTGGGTTTTTAGTAATCTTATTGATATTAGTGAAATTGAAATGAAAAATATTATTTTTGCTGAGCGGCGCAAATGTCCATTTTTGCTAGGCGGAGCAAATGTCCATTTTTGCTAGGCGGAGCAAATGTCCATTTTTGCTGAGCGGCGCAAATGTCCATTTTTGCTAGGCGGAGCAAATGTCGCGGCGCAAATGGAGCGGCGCAAGTGTCGACTTTGCTGAGCGGCGCAAATGTCCATTTTTGCTGAGCGGCGCAAATGTCCATTTTTGCTAGGAGGAGCAAATGTCGCGGCGCAAATGGAGCGGCGCAAGTGTCGACTTTGCTGTGCGGCGCAAATGGCGCGGCGCAAATGTCGCATCACGGTTTTATCCACCCACAAAGTAAATTATTGATCAGTGAAATATTGATGAATATAAACAATGAGAGTAATATGCATAAAATGATGACGCTATGCAGGTACAAAATTGATTCATATACACATTTGTGATTGCATATCAGGTAAAATATTGATGTTATTTTCCTTAAATAAGAATTCACATAAATAAAGAGCAATAAGCAGTGAAACCCCACTATTTCTAATTCAAAATCTTTATTAAATTTATAATAATTAGGGGTATAATTTGTATGCTTATGATTAGGAAGCTGATTCTTAAACAGGGGCGTCCCTATTTTGGCATTTCGGTCCTATTTCGGCATTTTTGAGAAACTTATCAAAAATGCTATACAAAATGCACTCATCAGGAATGGACTTCGAAAATTTTTAAAAAATCTGGAAAGTAATAAAAATTTTCAAGATTTTTGGACAAAAAAAAACAAATTATCACATTTTTATCTATTTAAAAAGTTGAAGTTTTTGGCGCTAATTAATGATACTGTTCAAACTTTAGACCCAAAAATACCTTTGGGGTTTCCCAAATCCCACATTTTAGATTTGCTCGAATCAACAAAAGGTGTGCTGGATTCTGCATCAAAAATGACCGCCGGAATATTTTCTGGGAAATGTGCCAACGAATCACCTCTTAAAGAATGGGTCAAGAACAACAGTTCGGCCACCAAATTGTTGAGCAAATCGTTTGGCATTTTGTGCTAAAGCCAATTTTGAATTGAAAACGGATGACAAACATCAAAAATGTTTGTACCGAAATAAAAATTGGCAAACAATTTGAAGAAGCAATTAAAGCAGTGGGTGAAGAAATGGACATGGAACAGCATCAAATTGTTATGCCAACGATTGACAAACAATTGATCAAGGAAAATATTGCCAAAAATGGAATTCTAAGCGACGCAAACAAACAGAATGCCAAAAAATTTACACGCACATTGATAATGATGAGAATTCGGGTGGACCCCAAAAAAAAAACAGTGTCACATTGAAGCAATCCGCTAACCCGAACCCGAAATTTTTCGAGTGCCCGACCCGAAACCCGAACCCGAAATTTTTCGAGTGCCCGACCCGAAACCCGAACAATAAAAAAACCTTTTTTCCCCGCTGCTGAGTAAAAACTGCACTTTTTCATTAAAAATTACCCAATTTTGGCCGTTTTAAGGCAAAAAACGTAAAAATAGTGGAGAATGGAGTCCGGCGGTGCCGATAGGCGCCGCCGGGAAACATTTTGGAAATTTGAGTGCTATTTGTTACGAAAAATTTTTAAATTTTCGTTTGGGGGGGAATTCGAAAAATTTTCCATTATTTGCTGGAAAATTTTTAAAAATTTTTATTCCCCCCCCCCTAGATACGCCCTTGGTCATAAGAAATTATATTATTCAATTGCAAATACAAAAAAAAAAAATAATCGTTGGGACTCGAGAAAAATGTCGGGTCAAGATTCGGAAAGAAACTGCCAAAAAAATTCGGGATTCGGGAGGAGAAAAATGCCGAGATTCGCATAGCAAACCCAATCTCTGCCCATAATTTGCAAAATTTTGATGGTAAACAGTGTGTTGCGTTTTTTATGCGTTTAAATGTAAAGGGGCGTTGCTTTCATTCATCAGCTACATCATTAGGGATGCCAAAAATATGGATATAAAATCGCAAAATATGGCCATAAAATATGGACCAAAAATCGCGAAATATGGACATAAAATGGCAAAATCTCAAAATATGGACATAAATGGCAAAAATGTCAAAATATGGACATAAATTTTTCAAAATTGAGTGCAAAATTTCTTCAAATTTATTGGTTGAAATTGCATATGAGATACATTTCCAAATTTTTTGACTCGGTAAGGCGCTTTGACAAAGACGGCTTTCGTTTTGGCAATTAGTCGGTCAACATTCGGAAATTGGTCTCGAATTTTTTCGGCAATTCTGTGCAATCATTTTAGAAGAAAAAAAAACATGAAAGCTAAAATTTATCAATTTTTTTAGCGTAAAATCAACAACAAAAGCGAAATTTTCGCTTTTGTGCTTATTTTTGACATAAATTTATTAATTTTTAAGAAAATTTAAATTTATTCAATATTCTCGTGAAATTTCGGCGAAAAAATGATTTTTTGAAAAATTTTTCGGTTTTTGGGCTCAAAAAGGTTAATTTAGCTGCTGGGGGCCGTTCTAATGGAAATTTTTTTGAAAAATGCCAAAATATGGAAAAATATGGGCATAAATCGCGAAATATGGAAAAATATGGATATGGAAACCCATCCTAGAAGCTTCAAACCAAGCTAAAAACATGTTTTTCGTGCGTTTCAGGCCCTCAACAGTCCAGGAAAAAAATATGGATATCCATATGATTGGCATCCCTATACATCATCCATTCCACTCAACGCGTCAACGGTCCGTTTGTGGCCAGCAAGCCAAACATGGTCATAAATTGAGTGCTGGTTGGAGAATTTGCACGCGTCGCGCAGGTGGTCAATCAGTGCGCCGCGGGGCTCAATTTGAACACGAAGACGTGCAGCAGGGGCGACGACGGCACCGCCCGACGTGGCGCCATGTTGTGAAGTGCCAAAAAAGCGACGCTATTCAATGGGGGGGGGGGAGGGAGTGGGTAGATTATGTTGTAAAGTACGGCACAGAGAGGAGCTAAATTATAGAGCTGCCATCGAAATTTTCTTCCGTTTTTAAATGGAAAATTTAGGCAAATTTAGCTCGGTGATGCCAACAAACTGCGCCCCCATCAGTTTTAGGCTCCCAAATCGTTTTTAATCCGGCAAAAAAAACGAACTTGGCCAAAAACTAATAAACTAATTGATCAAATATCACATAATCATATCATCATTCTTTCATGATCAGCCAACAAAAAACTTAGAAAAATATTTCATTAAATTTCAATTAAATTTTTTAAAGTTTTTCTAACGATTTTTCAAAATTTTTAGATGAATTACTAAGTTTTCCAAAAATTTTTTTTTAAAATCGCCGAAACCTTTTCATTTTCTCTTGAAATTTTCTTATGAAGAATTCTGTTTGGAAATTAAAAAAAGGATTTGGGGAAACAATGGGGAGGAAATGAAGTGCACCCAATGGCAGCGTATGCAACTGGTGGTTATTGTTAATTGATTTGAGTGTGCCAGTGCCATTGCCAAAACATACTGTTCCACAAACTCCGTAATGACGGGGGGTTGCTTTGCCGCCATCGGTGCCATTCTGTTGCTTCTGCTGCTGCGCCCAGCGCAATTCCACCGACAGCCGGTCGCGCAACAGTACGGGCAATAAGTGCCGAAAGCGACGGCACGACGAGCTGAGCGAGCGCAACGACGCGTCGTCCAGGAACGGGCCGAGCAGTGTGAAAAAATGGTCGCTCAGTTCGGCAAACCGCGGACAGCGCCGCGTTGTTGTTGTGTTGCCTGGAGGCGGGGGAGGAGGAGGACACTGCGACAATGGCACCGGCTCGTGAACAGTCAGGCCAAGAAAGGGGTTGAACCTGACGAAAAGCGGACACATATTTAGGGCATTGTGCCCAATTTTATGCCAAAATGATTGAATTTTTTTTTAATAAAAAATGAAAATTTCTAATAAAATTTTTTGCCCATTAAATCCTGGGATAAGCGTTGGTTGAGAAATTTTTAAATATATAGAAATTCAATGAATTTTCATTGAAATTTTAAATTTTTCGTTTGAAATCAGAAAATTTTAAGGAAAACAATTGAAAAATTTTCCAGTGATTATTTTTTAGTTTTTAAAAACAGTAATTCATCATCAAATTTTTGAAAAATCGGTATAATTTTTTAAAAATCTGTTTTCGTTTTCTTATAAAATAAATTTTCGGGTGGGGGAGGAGCGGAACCTCAGTTGGGCGCCGGCACGTTTGGGCGCCAGCATGTTTTTAGCTATAACTTATTTCGTGGTAAACCAAATCCAACATTGTTGATATCATTGGAAAGCTCTAAGTGTACTCTATTAGCCTGCAAAATTTAAAAAATTTTTGTTTAGGTTCAAAAAAGTTATGGCCAGAAGAATTCAAAAAACAAAATTTTCCAACTTTTTTGGCCATAAATTTGTTCAAAATTAACAAAATTTTTTGGAATTTTGCAGGCAATTAGAGCATCTGAAGAGCTCTCGAATGATACTAAGATTGTTGGATTTGGATGACAAAGAAAAAAGTTATAGTGGAAAAACATGTGCTGGCGCCCAACCGTGCGCGCCCAACTGAGGTAGACCGGGGAGGAGGAAGAAACAAGCAGCTGCTGCTGCTTCACACATTATTCACTTTATCTGTCCGCCGTCCACCGCCTTCAGCAGTTGGTCCGTGCTGAATTGGCACCCGTACTGCGCATTTGGGCACCGCCCAAAGAACGCGTGGCCAAACGCGAAGCCGTCGTCCTCAAATGTCAAATGGTCACAGCAGTGAGCAGCAAACTGATCTGTGTTGGAGAAGCAACAAGCATTTTCAAATTTGACAATTTTTTTGGCTGGGGTCAGTCTTGGCGGGGTGTACTAATTTGTAAGTTAGCCTAGCCTCCTCTCCGAAATCTTTTTTATATTTTTAAAACTTAGAAATTCCAGGAAAAATCTTAAAAATTTTTCTAAGAGAAATTTCATGAAATTTTTTTGAAACGTGATTTTTTTAAAATTTTATAAGAAAATTTTTTATTATAAATTTTATTGGGAAGAGTTTTCTAAAAATTTTTTCTGGAAAACAAATCATTTTGGAAATTTTAAAAAATATGATCCGCCAATGGGGGCGGGAGGAAGGAAACGGGCTTCTCCCACTTTGGCACGAGGATTTTTTGTGTCAATTTTTTTATGACGCCACGCCACTTTGGCACGGCCGTTTTGCGCTCACATTATAAAATGGTTTATTGGCGCCATTATTCAAAAAGGGTCAAAAGTCATTGAATACACGTGCCGGTTTCGAATTTTCGGGTATCCGACCCAGATAATGGTTTAATTCATTATTTTAAATTAATTATTTAAATGCCTCTGCGAACAAATTCGTCACAAGCAAAAATGGGAAAGTTGGTGCGCATAAAGCAGCGTTCTCTGAACAGGACAAGCTCAGTTGCATCGGAGTCAATGCCAGTGGAAATCTGATGGAGAGAAAAGAAAAATTATGGCAAAAGAAAGCGTAGAAAATTTTCGAAAAATAGAAAAAATTTTTATTTGGTGATACAGTATACCCTGCTACAGTTTTAAACCAAGGCCCTCAATGAAACTCAATTTTCTGGCGTTTTTTCAGTGCATTTTGAATGCCTTATTATCCCATCTTCTAATGCTCGAGAGCCTCAGTCACGACTTGACAAAGAAAAATATTAGACTTTTTTGGAGTCCGGCACTTCGAGGAGTTTTAGGGAAAAGGTTCGTGCGCAGTTCATCCCTAACTCAAAAAAAGTATAAACGAAAACAATAGTTTTCTAAATATCGTATAATTAGAGGGTTTTTAAAGAACAAATTCAAAAAAAAAAATTAAGTAGAAAAATTTCTTGAATTTTTTTCGGGGGCGGGCGGGAAGATAGTGAAAGCAAAGTTTCTACCTTCTCAGTCTCGAGCATCAAAATGGTTCATCGTCATACGGTAATTATATGCATTGTATAAAAGTAAAATTCAAAAATCGGAAGTAGAGTGTTCCAAAAATGCGGATAAATCGCTTTGATCACAAAATTTTCGTAAAAAACGAGGCAGGCAGAACATGCGCTTACAAACAGAGCATGCTGACGACTGAAGGTGGACAGAAAGGCGAACGGGTCGACGGCGTCGGATTCGCTGCGGTCAGTGAATGTTTCAGTCGGTGGGAGGTGATGAGCCCTTTGACCGTCTTGATCATGTCCAGTCTGCTGCTCAATAACATTCAATCTTAATTTGTTAAACATCCAATCAATTATCATTTCTATTTTTATAGGGGGTCAAACGATAGGAGGGAGGGAGGGGGGAAGAAATAAGTCAGATAATTATAGACTGAAAATTCAGTGTAAATACGCAAAAATTTTCACAAAATTCCGGATTCTGGTACACTTCACTGTTCGTGGTGCTTCATGTCAGGGCTGAAAACCAAGACCACCTCGGTGCACAATTCTCCCCCCCCC
>CP049708.1:861553-896717 GCA_004148225.2 Heterodera glycines | reverse complement strand
TAACGCCGTCCGGTGACCTAAAATGCCGCTCTTGGTCCGGGAATTTGGCCAATAAGTTGTTAAATCCATAACCGATCAATCATTTGTGATCAAATTAAGGCGCAAATTTCAGACCAATTTATAATCGTAAAGCACTCACAAATCGTTACGACTACAAGCATCGATCACTGCTTGATGCGGCCGACTTTTTGTTGGAAAAAGTGGCATAAAAATGCCATTAAAAATTAATAATTTGCCCATTTTAGCATGACTTTGATGCCGCATTGAAACACTATGAACAAATTTTGGCCACAAACGAACATAGCCCAAGGCATTTTAAATGGAAAAATAAATAAATAAATATTTAAACATTAATTTAGAGCACTTTTTGGCCGTGGACGTCTCCACCAATTGAAGGCCGAATTTGGAGCTGAACATGATGATGATTCGGAGAAATTTATTAAAATGTAAAATTAATAAAATTATTTAAATTTAAAATTTTTTCCAGGGCATTGCCCGATTACAATTCAGTGCTGGAAAATGAAGACACACCTGATGAACTATTCAAGTGATTTGTGATTATGTACAAAATTAAAAAGTGAAATTTAATTTAGGAAAATAATTTAATATCAAAGTTTGAAATTTCTCAAAAAAAACCTAGAATGTGGGCAAAAAGCCACAAAAAATGCACTTCCCTGCAGAAGGGGAAGGTTGACTCTCCCGGCAGAAGGGGGGAGTCTTTGACCAAATGGAAAAAGGAAGAGGAATTGATTCTCCTCCTTTTCCTCGATTCACCCTAAGAGAGGGTGAGTCCTGGTTTTGCTTCTATTTGTGACAGAGAAGAATTTCTTCTCTTCACAAATAAACCTTTTGATTTAAGGAGAATTCTTCTCCTTAAAATATACCTTTTTAAATTGCACAAAGCTCTTTCAAAGAGACTTTATTACAAAAAAGGGAAAGAGAGTGAACAAACTATATTGATTACAGAGAAAAAATGGTAGAATGCTCCCGAATGGGAAAAGTGAGCCCCTTTTATATCGACCAGAGGGGGGCGGGGCTTAGTCATCACAAAATTGATCTTCGGATCGATTTTTGTCGCTTTCTTTTGGCGACAAAGTCCCGGCGCGACAACAGCTCAGCGGTAGAAGTGTCGGCGCGGTTTTTTCGGTTCTTCTTCCGACGAAGAAGAACGCTGTTGGCGCCCTCGGCGTCTCCCAAGCGGAGTCGCGTTTCCCCCTGTCAGCACAGGGGGGATTGCCCGACGGAGGGCACCGACTTCCTCAGTCAGTGCGCCAATGGCTGACTGGAGTCCGCGGATTTCCTCTCTCAGAGGAACCACCGGGTTCTCTCGGAAGCCGCTGGTGCCCGCTTGACCATCCTTTGAGAGACGGACTAAGCCAGAGGTATCCGGGCGTGGCAGCCCGGAATACAAGCTGCTCTCCTTGGTGGCTACTCGGTGACGGTGGACTCGTGCAAAAAGACCAGCGTCGTGTTTGAGAGTTTGCTCTCCCAGGTGGAGGTGATCAATTCGCAAAGTGTCGAAATTCAGGTGAGACGTGAACCGAGGGGGGGGGGGCACTTCATTCCCCCACAACTCCGAAAATTTCTGTGACCACTCAAGCCACAGACTGAGCAATGGGGAGGCTTCCTTTCCGGAACCTCCCTAGCCTCAGCGTCAATTAGCCCTAGGGCTTCCAAATCCTTTCCACGCCTTTTGATCCTCTTACCCACCGGTTTGGTGGCATCTTCCAGCTCGGTGTCGGCATTTTTTACCCCTCTTTGGCAAAGGGGGATTTCG
The DNA here is from genome assembly GCA_004148225.2 of Heterodera glycines. NCBI lineage: Eukaryota > Metazoa > Nematoda > Chromadorea > Rhabditida > Heteroderidae > Heterodera > Heterodera glycines. The sequence goes on along the minus strand of CP049708.1, from coordinate 894,940 downwards.
TTTTCTGAGGGAGACTCAGAAATCTCTCCATCTTCCATTGATGGAGCAAAAGGGGAAGAGGAGGAGGAGGACATTTCAATTAATTTCAATTGATCCTCCTTTCCTCCAGTCAGTGCCTTAAGTACTGACTGATTTCCTCCCTCCCATTCTCGAGGGAGGGGCTTATTCAGCGCTTCCCAATGCTTTTGATGATTCATAGAGTGCACTTGCATCTCTATTAAAGGATGCTTTGCCGCAAATTGCGGAAAGGTTGAGCATTCCGAGATGTAATGCTTTGCCATTACATTTTGATGAAAAATCATCATTAAAAAAATGACAAAGATTGTCGGAATACGACTCGGACTGTGTGCCGAGATCGTATTTGTCGGCCTTTCCTGCCGATGGTTTCCCCTTCCCCTTTCCTAAAAGTTAAAAAGGAAATGCCTATTTCTCTGGTTTTATATTTAAAAACTTTGTTGATTTTTTTTTACTTGCATATTTTGTATGTATAATCAACTGGTAATAATGGATTACATTGTTAAATTTTAGTCCTTTTCGTGTACAGAAATTTGCGCCCAACACATTATCACTTTTAAGAATATAAAATCTAAATTGTTTTATTGAATAAAAGCCCGGGCGCAAATGATGGGTAACCCCTTTTTTACAGATTTTTTTGTTTGTACAATATCCGATCAATTCCCCTCTCCTCGTCTTTCAAAATGTCTGAGAACAGACATTCCGGGGAATATTGATGTTCGCTCAGCACCACTGCGTGAAAGTCCATCGAAATGAACTTCACGGTTTGTGGCAAGGTGATTGGTCCGAAGATAGGCCCCACTTCTCAGAAAATCTCTGAGAAGTGCTTCCGCCGATCGCCTTTCTCTTTCGAACCAATGGTTTCCCATTATCCGAGGAAACCAAGAACTCAATGGTTCTCTTCGGTCCCTCGGCCAGATCGAACGTGGTGGGTTCCACGTCCTATCGGAGGGAGTTGACATTGGGCTGTCCTCTCTTCCAGCCCAAGTCGGTGAGTCTGAACTGAGTTCAGACATACTCTCCCAATTCCTTGGGTGTTCAAGAGGAATTTCTTCCTCTGTAAGAGAAGGGTTCTCCTCCTCTCTTGGATCCAAATTTTCTTGTCCAGTTGACTCTGGGTGTCTCCCAGGTCTTGTTTCACTCGAGCGATTAGTTAAATCGCTCAAAGGTGATCTGCCGAATGGCATGGTGAATGATAAATGGGAGGGCAATTCCTCCCTATTTATCGAAAAATTTTTGGAGGAGGGGCTTGGAGGTGAATCATCATCACATCCGTAGGATCCTCCCCCGGCCAAGTACAGTAGTGCCAATACTGTAGGCACATTACCGTACCCCTTTCTCGTTATAGACCAGGAAATAAATTTCCAAAGTCTATAGAAAGGAGAAAGTTTAATGAAAATTGTTAGGCAAACAATGCCTACACAAATAATCATTATGAAGATGAGTGATGATTGGAGGCCAATCAAAGACCAAAGGGTCGCCTTCCAATCAAAATTCCAGTTAGGCCAACTGGATTGACTGTTTATCACTCTTTCGGAGTGATTTGGATTGTAGTTTTCTATTTGTTCGGGCGGGACATAATGTAATGTCCCGCTGAGAACAAAAGAAGTGTTTCCAGCCAAACATTTTGTTTGGCATTTTGTGTCAATTCTGGCTTTGTCAAAAGCCAAAATTGTTTGGTAAATGGATGCATTGGAATCACATTTTGTTGAAAAATGTGTACCATCATCACATTTAATTTCGGCAAGAGAATTGCCAAAATTAGTCGAGCACACATAACGGAATTGTGCTCCCGTTGAACATCTGTAACAGCCAGATATGTTCAACGGCAAAATGGTGCAAAGGCTTTGGTGAAGTTCCAAAGCCATTTGAAGACCTTCGATTTGAAGGTTTAATTGGACAGGACTGAATCCTGACAAGGCAATTACTTTTCTCCCAGTATTTCTGAGTTGGTAATTTTTGATGTTTAATGGAAGTCTCCTCTCTGGACTTTCCATTAACTTTTCAAGGTTATGTGAACGGCAATTGCAGTTCACTAAACCTGATGAATGGTCAGGTATGCAATCAGTGCATGCCTGAACTCCAAGACTGCAATTGAAATCAATTGCTTCTTGCCGACTTTTACAGTTAAAGTCAATTGTCAATGGCTCTCTGGTAAGAGCCATATTGCTCCCGTCAAAAACAAAATCTGAGTTTAAGACAGGAGCGGGCGGAAAAGTCACTCCAATTGGAGTAAGACTAATATTATTCCATTTCAGTGTTCTTCCTGGATAGAGGAACACCTGAGTTGACTTGGGTTTTTCGCCCAAGGTTTCCAGGCGAATTATTGTATAAACAATAAATTCCCAAGAATTACAGCCCATGATTTCATAGACTGTCTTGGACTTTTCCTGAGCATACCAACGATAAAAAAGGCACGCACTGCCGCCTAAGAGACATTTGTTGCCCCAAAAGGCTGTGCTGTCCAGGCAAAATGAATTGCCTGGAAAATCGTTGGCATCTTTTAGCTCAGGAATGGAAGTATTGTGGCGAACTTCGCTACAATACTTTCCTTCACAGGAGCCCATCTTAGGGCACCTTTTACCGGCCAACACATTAATTGCGTATGAACGTTGCCAGGCTTTAGTGAAGCTTTGGCATTCCAAAGCTAAAGCCTTCAGCCATTTTTTTCCTTTCCCCCCCCCCTTTTTTTGGTTTCGTGTCTTCATTCCTATGTCAAATCATCGCACCTCTAAAATTGCCTCCTCCAACACGCGACAAAAATTTTTTTTCTTGAATTCTCTTATTAAAAATTTTCTAATTTTTATTTAAATTTTTTCGCTGGGGAGGGAGAGAAGTGCACCCGTAGCAGGGCTGGACGTAATTAAGGGTTACGGAAATTACGGCCTTTTTGGAGTTACGGATTACGGGTTACGGCTTTTTGGGATTATTCCGTAATTTTGATCCGTAACTGGCTTTTTGTCTTTTTAAGATTAGTTTTCAAGACGATTTTTTGTAAGATTATTTTTTATAAAATGAATTTTTTTCGATTTTTAATTAACATACATAAAAAGGGGGTGGGGCGGTAGGCTAACGAAGGGAAAAAGAGGAAAGGCCTAAATAATTTGGCTATTTTTTAACAAAATTCGTTAAAAATTCCGAAAATTTTTTCTCGGCGGCGCTTATCGGCACCGCCCGCGCCAAAAAGTCCTAATTATTTTTAAATCTTAGCTCCAAATCTTAGTCATTTTAGACAAAAAATTTTGAAAATTTTCGACCACAGCTCTGAAATCTTCCATTTTGCCCCTCTTTTTACTATTTTTCTCCCGATTTCGGCCCATATTTTGGGATTTTTCGCCTCAAAAATAAACCGCCTTAATTACGGATTTCCGTAATTGAGAATCAGTTACGTCCAGCCCTGACCCGCAGGGACGACCAAACCGTAGAACGGAGATGAAATGAATTTGAACATTTTAATAAATAGAAAAAAAAATTAAAAAAATATTTTATGAAGCCATAATTTTAATTTCATAATCAAATTCAATTAGTTTTATACCAAAAGCTTTTAAAAGCTCTAGTTGGTAGCTGAAACTCATATTGATTTATTAAAATAAAATAACTATAAATGAAAATATAAAATGACATTTTTGCAGTTTTAAATTTTTCTTCATTTTCTGTAGGATTATCTAATCCTACTTCCAATGGGAAAATCTTATTCACCGGACGGGTGATAATGATTTTCCGAGGCATGGTTCCATACCTCTTTGATTTTATCCCATGAATTGGGAGTTCCAACTGAACGCTTCTAATGGCCCCTGGTCGGCCATTAAGCTCAATGATCTTTCCCAAAGACCATTGGTTTCGGGGAGTGAACTCCTCATGAATGAGGACGATCATTCCCTCCTTTGGTTCTGTTTTGTCCTGAAGACGGGGACTCTTGTGGTCCCATTTACCTCTCTCCCGCAGAAGGAGGAGGTATTCTTTTTGCCACATTTCCCAGAAAAATTCATGGGATTCTTTAGTTGCCTGAAAAAGGGCAACTAATTTTTGGTGGGATGAAAGATTTCGATCCGATGGATCGAATTCTTCACCATTCGTGTCCCAGTTAATTTGGACTTCCGGTTGAAGGAAGTCCACTGGACGAAGGGGCAGGATTTCATCCATCCCTTCTGACACAGAAGTAATAGGGCGATGGTTTAATGTGGCTTCAACTTCAGCCACAAAAGTTATGAGTTGATCATAACTGAGGACTTTTCTCCCCAAAGTCCTTTTGAAGCAATTTTTGCACAATTGGACAAGGCGTTCATAAACGCCACCTGCCCAAGGGCTGATTTGTGGAATGAATCGCCACTTAATTTTATTAAGTGCGAAAAATTCCTGCGTGTTTTGATCCACTCCTGGAGTGGTCAAATGCTCAATGGTTTTTTGAGCCAATTTAAATGAAGTGGCATTGTCACTCCAAATTAAATCGGGCTTCCCTCTCCGACTTATGAAACGTCGGAGAACATTGAGGAATGACTCGGCAGTTGTGTCAAGCATGGCCTCCAAATGAACTGCTCGTGTTACGAGGCAAGTCATAAGAAGTATCCATGCCTTGACTTTCTCTCCGGCCAACCGTGTTTCGGTTGGACCGAGAAAGTCAATGCCGATTGCTTTGAAAGGAGCCTGACGGCATACTCGCTCGTCAGGTAAAGGAGGCATTTTTGGCAATGCAAACTGGTATGCCTGCATCCTTTTGCACCGAAGGCATCCTTTCAGTGCTTTTTTGACCTTAGTTCTTGCTCGAGGTGTCCAATACCCGAGTAAGAACTCAGTGAGGGTGCCTTCCACCCCAAAATGATGCCTTTTCTGGTGGCATTTTAAGATGATCAAGTCTCGGATGGAGGATTGTCCTCCGAGAATGATTGGATGGCTAAAACCAAAAGGTTGGTCACACCGTCCCAACCTGGTTTTAAGCCTCAAAATCCCCTCGCTATCCTTAAGAGAAGGATAGCTGAGGGAATCTTCAGCCTTTTTCATCTGATCCATGCGGATCAGAAGGTTCTCTGCTAGGAGAACATCTTCTGCTGAAAATGGTCCTTTTTCGGACACTTTGGCGATTTCTTTTCGATGACTCTCGAAAAGTTGATGAGGATTTCCCCTCTGAATTAATTTCAGACGGAGAAATCTTAACACAAAAAGAGTCACTTGGACAATCTTTGTCCAAGAGCTGAATCTTTTGGGGTCAATCAGAGGACTATCAATCAGTTCCTCTGTTCTGGTATTAACGAAGAAAACTTTCTCTTCGTTATCCAGAGACCCTTCCTCCAGATTTTCTGGAGGATCTTTTATTTGAAATTCCATTTCTTTAGGCCATTGGTCATGGTCTTCCTTAAGCCAGGAAGGACCATTCCACCAGAGAGACTTATCCTTAAGTTCTCCTGGTTTTGCGCCTCTGGTTGCAATGTCCGCCGGATTTTCGGCTGTTCGGACAAAGTGAAAGGCGCATTCATTGAGAGTACGAATTTCCTTAACTCGTCTCTCAATGAATTTTGGCTGTGCTTCCTTTGAAGCAATCCAACTTAGAGCGATTTGTGAATCGCCCCAAAGATGGAGTTGAGAAATGGGTCGCCGAATTTGATCGGCGACAAATTTAAGACCGCGAATCCCTATTAGAATGGCCATGAGTTCCATTCGAGGGATTGTTAATGCTTTTGAAGCATTTTTAGGCTTGAGCCTATTTTTGGAGAAGATAAGCCAAACTGAAATTTGGCTACCTTCTACTGCTTTTATATAAATGGCAGCTGCAAATGTGTGGATGGAAGCATCCACAAAAGCATGCAATTCAAGGGATGGATTCCCTTGTAGCATTGCTCTGCGTGGGATTTTAAGGGTCTGATCCTTCCAATTTTCTTGGAAGGAGGCCCATTGAATTTGTTCTTTCTCAGAAAGAACATCATCCCAGCCTTTCTTTTCTTCCCAAAGAGTTTGGAAGAAAAGCTTTAAGGGCTGAATGCACGGCCCCATTAGACCAAGAGGGTCAAATAATGAGGCGAGGAAGCTTAGAACAAGACGGCGTGTTGCCAGCTTTTCTAAGCCATGAGTTGGGAACTCAAAGACAATTTCGTCTTTGTCTGTGTCCCAAATGAGCCCTAGGACTTTTACCTTGGGCTTGTTCAGGCGATCCTCCTCAGGAATCGCCTTCATTACCTCTGGGGAATTTGTAACAAATTCCCTCAAATTGAAAAGTCCTTCTTTAAGGATGGCTTTAGACTCTGCATATTTATGCAAAGCCTCTTCTGCGGATTCACACTCAAGAAGAGTGTTATCCACATACAATGATTGGGCCAATTCGTTGGCCACTGGAGAATGGTATCCCTTCAAATGGTGCTGCAAAGTCGCAGCCAAAATGAAGGGAGAACTGATCACTCCGAATGCCACTCGGCAAAATCGGTAAGTGATCAGATTTGCTGGTGTCAGTGGTTTACTGACATCCTTCACCCAGAGGAATTTGGTGACTTCCCTATCCTCCGGTTCCAAAGCAATTTGCAAAAATGCTGCTTGGATGTCGGAGAGGAGAGGGAATCTTGGACATCGGAATCGCATAAGCATTCCGATGAGATCCGGCAGTATTACCGGGCCTCTATACAAACAGGCATTGAGACTGTTTGTTCCTCTGGTGTGAGCACTGGCGTCGTAAACGACGCGCAATTTCTTGCCTTTGGCAAGGACTCCCTGATGAGGGATATAATGCTCAAGAGTGCCAGGGGCTTTCCTGGCCTCTTCGATTATCCCTTTTTCCAATTGGTCTCTAATGGTAGCATCGTATTGCTCCATTAAGTCTGGAGAATTACGAAGCTTACCAAAAGTAGACATTAGCCTTGAAAAGGCCATGCGGTAATTGGAAGGGAGGTCAGGCACCTCCTCCTTCCATGGCCACTTAACAGAGTACCTTCCGTCTTTTTCTCGACGGATGGACTTGTTAAACAGGCTCATTGCTGTTTGGTCGTCATTTTCATTTGGATCGTCTTTGATCCCCAATGACTCCAAATTAAAGAAATATTCAATTTCTTTAACTGTTGGCATTTGCCCTTGATTGGACTCATCAATGGCCATCATTGATAGTCCTGGGTTCGGAAGTTCCGGCCCAAAGTCGGACTCTCCGTTAACCAAAGGGCCCAAGGTTGTTTGAATTACAAACAACCCTGGAGAAACTTCTTCCTTCCCTTGGAAGAATTGCCAGAAATGTCTGGCACCTATGAGTATTTCGGGCTCTTCCCGAGAAAAACTCATAGCGTCGGCCATGTCCATTCCTTTGAGTGGGAATTCCTCAGAATTCCATTCTGCCATTTTGAATGGCGTGGAAATTCTCTCCGTCCTATTTAGGAGGATTTCTTCCCACTTTCCATCCGTTCTTCTGATTTGGATGGAATACACGGGAGAATGGAACCTCATTGGTCCATTCCTTTCTCCTCCAAAGCCATAGACTTCCATTTCTTCGGAAGTCACTTTCGGTGGCTTGAGCCTCTCGATGAGAGGGTCGGAGGCGTAGGAAGTTTGACTTCCTGGGTCGAAGAGGAATGGAACTTCCATCCAAACTCTTCGATTATTTTTGGATCTGACCAGTATTTTTCTGGTCATTAGAAATGCGTGAGGCTTTTTCGCCATCACGCTTGTCATCACATTTGTAGTGATGGGTGAGCATTCCGAACTGGGCACGCTTTTATGAGCATGCTTGCTCATAGTCAGATGACTTTGAGAGGATTTTCTCGCTTCTCTTTTCATCTGATTATTTGGTTGGCCCCGAGAGGTTCCCTCTCGAGACTTTTCTCCAAAACACACCATAAAGTGGTGTCTTTCACCACAATGACTGCACCTGCGGGGTGAGGTGCAGTTCTTGGTGTTATGCCCCATCATCAGGCAATTAATACACCTGTCTTGATCCGTAAGGCGCTTCCTTCGCGCCCCCGGAGTGGTGTATTTTGTGCACCTGCTCGGTGCATGCCCCTTTGTTTCACAAAGGGAACATAAGCGTTTTGACCCCCTATCTGAGATAGGGGTCTGTGGTTTGTTGATGGCCGAGAAGGAACGATTCGGTTGAGGAGACATCCTCCTCACCGGTTCGTTTCGTTCCATTGGCCTCCACTGCCGTTCTTGTCTGAACGGCTGGGAGAAACGGAACGGTGTTCCTCTCCCTTGGTTGGCTCTTCCCCCATTTGGATGAGGGGGAAAATTGCGAGGTTTTTCCTCTCCACGGAAAACCTGAGTACATCTCTGTACTTCCTCTTTCACTTCAACGATTGAGGTGATAGCTCTTCGGAGCTCTGTGCAGTTGAAGGCTCCTCCTGCCCTCATTTCCTTCTCCACCACTTGGGTGAGAAGGTGATAGGGCAGTTTGGACTTAATTGTGGAGGCCATGAACTTGTTTTGTTCATTTTCTCCATAGTCCAATAACTGATGGCAAATCCGTTCAATGGACTCTGAGAATTGTCTCAGAGACTGAACGGATTCAGCTGGTTTGGCAAGGTGGAGCAACTCCGCTTGGAGGGACTCCACCATTGTCTTTTCATCCCCAAACCGCTTTTTCAGAATCTCAACTACCCTTGGGTAGTTTTCATCTGACGGTGGGTATAAGTCAATTGCTCTCCTAGCAACTGACTTCTCTGGGAGGCATCCCAGCAAATAAATGTGCTTCTTGAAGTCTTCAATTTGTTGGTTTAAACCGATTCAAAAACCTCTCATTGTCAGAGTGCGTTTCTCGGGGTTCCCCCGAGAATTTGGGCAATGTTATCGGCGGAAGCGTCACATCATGACGCTGATGCACCACTGGTGCCTGCTGCACAACTTGTGCTGGCTGATTTGGCTGGGGAATTGCATCCCCCAGCTCCGAGAGGCCTAAAGCCCCTTCAATGGTGTCGACAAGCCCTCGGGCTTGGTCGACCCAATGCATGAAGGCCTTGCCTTCTGGTTTGAAGTCTCTGTAATTTTGCTCTTCATCTTGAAGAGCTTGTCCCTTCACTCTCAGGAAAATGGCTTCCCATTTTCCATTGTATTTCTCCAAAAGAGAAATTGTTTTGCAGAGATTTTGTCTCTCTGCGATCAGATCTGCACGGACACTTTGGTCCGCCAGCTCTTTGCCCAAGTTTTCTTGGGCTGTCTCAATGTACATCTTGAGACGCACCACCATTGGTGCAATGGAGATGCGCAAGAGCTCACTCATTGCTCTTACGCTTGATGAAAACGCAATAAACCCCTTTGGGTTGTGCGTTTGATCCAAGCGCTAAGGCCGCGCTTTGGATTGGTTTGGTTGGAGGGTAGGCTTACGACTGGAAGCCGACCCCTACGGGGCTCCAATTTTGTGGGCAAAAAGCCACAAAAAATGCACTTCCCTGCAGAAGGGGAAGGTTGACTCTCCCGGCAGAAGGGGGGAGTCTTTGACCAAATGGAAAAAGGAAGAGGAATTGATTCTCCTCCTTTTCCTCGATTCACCCTAAGAGAGGGTGAGTCCTGGTTTTGCTTCTATTTGTGACAGAGAAGAATTTCTTCTCTTCACAAATAAACCTTTTGATTTAAGGAGAATTCTTCTCCTTAAAATATACCTTTTTAAATTGCACAAAGCTCTTTCAAAGAGACTTTATTACAAAAAAGGGAAAGAGAGTGAACAAACTATATTGATTACAGAGAAAAAATGGTAGAATGCTCCCGAATGGGAAAAATGAGCCCCTTTTATATCGACCAGAGGGGGGCGGGGCTTAGTCATCACAAAATTGATCTTCGGATCGATTTTTTGTCGCTTTCTTTTGGCGACATAGAATTATTTTTACAAGAAAATTTCAAGAAAAAAAATTTCAAAATTTTTTGAGCGGTTTTTTCAAAATTTAATAACCATTTACTAATTTTTTTTTTAATTTTCAAAACCGCTGAAAAATTTGAACATTTTTTTCTTGAAATTTTCTTATACAAAAATTTTTTTTGAAAAATTTCTGAGTTTGAAAATTAAAAAAAAATTGACGTTTGAGAAACAAATTGGACGAAAAAAGACAGAGAAAATTTGTTCCCATTCTAACGATGTTTAAAGATTAAATTTCCGAAAATCTTTCGCCCTAGTCAGAAAAAGTAAGGATTTTTTGGCACCGGTTTTCCGAGGAGTTCAGCCTAGGCCTTGGAAAAATTTTCAATTCTCGAGATAACAAAAATTAAAATTTAGGATGACTGTGCAATATTTTGTGGAATGTGCAAGACAAATGGGTGGCTATCATCATAAAATTTTGCAGGTAAAATTTTTTAAAATTCTCTAAAAATTTGAAAAATTAAAAAATAGGCCCAAAGGGCACTGGTGGACCGATTTCCGGACGACGCGGACATAAAATGCGATTTTGGCGCCACATGGCTGGGCATGGCCAGGCCCGAGAAAGCAGCGGACATTTTTCGAAATGTGAGGAGAAAAAAATTTTAAAATGCTTAAAAACAGAAAAAGACTTAATTAATAAAAAAACTAATAAAAATTATTTTTAAAATAAATAAATTTTAAAACATTTTTAATAATAAAAAAATAAATAAGAAATATTTAACATAAAAAAGCATTTTTAATAATAAAAAAATTAATAAAATTAGAATGCTTCTTATATTTTAATTGGCGAAGCAATTTTTTCCATAACAATAATTTAAACTATTTAAAATTGAAAAAGGATTTAATTTAAGAAGAAAAAAAATTAAATAAATAAAAATCATTTAAGTAAAATTAAATTAAAAAATAATTTTTAATTTAAAAAAATTAATTAAAAAGCAAGAAGGGCTTATATTTGAACTTTGTGATTACTAGCTAACATTTTCATAAACAATAATTTAAAAACTAAGAAAATAAAAACGGATTTAATTTTATAAAAAATAAATAAAATATTTTAAATAAATAAATCTAATTTAATTAAAATTGCTTTTAAAAACTAAGGTGTTGGACAATGAGCCGGGCCATGCGCTCGCTTTGGCCTATTTGGGCTACATCCAAAAAGTGCATGAGGACGAATTGGAACGCGGGGTGCACGCGTTGCGCCGCGCAATGCGCACGGGCGACGAACGCGTGACGGGAGACGCGCGGTGCGAAAAAATTTTTAAAGGAATTTTAAAAAATCACAATTAGAAATTTTTTTTTTTAAATTTAAGAAAATTTTTATAAGATTTTTTCTAGCGATTTTTGCAAAATTTATGTTGAATTACTAAGTTTTTTTTTCAAATATTTTCCCTCAAAATTTTCTGAAAAAGGTTTCAAAAAATTTGTTTGAACGAGCTACTCCCATTTTAAATGGCCTAACTTTGCTGGGGGGTCTTGTTAAAAATACTTTAAAATTAAAAATTGTTATTACTTAATAATTGAATTTTCGATTTTATTTCCACCTGGGCGATGGACTTGTAAAATTGGGACGAAATCGTGAGGCATTGGAAGTGTACGGGGAGGCAGTAAAGCACGGAGTGTTTCCATCGGTAAAACAAAAAAAAAAATTTTAAATTTTTTAAATGTTAATTACTCAGGGCTGCAAATTATATGAAAAAAAATCGAAAAACATGTAAAAAAAGATGTAGAAAAAACCCAAATTTATACTAGGGTAGGTCGGGACCGGAAATTTAGGGCACAACCGGGACCGGGACTTTTTGGGTTGAAAAACCGGGAATTTTTGGCTGGGAAAACCGGGAATTTCCCGGTCCCGGTCAAAACTGGTCAAAAGCGGGACCTTGGTACTCAGTTATACTCAGTTGTCCGTGTCCAGGTCCCGGTCCCGACCTACCCTAATTTATAGCAATATGTAAATAAAAAAAATTTCGATAAAAATTCTTGGAAAGGAGTGAATAAGAACAATCATTACCAAAAAATGACCTAATTAGGCTTAGAAAAACGTTTTTTAGTTATTTGGAAAAAAAAAATTAATATTTAGAAAATCATTTTAGGGTCTCAAGGAAAATCGAAAAATTCTCAAAAAATCCTAAAAATATGGGTACTAATGTCGTTTACAGACCATAAAAAAAATAGTTTTAATTAGAGTAGAGCGGGACCGGGACCAAAACACGGACAACTGAGTACCGAGGTCCCGGTTTTGACCGGGACCGGGACCAGTCCCGGGTTTTTTCCCGGTTTTCCCAGCCAAAAATTCCCGGGTTTTCAACCCGAAAAGGTCCCGGTCCCGGTTAAGCCCAAAATTCACCGTCCCGCTCTACTCTAGTTTTAATAAATCATACATTTAAACATTTCTGGGGGGTTTTCGGGGTCGCTGATCACGAATTTGATACACATTTCGACCAATTCCGAACCCCGGACCTGAATTCTGTTCAGATTCTAACATAAAAATGAACTTTGACGAAAAATTAATTTTCGGCTTCTGTTCGAATTCGGGTCCGGGGTTCGAAATTATTCTAAATGGATGTCAGATTCGTGATCAGCGATCCCGAAAACCCCCCAGAAATGTTTAAATGTATGATTTATTAAAACTATTTTTTTTATGGTCTGTAAACGACATTAGTACCAAAATATGTACAAATAATAGTTCCAATTTTTGTTAAAAAAATTACACATTAAAAACAAATGCTTTTCTATTATTTATGTAGAGCAAGAAATCCCCCCCCCCCAAAAAAAATTGTTTACAGGAAATTTCCAACCTAATTAATTAATTAATTACCTTCCCAGGTCCATCAACGTTCCGTGCACAATTTGTTGGGTCTGTCCGCCCGCCCCTGGTGGACTGTTGAGCAAAGCGAATGTGCCAAACAGCTCAAAACCATGGAACGTCAATGGACCGCGATCAGAGGTGGGATCAAACTCCGGAGATTAATTCAGGATCAGAGGATAAGATTGGATAATTCGGCACGGATCGGATCTCAGGATTAAAATGCCTGTTTTAGGATTCCTGCTGATCCGAGTCAATTTTACAAAATACCGTATTTACTGAAATAGAACCCCTCTCCCCCCTGTAATAAAGCCCCTCCACCGAGGGGGGTTGAAAAACAAAGTTCCCCCCTCCTGAAATAAAGTCACTTTTTTTGAAATTTTAAATTTTTAAAATTTGAATTTTTTAAATTTTATTTTAGAAGAAGCATTGAAAGTGTGGAGCAAAAGGAAAAGCCTCTTTGTTGAAGAAGCCCTACCAATAGGCAGCAGTGGAATGATGGGAGGAGGTGAATTGGCACTCGTTTTGAGAAGCAATGCCATCGGCGGATTCAGAGAAGAGGTAAAGAGAGAAAAATGTCAAAATTTAAAATTGCTAAATTAAATTAATTTAATTAATAAAGGTTAAAATTATATTTTTAAATAGAATTTTGAAAATTATATTTTTTTTGTATGGAAAATTATTTTTTAAGTATTAAATTTATTAAAAGGTTTACGACTGAAAAAATGCTATTTTATTTAAATTAAAAATTGTTAAATTTTTTATTAATTTTAAATATAGTTTTCAAATTAATGAAAAAAAAAATTCATTAAAGATTTGCGACCGATTGATGCAGTCAACATGTGAACTGCTTAAGCAATTTGAAACAGCAAGCTGTGCCAAGGACAAGGTGAAAAATTTAAAAATAATAAATCAGAATTTAAGAAAAGGATTCGAATTAAAAAGTTTAAAATAATTTTAAAAACGAAATTTAAAAGGGAATAAAATTACAAAGTTTTTTTTTAAAAATGAAATAAATTCCAAAGGGTCCGAATTAAAATATGAAATAATTTATTAAATTGAAATTTAAAAGGGGTCCGAATTAAAATTTCAAAATAATTTAAAAAATGAACACTCTCAGATAAAATTGTCCGTTTTGTTGGCCGGCACGCGAACTTGGCCCTTTTGTGGGCCCACCAATTATGTGCTGGAGGCACAGCTTGGCCTGGTGGCACATTCGGATGCACGAATTCGGGTGGGCAACGAGACAAGGTCCACCCACAAAAGTTTTTTGAGGAATTTAACCAAAAATTTTTTTTTAATTTTTTAGGGGTTGGCGCCCGGGCCGATTCCTCGTGTTCGACACGAGTTTTGAGCGGGAAATCAGCTTCGAAGGGGTGGGCAGAAAAAAAAACGATTTTTTTTTAAATTTAAGTTTTATGGAATTCCCAGGCCCCCTCCAACGCAATACGACTCGCGCTGACCATGGAACTGTGGCACCCGCAAATGCCAATGGAATTGCGCGGCAAAATCCGTGCCGCCGATGGCAGTGATGAAGAGAGAAAATGAAAAACAAAACAATTTTTTTTAAATATTGTTGTTGGGAAGATCTCATCCGGATTAGAGGAGAGTTGGATGGGCAGACAGAAATTTCGTTGATTTTTTTTTTCAAAAATAATTAAAATGAGTACAATTTGGTATTTATTCAAATATGGATTTTTGGGAAAATATGTATGTGTTATTTCTATTTAAGATAGATCTAATCCGATTGAGCAATAAAGTAGGCGGGGACCAATATTTTTCACAAAAAAAAATCGGGATTAAAAAAATCGATAGAAAAATTTCTAATTCTATTCAAGAAAAAATGTTCGGGTGAGATATGTGCTCATTTCATGCTTGTAAAAGATGGAAAAAAGGCAATTAACAACACACAAAAAAAAAAATGGTATCTAAAACAAACAAAAACAAAAAATTTCTCATTTTCTTTTCATTTCTTTTTGCTAATTTGCCGCTCCGACAGCAATTTTCTTCTCCTCCTTTTCGGCTTGTTCTTCCTCCTGCTGTTGTTGTTCTTGTTCCAATTCAGCAGACGCTTCATCATCAACGATGGTACTGAAAAGGCGTAGGAAAATGTTAAAATTTTTTAATTTGACAAAAAAAAACACAAATAATTTTAAGCATTTTACAAAAAAAAAACACTAAAAAGAACATAAATCCTGTCCAACCCCTTCAAAAAAAAGTAGAACACCAAGAAAAATCCTCAAATTTCGGAGCAAGTTGATTTAAACGCATAAAAATGGAATGTTTAAATCGTTACAAAAAAAAATAAAAATGTATATTTAAATGGTATTCCCTAAGTGCTTCTATCTCGCCCGACTAAAAAAAAGCGAAAAAATAAATAAATTAACTTTCTCCAAAATTTAATGCCTTTTGAATTGCGAAATAATAAAACTCGGTCGGACCTTTCTTCGTCAATGGTTGTGGCGGTGGCACCATCACCAAGACAATCAACATCATCACCATCCTCCTCCAACTCGTCGTTGTTGCCATCATCGTCGTCGGCAATCGGCGGTGCCGTGCCATGCTCGTCCTCCGGGTCCGCAATGTATTGGTGCTTGGGCAGGGTGGACAACCATTGCATCATGCTTGGAAAAAACAAACAAAAATTTTGGATAAATGGATGGACGGGCGACTATTTTCGATACGATGTTAAAATGATATTTTATGCCTTGTTCTTAAGCAATAACCGCCCAACCACCCTCTTCCAAAATGAAAAAATTAAAATTTTTTCAAGAAAAAACGGACAATTTGTTGATTTGCCATTGTTTTTTTTTTTGGCGAAAACGGCTACAAATTCCCGCTTTTTCTCTTCGGAGCTGGACATTTGAAAATAAATCGGGAGAAAAATTTTTGGCCTAAAGAGCAAAACAAAAAAAGAAAATGTCTTCGGATTGCGCGCTCCGAAATTTTTTTCTAGCTAAGGGCCTACTAAAAAAAAAATTTTTTTTTTTTTGATTTTATTAAAACTTCGCTAACAAGAATTTATTGTTGTTTTTTTTAATTGTCATTCGCTTTACGATTGTGTCTCGCATTCCTCGCGCAAAATTCGTTGCACAATCAGCCGATCACGCGCTTCGAGCACCGCCGCTTCAATCTAATTTAAAAAATTAAAAATAAATAATAAAATAAATTCACTTCCTCTCCCCAATCGTTTATTGAGCCATGCGAACGTCCAAACTTCTTTTCATAACGATTAAAATGCACTTTCTCTGGAAGAAATAGTGGGTTAATTGACGGAACCGTAGAAATTTTTGAAATATTTCAAAAAATTATTTAAAAAAAATTATGCTGAAACAATTTTTTGTTTTTAAAAAAAACTTGGATTTGTCAATTAAAACATCACCTAACAGAAGACCGAGGCCAGGAGCGCGAGGGATATCCAACTGAAAAAAAAAATTGTTTTTAGATTTTTTAATTTTTTTTTATTGAGTTAAGCTAATTAACCCTGTTTCGTTGAAATGAACGGGTAATGTCACTTTTGTACATGAAACCACGGAGCACACAAATGACAGCACCTGAACAAATTAGGTAAAAAAAAAATCGAAAAAAAAAATTTGCAAAAAAAATACCAATCATTTTACGAATTTGATGCATGATGAAGCTCTGTCCATGCACATACAATGTGATAAATTCCATTTCATGGTTGTGAAACTTGGAAAAGAAAAAATAAAAATTTTTTCAAAATTTCAAAAAAAAAACAAAACAAAAACATACAGGGTCCATGTAAATGAATGGCTTGTCACATTTGAAGGTATAAACAACACGTTTGCATCGTTGGTCCTCATGTTCTCTTACAAAAAAAAAAATGTAGTAAAAATTCACAAAAAAAAAATCCCTAGAAATCTTTTTTAAAGAATTTCAAAAAAAAAAGAATTACAAACCTAAGCTTAAGCCTATCCCTAAAAATAGCACAAGATTTTTCAAATTTTTTTTTTAATTTTATAAGATTTCTTTGAAAAATTCTAATTTAAAATCTTTTTGAAGAAAAATCGGGAGGGAAATGAACTAATTATGAGTTAGGTGCAAGCAATGTAATTGTTGAAAGAAAAAATGAAGGCCCCCCAAAAAATGCAAAAATTAACAAATTTAAAAACAAAATTATTTTCCACCCCCTCCCCCGCCCTTACAATCGTGCGGTGTAATTGTAGTAGTTATGCGTTCCACTGAATATCGACAACAAATCGTCAATTTGTGCAATACGTTCCGTGCTGATCCGATAGGCAGCTGAGGTAACCTGAAAAAAAAAAAATCGAAATCTAAAAAAAAAAATTTTTTTTTCTAAACACACAGACCTCGTCACATGCTGCAAATGAAAAGGTTGGCAGTGTGTACGAATATGTACGACCGTCACAAGACTTTTGTGAATGGAAAGAAGGCGTCTAAAAGGGGGGGGGAAGAGAGTTAAAAATTGAGGAATTAAGAAGAGGAAAGGGAGAAAGAAAGAAGAAAAGAAGGAGAAAGAGAGAGAGAGAGCGACCAAGAGAAAAAAGAGCTAACAATAAGAGGGGTGAGGGATAGAGAGAGTGAGAGAAAAAAAAGAGATAAAGGTGGGAGAGCAAGGGAAACACAGGGAGAGAATGCTAGACAAAATAGAGAGGAATTTAGAAAAGGAAAAGGGAGAGAAAAAAGTGGGGGGGGGAGAAAGAGGAGAATAATATAATATGCTAGACAAAGAGAGGAGAATAGGAAAAGAAAAGAGATAAGGTGGAAAAAAGAAAGAAAAAGATAAAGAGGAAGAAGGAGGAAAGAAAAACAAAAAAAGTTAAGTGAGAGAGAAAAAATAAAAACGTTTTTCTTACTGTCCGTCTGACGCCAAACACGCGAATGTCATCCGGCAACAAATCGTTCAGCAACGCGGGACCGTCGCGCACAAACACATCATTCATTGGCAAACTCATCGAGACAATCTGTGGAGGGAAAGGGTCACGGGGGGGGGGTCGACTGGGCGGGGCGGAGTCGTTACTTAGAAGACCATCATTATGATTTGATGAAAAATTATTTATTTGTAGAAGAAAAAGATAAAATTTTAAAAAAACTAGAAAAAGTTAGAGATTTATAACGAAACAGAAATACAACGAAATTAAAATTATTTATAAAAATTTAATATAAATTTATGGATCAAATTAATAATTTTGAAAAGAAAGATGAGAACACTTCTAAATATTTACCTAATTTTGAATTTTTAATTCTTGATAACATTCGATAGCCCTTAGTGTTCTCTATAAGTTTACAAAATTTCAAAAAATTTCGTTAAGTTTCAAAAAAGTTATGGCTAGAGGAACTCAAAAAACCTTGGTTTTCGAGCATATTTGGCCCTAACTCTTTTGAAACTTGATGAAATTTTTTGAAATTTTGTAGACTGATAGAGAACGAATCATATCAAGAAATAAAAATTCGGTTGCTTTTCAGCTGTTATAAATAATTTTTCATCAAATCATAATGATGGTTTTTTAAGTAACGACATAGCCCCGACTGGGCGGGTGCACTTCATTTCCCCCCGCCGTTTCCTTTTTTCATAAGAAAATTCTAAGAGAAAAAAATTTTTTGAAAAATTTTCAGCGATTTTTTGGAAATTTTTTTGAAAAATCTTAGTAATTCACCATAAAAATTTCTCAAAAATAAAATTATAAATCGGCCTATTTTTAAAGAGCGCTAAAAAATGTATGCAGGCGCCACAAATTCATTCCAGCCTCAGACCAGGGTTCACCTGTCGCACTGCGGAGACGCTCCGGTCGGTGCGAGCGCAGCGTTGGAAATAAAATGTGAATGGGTCCTTGCGGTTTTCGTCCGTGATGAAATTGTGCTAAAATGGGGGGGGGGAGAATGCAAAAAAAAAAAAAATTTTTTTTTTAATTTTTTCGAATTAAAAACCAAATTCCAACAAATTGGACAATGAAAATTTAGGGTGCACTTCATTTCCCCCCCCCCGTAAAAATTTAAAAAAAGAAAAAAATTTGTTTGAAAAAAATTTCAGCGATTTTTTGGAAAATTTTTGAAAAAACTTAGTAGTTTTCGAAAAAATCTTTTCTTGAAATTTTCTTACTAAATTTCCTATGAATTTTTTTATGAAAAATTTCTAGGTTTAAAATTTTTTTTTAAATTTTTACGGGGGGGGGGGAAACGGCGGGGGGGGGAAACGACCTGCTCCCGAAAATTTATTTAAAATTGCTTATTTTTTAAAGACCATCCCCACCAGTTGCACCAACCTTGTGCATTGCGTCCAACAAATGCGATTCGATGGTTGGAAAATTGGCATTGTCATGTTGTAACTAAACAATAATTTAATGTCAAACAATCGACTTTATTGGGGAACATTTGGATATTTGAATATTTAAAAATTGTCTGTGGATCCCAAATGTCGCCCTAATTTCGGGGAACCAAGCAATGGACAGATTGATTGTCCACTTTTTCGGTGGTCGGTATAATTTCGTCTCGGCCAATTTCTAACTGCGGGCCATTTTTTCAACCGATTCCGAATCCATAACGCGAACTCGAACCAAAAATTTTGAATTTTCGACCTTTTGTTGAAGTTCGGGTCAACACCGTCTGTGAAATTTCGTAAAAAATCGAAGGGATAATAAAAGATTTTTAACGATGCCATGCATTTAAAATTGGGTACTAGTAGAGTTTGTATCCGCCAAAATTTTTCAAATTTTTTTTTTTTTTTTATTGTCGCAATTGCTTTTTAGATTAATGGAAAAGCTTAAAAATTTCACTCTTGCCGATTTTTTGGCAGTCATAGATCACTTTTTTCCACATACATTTCTGATTTTTTGTGGCGTAAGCAATTTGGAGGACCGGACATTTTTTATAATTTGTGGACCCAAATCGCGGAATTGTACCCAATAATCACATAAATCTCCTTTTATTTGTTATTTAAAGCAATTGCGACAATAAAAAAAAAAATTTGAAAAATTTTGGCGGATACAAACTCTACTAGTACCTAAAATTGAACCTGCATGCCGAAGTACTCATGGCCTTGGTAGGAGAGAAGCACGGCGTATTTTACCGTTTTGGGCCTTCGCTCCCTTTTCACCGCCACCGATGCATCGGCCGCATCAGCGAGGCCATCCTTGAAAATGGAAAAGAAAATAACAAATTGTTGGAATTTAAGTCCGGGGAAAACTGTGGCCTTGCAATAAAAATTTTAAATTTTGGTCCCTGTATAAAAAAAACTAAGGCCAAAATACTAAAAAAAAATATTGTCTAAAAAATATTCCGTTCGATATTTTGGGGGATTTAAAAAATAGGAATTTTTTTACAACATCATCTAAATAGGTAATTGCATGTTTTTCAATTCCTTCGAAACTCTTTAAAAAGCGGTGTAAAATCGAACAAATCTTTGTCTAGCCGATAAAAAATTTTAGAGAATGAAGGAGGGAAAACAAATTTTTTTTTCTAGAAATTTTTTAAAATATTTAATGGGCAAATGACTCATAATCACTTCGGCGGCGGTCCGTTTCCGTGTCTCTTTGGCCATCATTTGCATAAAGTTGGTCAACAACCGTCTAAGCATTCAATGAAAAGAAAGTTTTCGCAAGGCGCACAAAATTGGGGGAAGTGTTTTTGAATGAAAACAAAATTTCTTGCCCTTAAAAATGAATAATTTTTGGCTTTTTGGAATAGAAGCCGGTGAAAATTTTATGCAAAACTATTGAATAGGCTAGCAATAGAACAGACTTGCTTCGCTTCCTGAAATGGACAAAGCTTAAACAAAAAAAATCCCAGTCCCCAGAGCAACGAATCGAAATTTTTAAATTTACAAGAAATATAATGCCAAGTTCTCTTGATTTTTTTTTGCTTTCAAGGACGTCCTTGTTATTCAAGGACGAACCAGAGCCGGCCGATTTTACACGTACTTTCATTCATCATTTCTGTTGTCTTTGGACAATGAAAATTTAAGAGACCAAGATAGACAAGAAAAAGCTAGATATTTTCATTTGTCCAATAATTTTGATTTTTTCATTTTTTTTTCAAAAATTTTGGAAAAAACCTAAATTCTTTAAGACACATATAAAACGCAGAGAATGTTAGCGCCATCCTCAGCCTCAGCAGAACAAAATCACAAAATGTTGATGCCCTCCCCAACAAAACATCACAAAAAAATGTTGTTGCCATCGGCGGCCATGAAAATGCGTCGCAAATGCTCATTCAATCCGGCATGGCAACACCAATACGCATTTGTCCGCCGTAGCAAAAAGGGCAACGGCTTTTTTTACTGTGCCTATTGTGAGAAGGACATCAATGTGCAAACAATGGGCATTTCGGCGGTCAAATCGCACATTGACAACAACAAACATCGGCAAATGGAGCAGCAACAAATTGTCATGTCGGCGGTAATTGGAAATGCCGAGAACGGCGCCATTGTTGCGGCACATCAGCAGCAGCAGCAACAATATCAAATGAATAATCATAATTGTAATGCTGTTGGAGGAGTAAAGGCGGAAGAACCGCCGTTGCAACAACTACACCAACAGCTTTTTGGTACGACAAATTGCATGGGGATTTTACATAAGGATGAACCCCCAATTCGTGTACTTGGCCAAATCGTATACTGTTTTTGGAAAAAAAACGGTAACGAAACGATCTTTTGTCGAAAAATGGTACGGGTCGGAGCAATACGATTTGGTTTTTTTTACCATTTCTACCATTTGTTAAGTTGTATAGAGACCAATCATCAGCAGCAGGGCTGGGCCATATGCTTTTGGCCATAATTTATGAGCCAATTTTGGGTTCCGTAATTACGGATTAAATTAAAAAATTTTCATGCTTTCCGTGTAATTGTGAAATTGGTCTTGTTGAACAGAACAATTTTACCAAATTGATACCAACAACAAAAAACCGATAAATTTTACGACTTTTTCTTATTTTATTGCATTTTTTAATTTGTTTTTTTCCAAAAAAACAATTTCTTCCTATGCTAATACATATTTCATATAATATTTTTAAATTATCACATCTGATCAGCAGGCAAAATGACCAAAACAAAAAATCCCGGAAATTGGTGGTATTATTTTTACCGATTTGGCAATTCGACCGCAAAATGCAAGGTGGAAGGCTGTCCGTATATCAAAACGTTGAACGCATCGCGGAGCACCAATGTGCTGTCATTCCACCTGAAAAAGCATCACCCCCACCTTTTCAAGCAGCGCGAACAATTTTTGCAAGACGAGAGGCAAAGAGTGGACAAACTGTTCAACAACAATAACAACAACAGCAAAAGCAATAATAAGCCATTAGAAAAAGCATATGGAGGAGCATTTGCAAGTGAAAAAAGATTTGGGGAAAAATGAGAGAAATTTGGGCATTTAATTACCCATAATTACGGTGCTTTTAATGACAATTGACATAAATTTGCTTAAACGTCCCCAGCCCTGCTGAATGGATGGACTTTTGTTTTGAACTATTGCCGAGGCTCGGGTCTGAACTTTTTCAAACGAATTTTAGGGCTATGATCGGTTTCTAATTATGAAAGGTCGCAAAATTCAAGAATTTGATCATGGCAGTGGGCCAGGGTCGTAAAAAACAAATTAAAAATTTTTAAATCGAGAACAAAAAATTCGCAACAAAGAAATTTCTTGAGTCATAATCACTTGGACAATGACCCTGCCTCGTTTTCTTTTCTTAAAAAATAAATAAATAATTTTCAAAAAAACAGCCTCGAGTTCACATGACATGCAAATGGCAGCCTCAACATCAACAGTTGGGGAAGAAGCAGCAGCAGAGAATGGTTTGCAAAAAAATTTCAAATAAAGGACAAACGTAGCAAAACATCTAAGAATTTGTTTTACCCTAAAAATTAGGGTTTTACCAGAATCGCAGTATCACGAATCCCGGACTTTTGTCCAAAGGGGGAGGGAGGGCATTGAAAGCATAATCGAATTTACAAAAAAAAAAATCATTGCCCGAATTTGAAACTAATTGTTTTGGCAACAACACCTTTTCATAGGGTTTGAGGGTCGCTAATCATGAATACGGACGGCATCTATTTCGACCCATTTCGAACTCCGAACCCGAGTTCGAACAAAAAGTCAAAAACTCAATTTTCAACTAAATTCAATTTTTTTTTTTTTTTTTGCACAAAGAGATTCAATTCGAATTCGGAGCTAGAAATGGGTCAAAACAGATGCCGAATTCGTGATTGGCGACCCCGAAAACCTAAGGAAAAGTGTTTTATCCGACTCTATAAAAATTATATATGTTTTTTAAATTTTGGGGGACAAACCATATAAGAGCCCCCCTCCCCTTTACAGTGCACCACACCAATCAGAAATTGCAGCAATCGGCAACCTCAGCGGCGGAAGGTGGTGGCAAATTTTCCGATTTTGAGGATGGAAGTGACAATGAATTGTTCATTTCCACCACCACCATCAACAACAATGATGGTGATGATGATGATGATGAGGAGGAAGAGGAGGGAAAGGAAGCGATTCCATGGCACGGGGGCGGCAAATATGCCAAATGTTTTGAGCAAATTGTCAGAGATGGCACATTGGTGGCCAAAGTCCGGTGCCTCATCTGTGCCAAAGAATTGAGCACCAAAAGCCGAACAAGCATAAGATAGGTATACCATATTCGGCCAATAATGTCGATGATATCCCAATTTTTTAGAAAAAATTTTGTCCAGAAAACTCCAAGACATATATTTTCCAAGTTTCGGGGTCGCTCTAAGCACGAATTAACAACATCCATATTCGGACAAATAATATAAAACATAAATTCGGACAAAAATTGTTGATTTGGACCCCCAATTTGTTCGGGCTTTATTTAGGGGGGGAGGGGGGTTGCCGAGGTACCTTATTGAATTTTTTTTTTTCAAATTTTACAGTCTAAAAAAGCGTCCGGGTGACGATTTTTGGATACACGGAGTTTTTACATCCCCCGCCAGGATGGTGTGGAAAACTTAGTTCGAAATGGCATTTTTATACAAAAAATAATGGAAAATTTTTTAAAGAGCACAGCAAATTGCACCAGTTGGTTGCCGAATCAGGCATTTTTGACCATTCGCAAGAGGGCATTTTTGACGGAATGATGCCGGAGGCGGTTGGCACTGCGTTAGTGGAAGAACGGACGCCAATTGTTATCCCATTTCGACGCCGGGTTACGACCACGGAAATGATGCCATCAACATCAGCACAACAGAAAATGGTCCTATCGAAATTTTGAAGGCATAATAATTGGAAAAAATGAAAAAAAAACCAGCATGGGGAGGGTGGAAAAATGTGTCCGAAAAAACCAAAAAAAAAAATTGAGAAACTTTTGTTTAATTACCCCTCTGATATTTGAAAAAAATTTAGAAAAGACGTCCTTGGATCATAATAGTAGCTCACAAATTTGAATGAATCGCCTAGCCAAATACCAGGGATGATATTCCAAGGCCACAAAATACTTTGGGAAATCGAAATTCAGAGGCAGAGGCCCAAAAATTTTTCGGAAGTCGGAATTCCGAGGCCCAATAGTTTTTCCGATTCCGACACCAAAAATTTCGAAATTCCGTGCCGTCCCTGCCACATACTGTCTGGCAATAAAAGCAATTAAAATTAAATTTTTTATAATATTTAAATTGTGTCCTTTTTAAAGCGTAGCCAATCGGTGGAGGACGACATTTTGAATGATGAAGAGCTGCAGCAGCAGCAAAACTTGGCACATTTTGATTGGAACAAACAGAAAATTGAACTGCAAATTTTGGAGGCCGAACTCATTCAGAAACAGTTGTCCAATTTCCAGCGGTGCACTGAGCTTGGCATACCAGCTCGTGTAAATTAAAAAAAAAATTAAATAACGACATGAAAGCCTAACTCTCTCTTGGCACAGCCTTCGTTTATTGGAATTTCCTAAAAAAAAATTAAGAAAATGAGGAATTTTTTTGAAAATTTATTGTCCCTCGTCACCTCAATATTGAAATACCCGAAAAAAATTAAGAAGATGAGAACAAAGTTTAGAAATTTTAATATCTCTAATACGCTAAAAATTAAAGGTGGCAAATTTTAAAAATTTAATGTCCTTCGTCACCTCGTTATTGAAAGGTCCCCTTGGTCAAAATTTTGCACACCTTTTTTCGCTTAAAAATGAAAAATTTTGGAAATTTGTTGAAATTTTTTTTTTGGAAATTCTCATTTGCACAGGTCCATTTTCACTTTTAAAATGAAAATTTTGAAGGTGTTGAATTTTTTTGGAAATTCTCCAACTCCATTTGCACAGGTCCATCTTCCGGTTGGCATTGTGCCAAGTGGCTCACAATCAGCGACCGGATGGAACCGCCGCTTTGCCACCTTTTCAAATGCGCACGCGCTTCAGCAACATTCCCCCGCAGGAAGGCAACAACGACAAATGCCGCATGGGCACGCGGACAACGGCTCGCGCGACAACGGCGGCATTGCCGGAATGTTTGCTGCTGCTGGCGATGACGACGACGGCACGCCTTGCGATTTCGTGGCATTTGCCGACATTTAATTAAAAAGAGCCCCGAGCTTTTCTTAATTTGTCATTTTGTTTATAGATAATAAGTATTATTATGCGTTCCTCTTTTTTTATATACACAAATTGTGCGTTCCTTTTCAATGTAAAAAAAACTAATTTTTCTGCCCATGGGCAAAAAAATATCGATTTAAAATTTTCAAATATTTAAATAGTTATTTTATAATTATATGATACATTTCAAAAATCGTTAAGGAATTAAAAAAAAACAACAAAAATTGTTGAGCCATGGAAAGTGCGGACGAAAAGCCGCCGCCGGTGACCAGCAGCGGCGGCACCAATGCCGCCGCCGCCACCGCTGCGTTAGCAATGCAAAAAATTGTCCAACAACACGCAGCAACCATCGCGAACCAAGTGCAGCAACAGCAGCAGCAACAAACAGGCACAGAATACAAACAAACAAATGCATATTTTGGGAGACAAATTATGGAAAAATATCGAGTACTAAAATTGCCGGAAAAATTGGGTACTTCCGTGTTTTGCTGGTACTTGTGGGTTTTGTGTCAACAAAAAAAATTTTTTTTTTTGTTAAATTTTATTTGAAATTTATAAAAAGTTCTTTCTATAGGTTATCGGTGTCGTAGAATCCGAATCTGATATCCATTACGACCCATAACACGGATTTGGCGGCATATAAGCAACGATGATGTAAAATGCTTTCCCACTTCATTGCAGACTATTTCCTTATCAGCAAATAGCCTCCTGCCTCCGCCCACACCCTTTCCACTCATTTTTTGGTCGAGACTCACAAGTCATAATTGTGTTATCAATGCGAGAACAAACAAAATGGGCATGCAGAACGGCAATATAATTTCTTGCGCTGATAATCATAATTAGGAGAAAATTTTAAAAATTTGGATTTTCGATTTTTTTGTTCGAATCCGGGTTCGGGGTTCGAAATGGATATCAGATTCGGATTCTACGACACCGATAACCTATAGAAACAACTTTTTATAAATTTCAAATAAATTTAACAAAAAAAAAATTTTTTTTGTTGACACAAAACCCACAAGTACCACCGTTTTGCTACCCCCTCCCCCCTAGGAAAATAATAAAAATTCATTAGGCTAGGACTGGCTTAGGCTTGCTTCGACCTGCTGGGCTCTCATAATTTGTTTCTCGTTGAAGTTTCTTCTTCCGCTGTCGTCGCCCCTTCCGTGGGCACCGCTTCATTACCCCAATACCATGTGAGCGCGCCGCACCAGAACATGCCGGGCAGCAAGTACCAGCAACTGTTGCTGTTCATCGATGAATTGGGGCGTGTCATCCGTAAATTTTTTTTTTTTTGGTGGAATTTGAACGTTTTACATGCTTTTTTCGACAAAAAAACGCCAAAAATTGACGACTGACAATTGGAGTTAGTTCAGTGCGCTTTTTCCATGAATTTTTTTTTTGTTTCATAAAATTTGTTGAATTCAATTAAAAATGGACCCCGATAAAATCTTCATCTGTTAAATCAATAAGTCAGGAAATTTCCAGTTGAAAAAAAAGAAATTAAGCTTAATCCTATGCTATGAGATGAGCACAGTTGAAGATACATTTTTAAATGTTTGTTTAATTCTTTTTTTTTTTTTTGGTTTTGTGAATTCTTTTATTTTTGTATTTAGAATCCCTATTTTTTCAAAAAATCGCATAAAAACAAACAAATAATTCTATGATTCAGCATCAATTATTATAATTTTTCATATTTCCTAAAATAAAATCCCCGAAACAAAGACCCTCACCCTTTCGAAGAGTGTCGAAATATAAATCCTCATTTGTCAGCTCCTCAGGAGGCTATATTTAGGGAATTGCGGTAAAAAGAAAAATGATGGCATTTTTATAGACGCCGGGGGGGGGGGTCAATGATCGTCATTTGTTCTTACTTTTGTTTGATTTCCCATCCATTCTTTCCCCCGCATCATTTGATCAAAAATTTTGGGTCTGATCAGCAGGGGTTGATCACCTGCTGCTGCTGCTGGTTCTGGCCCTTCTCCCCTCATAAATATTTGATTGGACTCAAAAACTCTGATTGGACTCATAAAACTCGATTGGACTCATAAAGTGCACTAGAGCCCGGAATTCTATCCAATGAAAAATTTCTCTCCTCTCAAAAAAAATTTCAAGGGTAGTTTCAATTTTGGGTACTTCTTCGGAATAGGTGCCCCGCCGGAAAAATCAAAAAAATTTTCATCAAAATTTTTTTGTTTCACACCCAAACAGGCCCCACGTACAACGCGAATCGCAACGCGCAGGAACGCCTGAAGCGTGACATTGTGCAGGCGCGGCTGTTGGTGCGCGAGTGCATGGCCGAGTTGGAGCAGCAGCGCAAGCAGCAGCAGACGTGACAGGACGGAGATAGAGAGAAAGACGACAGACAAATTACCGATTGATTTTTTAATGTATTGATTGACCAGTTTTGTACCAAAAATCTTCTCTTTTTTCTGGATTGATGCACAACGATGGGAATTGTTCAAAAAATTTCTTGCAGCTTCGCACTTCAAAAGTTTGGACTTAAAACGTAGAATTAAAAAAATTATGCTTCATTTCGAGCGATAAGCCTTAAGATTTTTCAAAGGTGAAGGGTACTGATCCGGAATTTTTCAAAATTTGCCATTTTCCAGAACAGACTGATGCGCACACAACTTTTTACTATTTGGTTTTTTTTTTTGTAAGATGTCCTTTCGGCCTAAAAATCAATGTATTTTTTCCAAAATCGGTTAACAAACTTTAATAAAAATTTCCAGGATTTTACCCGACTTCGCCTATCGGCACTACAAAGACCACAAACCCCCTCAATTTATTTAAAAGACGGAATGCCAAAATTTTTGAATAAATTTATAATAAAATCAATCAAGGTCATTTTGTGGTCAAAATCAGTTATTTAATTGATAAAATTTTCAAAAAAAAGGCGCCTATCTGCATAGACGGACCCCTTTGTTCCTAGTTTTTGAAAAAATTGCGCTGAAAAAAAGCATTTTTGAAAAGCAAAAAATAGTCAAATTTTAAAATGCAGGATTTGCAGGATTAATCCGGCCGGATCCGGTCCTGCAAAAATTTTTGAATTCCAATCCTGCAACAGGATCCGCGAATTTGAAATTTCCGTGCTCTAAACTACTCCCATCCGAATTTAGTGACAAAAAATTTTCACTTACAATGTTTATTCGCACACACATAACATATACATACATATATATATCCATACACGCAAATAATTGAAATGACAACAGTTTTTTGGGGGGTTGATCATGTGGGTTAATTAGAGAAAAGACACCATAAAACATTTTGCGGTGGCGACAATTTTTTTTCTCCACACGCATCGTTCTCAGGGCTGGCTCTTCTGCCGCTGATGACGTGTTGCACTAGTTCTGCGGCTGCGATCCTTCCGCCTGTCGCTTCAGCCAGTCGTACACCGCGCCCATGGAGTATCGGTTGTTGCGCTTCGGGTCCCAGATGTGCTGCATGACGAACTCGACGAACTTCGGAGGCGCGTCGTGGGGAAATTCCAGCCGGTATCCGTTTGTCACCTGCAAAGGGGGAAGCGATTAAAAATGGAAAATTTTTTGGGTTTTCACTCACCGCTGCCGCGACCTCGCTTCCGCTCAACTGCGCGAACGGCGTCTCGCCATTGTTGAAGACTTCCCAGCACAGCACGCCGAAGGCCCACGTGTCGCTCTTCTGGGTGAAGCTGCGGTCCCTCAGAGCATCCGGCGACATCCATTTGACGGGCAGTTTTGCGCCTCTCTCGATTTGCTTTGAAAGTGCCTTGGTCGCCATGCCGAAGTCCGAGATTTTCACCTGTGGGGAAAAATGAACAAATTTAGACGTTTCATGACAAAAAAAAATTTTTTTTGGTGCTTTTTCACCCACCACGCCGTCCGTGTAGAGGCAGTTTCTGGCAGCGACGTCGCAATGGATGATGCCCTTCGAGTGGATGTGGTCCAGTCCGCCAGCTGCGCCGAGGCACATGTAGAGTTTGACCCGCGCGCTCCGCCGCTGCTGCTTCAAGTAGTTGGTGAGGCTGCCGTCCGTCGCCAGCTCCATGACGATCATCAGGGGCTCCTGGCCAACCGCGACGCCGTAGAACTGGATGACATTGGGGTGTCGGAGCTGCCGCATGACTCGCGCCTCATTCATGAACTCCTTGATCTGAAAATTAATAATATGCGGACGCAGTCTTCCAACCCACCCCCCCTTCCTCACTTGCTCTTTGGTGCTCGTCTGAGACACCTCTTTGATGGCCACCGCCGCTCGAGTCCCCTGCTGATCCACGTAGACGCCACTCTTGACGATCCCGAACGTGCCGCGGCCAAGTTCATTGCCCAGGATGATTGAAGTGTGCGACAGCTCCCAGTGCGCGCGGGGCACGGCCCTGATGAGAGCGACGTATTGTTGCTGAAAAAAAGGGAAAATGAAAAAAAAAGATTCCAAGCTGTTTGACTTACGGTGGTGACGGAAACTCCGGTGCGCAGATAATTGTCGACGAATCGTTCGATTGTTCGGAAGCCCTTGTCGGAGTTGAGGTCCACGGTGAACATTCCTTTGTGTCGGCGGAAGATGACGTGGTTCAGCAAGCCGCCGACGTTCACCGACAGTGCATACACACGCTCCGTGCCCGAAATTTCTTCTGTCATGCGCACCAGGAAGTCCCCATCGTTCGGCAGCAGCTCCACTACGTCCTCGCGCGGCAACTAAACAAAGTTGAAAAGACATTGAAATGTGGAAAGTGGGGGGGGGGGGGACGGTGACTGCTCCTCACCAGTCCGTGGTAGTAGGGCAGTTTCCACATGTCAACGTCCATTGTGCTTGGAGCCGGTGCGCACGCGTCGGTGGTGTAATAAAATTGAAATACGAGAAATAATGGGAGAGGGAAGTGACAAAAGAGTGAAATCGCATCCCTTTTATGTAACCACAAAACATCTCAAACCCAGCAATTCGAAAAAGTGATTGTAAATGAAAATTTTTTTTATATAAATCCGGCCGGATTAATCCTGCAAATCCTGCATTTTCCAAAAAATGCAGGATTGCAGACTGGGATCCTGCAAAATCCTGCGCAGGATACGGTCCTGCTCCGGGCTCTAGTTGCAGCTACATACATACTTTTAGTACTCAAATGGGTAACTTTTAGTACTCAAATGGGTAACTTTTAGTACTCAAATGGGTTAAACATTCGCAAATTAGGCCATAATTAAAAATTTTATAATTTGAGTATGTCTAAAATTTATCCGTTTTATTCATTTGTAATTATTAAAATGTGTAAATATTATAGTTTTCCTCCTTTTAAATCCTTTAAATTCCATTTTAACATCAGCCTAGTCAAAAATTCGAGAAATTATGAAAAGTCAAATTTTTCGAATTCGGTTTTTAGGCTAAAAATGGTTTAAACAATTTTTTATTGAAGCACTGATGACTTTAAAGTTCATTTTAATGTATTTAGACCTTGTTCGACCAGAAACCAAAATCCGAAAAATTTGACTTTTCGACTTTTTGTTCGAGTTCGGGTCCGGAATCCCGAATTGGCAATATGGATGTCGTTTTCGTGATCAGCGACCCCGAAAACCCCAGAATACTTGTTTTCAGGTGTTTTTAAACCAAAAAAAAAAAAAATGTTGAAAAATTTTGACTAAAAAAACGGATACAAACTTAATTAGTACCGCCAAAATATGTCTAACAGAAAAGAATTTTTAAAGGACAAACATCAAAAAACATCGGAAAATTTCAAGGAGAGTAAAACGGGATTCTCGTATTTTTCCCTTTCCCGTAATGTCATCGTTATTCATTTTACTATTCTTTGCAGATGAAGAGCATTAGCGATCTTTGCGATGAAATAAATCTACGTTTAACGATCAACAATGGGCTGATGAATGCTGGATGGAAAATGATGGAGAATGCCGTCATTTCTTTGTGGAGTAATTAAATACTTTAATAGGAAGATGATTTTCTAATTACATTGGACGTCGTTCAGATTGCCAAATGGACTTTTCACACTTGAAGAGAATGCAATCAGAACACGAGGCAACCATCGGATTGTTGGCTTTGAAAATCAACAAACTTTTGAAGACGAACGATGTTGAAGTGGTCGCTGAAACAGGTCCATTGGCTTTTTCACCGCAAATCCGAAAGTTTCCACTCATCATTGTTCCCCCTTTCAGTCCAATCGAACAGTTTCAATGCAAATGCCCATCAGAAATTGCTGCAGCGTTTGCGTCATGCGATTGAGGACACCAACGCGGACGCTGACCGTCTGGAGAACGACTACTTCTTGTTGCAGGAACAAATAGCAGCAATGAGACACCAATTGGTTGTGCATTTACGCCGTCAATTGGAGCAGCAGCAGAAGAAGATAAACAAGGAACAACAGCAGGAAGAGGAGGGAAAAGAGTGGGAGAAAGTGAAAGAGGAGCGGAAGACGGACAAGAGCAAAGGGAAGCGGACGAAGAGAAAGATGGAGGAGGGGGAGAGAAGGAAGAACGGCAGAGAGGATGGGCAGAAAAGGAAGGCGATCTATCACATCTATTAGGATTCATGCTTTCATATGTGCTTTTTAATGTCACAGAAATGTGTAAATATTCTGAAAAAGAGTAAAAACGGCAATTGTGATTTTAGGTACACTATATTCCGCCCTTCCTATTATTCCCCTCTTTTTAAATTTTTTTTTGAAAAATCTCTAAGTTTTGAAAATTTCATGCCAACTTGTACAAAAGGCAACTATGTCTTAGGATTAGGCTTAGGCTTGCTCGGGCTTAGGTTTAGGCTAAAGCCTTGGCTTTATTTTGTAAAATTTGAGCTCATTTTTGTACGGGTTACCAAAGGGGGGACCTTATTGTTTTGCAAAATTTTTTTGAGATAAAAAATCGTGAATATATTTTTTATTCGTCATAATTATGCTGTTAATACTTAATATTCATCATTATGTGTCAAAAAAACAAAAAAAAATTTTTCCAAAAAAAAGTGAAAAAAATTTCAAAAAAGTACTCTTTGCAACTAGCGCCAGATTATTGGTCCCAGAAAAAAAGAATAAAAATTAAAAAAAAAACAATTTTTAGGGGTTATTTGATGCGCTGAGCACGAATATGACATCCATTTCGACCAATTGTCATTTTATGTAGATTCGAACATACATAAAGTAAAAATAAAAATTTTAAATTTTCGACTTTGTTCGAAATCTGGTCCGGGGTTCGAAATGGATACCTTATTCGTGATCAGCGACCTTGAAAACCTCAGGGAAGACTTATTTAGATGACTTTTAAAAAATAATTTATTTTTAAGTAAAAAAATAAATTAAAAAATTGTTCGAATCAGGGTTTGGGGTTCGAAACAAAGTCAAAAATGGATTTCATATTCGTGCTCATTTGTCAGCACATCAAATAACCCCTAAAATGGTTTTTTTATTATTTATTTTTCTTTTTTTTTGTGGGACCAATAATCTTCACAATTGCCGTAAAAACAACATCAAGTTTGAAAAAAAAGATGGATGAAAATTTTAATTTTAGGTCATAATTGAAAAACAAATTTTCTTGAATTAATGAATGCAATTAGAGAATCCTACGGGCTATTGAATGATACAAAGTTTAAAAATTTTATTTCCGGTGAATTAATAAAAAAATAACTGCAGCCAAGCGGGCTCAAACTCCACCCCCATCTCATATGACCCTCAAGAGCTAGTAATTACATTTCAAAAAATCGTAAATAACTAAAAATTTGACTTTTCCAGACATTCAATAGCTCATTCAGATGCTCATTTTGAGCTCTACAACATCTGTGCGTGTGTCTTTTACGCCCGACTACCGTATATGCTCTAATTATAGCCCAGTCTCTATTAATCCCGCAGTCTCCAATTATCCCCCAGTCTACGAGGTGTTTTGAAAAATAATCCCTCTATCATAATCCCCCAGTCTCTAATTATCCCCCCTTTTCTGAGGAGGTTGAAAAATAATCCCCCATGGGCTATAATTAGAGCATATACGGTAATTACTTAAAATTTTGGAAAAAACAAGTACTTGATAAAAATACATCATAGATAAAATCAATATTTTGCAAAATCCGAGCTCAGATTCGTAATCAGCGCATTTTTCAGCCTAGAAAATCTGCTTCTTAAATTTATTTTTCGAAGAAACCACACAACTTTACCATTGCCGCTAAATCTGAGCTCAGCATTTCAAAATTTTATTTTCCGACGGGAGAACTTAAGGCAGAGTTTTGATTGATTTATCGTTCCGTGGTCATTGAAATACATTT
This sequence comes from Heterodera glycines, assembly GCA_004148225.2. NCBI lineage: Eukaryota > Metazoa > Nematoda > Chromadorea > Rhabditida > Heteroderidae > Heterodera > Heterodera glycines. The sequence goes on along the minus strand of CP049708.1, from coordinate 861,581 downwards.
CATGATGATGAATAAAACGGAACACAAT
>CP049708.1:786007-860523 GCA_004148225.2 Heterodera glycines | reverse complement strand
TCATCGCGTCAAAAAAATAATAATTTTTTATTGCATTTTTTAAAAGAATTTGGGAATTTTACATGAAAAATTCGAAAAATGCTAAAATATTTTTAAAAAATATTGAAAATCCAAACCCAAACATATTTTTTCCGATATTTTTTGGAAAATTTCTCAACAAAAATTCAAGAAAATCAAAAAATACACCCTAAGAATCGACCTAAAAGGGGATAATTGGAGACGGTGGGATTAATGAAGACGGGGTGATAAAAAGAGCAAATACGGTATGTGCCCGTGCCTTTTATATGCCCAAACGTAAACACAAAACAAACAAACACAAATAAATATGGTCAAGCAAAACAAACAAACAAAAATTAATATTTCATTACATTACACTGACGCGGGGGGGGGGAGACGAAAGTTTCCAAAAATGGCCTTGGTAATGGGCCGGGGGGGGGCAGCAGTTGTTTTTCTTCTCCCGAAGAAAAATTGCCTATGTAAACAAAGCGAGCAAAAAATTGTTTTTCCAATACATATAAACCACCACACTCATTTTGGTGGAAGAAATTGTGAAAGAAATGGAAGAAAAATGTTGGAAAAGGTCATAAAAATTCGTTGTTTTTTTAACATTTCTCAATTAAAAAAAAATGAAAATTCGTCCCATGTACATTTGCGCCCCGGACATTTGCGCCTGCCTATGTCCAAAATCGGGTTCAGACTTTTAGTTTTTCAATCCTTGAGTTAGCCTAAACTGCATTAAAATTAAGAAAAGAGAATTTTTTAAAATTAAGAAAAGAGAATTTTCTATTTTATTAGGAACAGCAATTCTGTTGTTTGAATAATTGGTAATTTTTTCAAAAATTTATTGAAAATTATCAGGCACAATCACTTGCTACTTAGGCGCTATCAGGGATTGAAAAACTAAGTTTGAGCCCGTTTTGGACATAGGCGCAAATATCCGAGGCGCAAATGTCATGTAACAATCACCTCTACAAAAATGTGGAAATTACTAGACTCTGCTGCTGGTTTGTTACAACCAATTCCCGAGTCTCGAAGAATTTCTCGATTTTTTTTTAGTCTCTCTGCCAGAGTTCACGCGTTTATCAGTGTCGAAACAAAAAAATGAAATTTTACACGAAAAAGGAATGCAATGATGACTGCTGGTTGTGGTGGTGCTCTGCTGATGGCGGGACATACTAACATATGCAGAAAAGATGAAGGCCATCAGTGTGAATTAGGGTTCGAGCCCCGCCCCCGCCCCCGTGACTCTTACCCCCGCATCCCCCGCCCCCGTGAAAAGCCACCCCCGCCCCACGGGGCTCGAACCCTAGTGTGAATTGAAAAGACCACCACCCTCCTCCATATAGATAGATAAAATTCACGCAAAAAACAAAAAAAAATGTTTTCAATCGTTTTTCTACCACAGAGGGAGGGGGCTTAGGTAGGCAGAGGAAGCGCGTGAAAATGATGTGAAAACGCAAAAAATTTAGGTTAGAAGAGGGGGAGGAGGGGGAACTAATGAAAAAATTGGGCGGGGGAGGAACGACGACGACTAATGATGATTTGATGATGAGGTGATGGTGGTGGGCTGTGTCACGACTCACGACGACACCATTTGTGTGGCGAAACTGAGTTGTTGCACCGCCACCGCTTTTTTTTTCTCTTTTCGCCTCGTCGGGCATGCATTTAATGCCACGACTAAGACCGTACAAACCAAACGGCGTCGACGCGGCGGGCGGCGCCGCGGTGGCGACCCCCCCCCCCGTCGCCTGGGGGGTCGGCGGGTCGCCGCGTCGTCGAGACTCTCGTCAATCATTGGGGCAGAAAAAAGAAAGAAAAGAAAAACGAAATGATGAAGACGGAATAACAACAAGCTATATAGCATAGAATGTAGCAGTGGCCGGTCGGTCGGCCGGCCGAGAAAGAAACAAACAAACAGAACGCCAGAGGAAAAAAAACCCGAAATTCAAACAAAATGTCAAGACCGGCATAATCAAAAATGGCGGGCGGGCGGGCGGACGGACGGATGGATCCCAAGTGGATCCCAAGTAGGAGGTGCGTGGGGCGTTTGGGCAATGGGGACGGGGAATGTCCAAACGAGAAAATCCCCCCGGGCGTCCAACGAAAAAGCAATTCGAGAATTTTTAAATTTTGATTAGAGAGCAGCAGCACTCACATCGCAAAATGGTGGTGGTGGTGGCGGTGGGGGTAAACATCAAAACATCAGCAGCAGATTGAGCGGATTAGGGTGGGCGCAAAGGGATGGGCGCCTCGCAATGCCAAAACAAAAATCCTCCAAAACAGCGGAGTAAAAGTTGATTAAATTAGGGTGCCAATCCCGGCCGGCCGGCATCGGTGGAATTGCGAAAAACTAATGTGTGTTTTAGAGTCGGGAATATGCCAAGAAAATGTGGCCAGAATTGCCGAGGTTTTTGTGATACAATTGTGTTCCGAGACTCCTTATCATTCTCGAGCAAATCCAGGTGCAGAAAGGCAGCATAATTATCGTGTTCACACTCGATTATCGGCTTTTTTGCAAAAACGAAGAGGCTAATAGAGGGAAAGGTGACAAATTAACTGCTAATGAAGGCACACAAACTCTCGGATCCGGCCTCGAGCTTTTCTTCGTTACATAGTATTAATATGTTTATAAGCCAGAGAACACATGAACAGTATCGAGCTTCTTTTATGTGTAGAAAACCTTGGCTTGGTAAAGAAAAGAGAAAAAGATAAACAGATAATATTTCTCGACCTGGAAAAAAGACAATGAGTTTAAATGCCAATGAAGGGGGCCCAATTCTCAGACGTCTTGTCTCGTACTTCTGTTCAAAACAAACAAAGACTCTATTCTGTCTCAACTCTCGAGAGAATTCAGTCTCGAGCTTCCTCCTCTCACTCACTTCCTTCTCGAGCATCTCGGCAAATTGTTGCTTCCCATTCTCGAAAGAATATTTGGCTCGGGAAAACAACAATTTACACTGTGTCCAAAAATATTGCAATTATTTGGACATTTTGTACGAATATTTGTTCAGAGAATTCGTCGGACTTCCCGTTGTTAAGCCAAAATTTGTGCATAAAAAACGCCAAAAGGAAATGAATGGGTCAATAATTAATGTGGTGAATTATTTGGCCAAAATTTCATGTTTTTGTTTTGATTCAAATTTGAAGAAAAATAATTTGATTATTTCAAAAGCAAACCCTAAATTATTGAATAAGAAAAGATTGAATTATGAAGCACAGAAAATTGAACAATTAGTGCCAATTAATGAATTGGTTTTACAATTGGCAATTGATGCGGCCTATGAATGGCCACCAAATCAAAGTGTGGACAGATTTATGCGACAAATTTTTAATCAAAATTTGGACGGAATGCTTAAAAGGGCGGCAGAAAGGGCACAAAAAGACAGTTCAACCTCATCATCGGATGCTTTGGATTTTGGCCTAATCACTCGTAACATTTTTAATTAAATGGCACTGCAAATTTTCGGAGCCACTAGGGCATTTGAAAAATATACCAATTGGTCAGGCTAATCAACGCATAGTAAAATTTTTGACACAAAAAAAAAATTAAAAATTTTGCGAATAATTAAAATGAATTTATTTGTTTGCAATATTTTTGTTAATTACCTACTTCGGGTTGAACCATGTTTAAGACAAAGAAGATGCTTGAATTTAAGGACTGTTGGATTTTATTGACGATGAGAAGAAGAAAATGGAGATGAAAAGGCAGAAAACGGAAATGGTCATAGAGTTCAACAAAAGGAAGAGACATTTCAGTGCTGAGTCTAGTGCCAAAAGTTTGGGAATAAGTTTAGATACCTTAAGACGCTGGAGGGAAGAATCACGAAAATAGAGTTACCTTAAGAATCGAAGAAGGACAAAGTTCGCAAAAATTGAATTTTTTAAGTGTTGGATGAGTGTTGTGTGATGTCTAAAGAACGAAAAAAAGGTAAAAAAATATTTCAAAAAAGGCATAAAAATCCTTAAATAGGCATGAAAAACGGAATTTAAAACTGTTTTAAGGAAATCAGGGAGCAAAACACGTAAAACTTAATCAAAAAACTAATTTTGATCATTTACCACCAGCAGCAGCAAGCACAAAGCAGCATGAGGAGAAGCGGCTCTCCGGGCTGGGCTTTGAAGCTGGCTGCTGTTTGTTGTTGATGAAGAGAGAGAAAAAAACGAACTTCGCCGCGCCGCCCTTCGACCCCCTTTGGGGTCATTTCTTAGGGGTGATTTTTTTATCGCATTTTTGTTAAGGTTTTTTTGGAAAAAAACAAAACAAAATTTTTTGATTTAATTTTTATCTGCTTTGCAACCTCAAAATTTAATTTAAAAAATTTTTATTTGCCTATTTTTTGCAAATGAGTGCCGATGCGCCAATTGAGTCCCGCAGGGGAAATTATATAACTTTTATTTTCACTGAAAATTCCAATAAATAATAATAGAGGAGCAAGCCCTCTATATTTTAAAGTTCCTCATACAAACTATAAAAAAAGCTTTTGTAAATAAATTCCAAAAAAAAAATCACATTTTTTCCCAGGATTTTAATGGACCATAATTTTTTGAAAATTGTAACTATAGGACCCCGACTCTTCGGGGGTGAGAAAATTCGGGGACGGAGTGGGTTTGTCGGGATCAGCTAGGGTCCAGGGTATGGATAAACCTCCCGAAAAATAGCCGAAACTTTCGGGGTCGGGGCCATTACCCTATTTTTTTAAATCTTCGCCAAAAATTCTAATGGACCAACAAAGAAAAAAAAAACAACTGCTTGTCCTCCTGGCTGGCACATATTGGCGGCGTAAACAAATCCATTAAAATTGGGGTTTTTTTCGAAAAACTGGCTTAGCTAATGCATATTTGGAATATTGGCGGATTTAACTAACGCGCTGGCGGATTTCTTCAACTAACAAACAGGGTGGCCAAAAACTGTGGCATTTTTTATCTCGGCACCCGAGCTCCGAGATCACTTTTCTTAAGAACCCAGGGGGTGGCTCAAATAATTAGTTAAATTAAAAAATAAACAGTGAAAATTGTGATGTCTGGTTGGGAGGGACACTAATCACGGGACTCAGTCATATATAAATTGGAAAATAGGCTCAAAAGGCTAAAATTTAGAAAAATAAATTTTGAACACGAATTTTTAAGAACATTTTTCATTTCTTAGGGGTGTTTTTTCTGAAATTTTGGAGGTCGATTCTTAGGGGGCGTATTTTTGTACACAAGATAACAGATAAAATTGTTTCCTCCTCAGGTTTATCCGCTTGGGGGGATTTGGCACGGCGCGAATTGAGTCCCGAGGCCGAGTGAGTCCCGAGGGGTGGAGCCAACAAAAAGAGCTAGCAAAAGTTTGCACTATATGTGCAAGTTTTGTCGAAAACGGAAGTTTTAATTGTTGTTCTTATTCATGAGTAGGGCTAATATTTTTAGGTTTTTACCTATTTTTTTCCTGAGCTCCCCATGGCCTGAAACGCACGAAAACATGTTTTTTGGGGGATTGTTAAGCTACTTTTCGAGTTATTAGCACCTATTTTCTAGGTTTTTATTTTTAGCACCTAAAAAACCTAAAAAAAATTTAAAAAACTTATTTTCACCTATTTTGGCGTTTTGCCCAAAATTTGTTAACAAAAATGCAATAAAATAGAAAAATACACCCGTAAGAATCGACCCAAAAATTTTTCAAAAAATACATCCCTAAGAATCGACCCGAAAATTTTCAAAAATACACCCCTAAGAAATGAAAAATTTCTCAAAAATTTATCTCCAAAATTTATTTATTTATTTCTTGACAAGAATTTGTGATTTTAAAATTTTTTAGCTCAATACTGATTTGGCCTAATTTTTTTACTTTTTTGAATAAATTTTGTCTTTTTACACCCCTAAATTCGGAACTTTTTGGCACCTATTTTCCATTTTTAGCACCTATTTTGGGGGTTTTTTAGAACCTAAAACCTACCTATTTTGGCTGTTTTTAGCACCTATAAATATCAGGCCTATTCATGAGTCAGACAGAGCCTAACGGCATGGGACTCATTTGTCCGTCTCTCTGTGTTAAATGAGTAAAAATGCCTTTTACGGGTAAATAAGCAATGTGCCAAAATTCAAAATCGAACTCTAAAGGTCTCGGGCTCAAATCAATTAGCATTAATGATGGAAATCAATGTTTTAGGCCACATTTGTTCATTATCAGATCCCCTTAATCAGAGTATTTTAGACTCGAGTCTCAATTCCAGATTCATTAACGCACCCGATAATTACCTATTAAGAATTAATGATGCCAGCACCAGAAAATTCAAAGTCATCCTAATACATATGTATCTAATTGCAGAAGTCAGGCATTCAAGCTGAATTCAGAAGACACTTAATGGTGTCAGACGACCTCATTAATACCCAACAATTACATAATTAGTCAAGTAATGGCGCAAGCCAGACTGATACAAAATAATAAAACCATTAAATAGAGAATTCGGTACACAATTGTGCCAGACGAATACACAAACAATAAATACAACAAAATTCGGGACTCAATTGTGGTGCCAATTCATTCATGCTCCTTAATTGCATTATGACGCACAATTTGGTCACCCCCTCCAATTAAGTAAGCATCATTCTGTTGTCTTAATACGAAGAACCGACGGGTTGGGGGGGGGGACTCACTGGTGCCGTACTGAACCGACCACCCTTTGAGCCCTAGTAATCAGAAGCAGAGAAGGGAAATGATCGAATTTCAATCGAAAAATTTTTGGTGAAGTGACCAGGAAATATTTGTCAAAAATGAATGTTTTTTTCAATGCTCAAATAATGTCGGCGCATAAAGAAAATTAAAGGGGGAAAAGGGCGGTCCCGGCGGGGATGGCATCGGCCGGCGGCACACAAAGCACAGACAGAAAAAAACAAACAACAACTGACATGTCATTTTTATTGTCGGCGGTGTCGAAAGGCGCGGAACGAAGCGGGGGGGGGGAGGCAAACGAATGGGGCGGAAGGACAAAAAAGCCGGGGAGGACGTCGTACAACGGTTATTGTGCCCCGCGGCGCGGTGGTGCCGTCGCTGTCATAGCATAGCCGCGCCCAGAGGGCACACACACAGAGAGAGAAATAAAAACAGCAGAAATAAAAAGAAAAAGCACGAATACAAAAACATGCTTATGATGCAGAGGAATGGGGAGGGGGCGAAGGTGCATAATAAATCGCGATGATGAAAAAGCGCATGGGAGGGAGAGGGAAGGGCACTATAATTCTGTGTGCAAAATTGTTTATGGGTGTGGGCTAAAGTGCATATTATCTGGGCACATACACAAATTTTTGTGTGTGCCAAGTGTTCGTTGGGGACTGAATCGTCCGGCGATGGATTTGACGGGAAATTAATGAGTTAATTCTAAAAACATGAATAAATTGTTGGCTTTTGAATAAATTAGGAAAAATAATTGAGATTGGGGACTGAATCGTCCGGCGATGGATTTGACCGGGAAATTATTGAGTTAGTTCTAAAAACATGAAGAACTGTTGGCTTTTCAAGGAAATGGGTGAAAATAGTGCATATAAGCAATTTTTGAGACTGACCAAGATCTTGAAGACCCAGTCCCAAGATCTTTTATATCCTACCCAAGATAAAGCATAGGACCAAGATTTGGGCCAAGACCTTGGACCTGGGGACCCGTACTGGTGTGTTGGCACATTACTTTTGTATGTATGTACTTGGGGACATGAGTTTTTCCTGGGATGAATTTAACGGGAAAATTTTTTGTATTTTTTTCGCAAATTTTGTATCAGTGTCATTAGCCCGAAGTACAGTAAATTTTGCAATTTTTTCGCCCTAGTTAGGGCTGAACTGTCCAGAAAATGGCTTTAGGAGGATTGCAATTTTTTTGTCTCGATCAGTCAGACATTCATTGATTGAAAGTGTGCCATCCATCAAATCAATTCAGAAACTCGAAAACCGAGCCGAAAACTTGGTCGTGCGTGTGTCAAAGAATGAAAATGTTAAGAGTGCAATGGAAAAAGCGCCGCTATTTTCAAATAAAAACCAATAATTGATCGATGTTGGCACATTATTCAAATGTTGGCAAAATGCCATCATTTGCCCCCAAGGGTGCTACGCCTGCTTTCTTTGGGATATGGGGGAAATTAGGGAGATAAAACATTGGTATAGGGGGGGATGGGCAGAAAAATGCCATCATTTGTCCCTAAGGGTGCGGCCGCCTGCTTGGGAGGAGAGAAATTAGGGGGATAAAGCATTGGTATGGGGGAGGGCATCAACATGAGTAAGTGTAATGAGCCATCCATCCCCCATCAACATCAACATCATCAGCAGCAGCAGCTGCAAAGCAAAAGCAGCTTTAGGGCGCTTTTGTGTGTGGCACGGCACTGTGGTGCCAATTCCAACAAAAACAATTTTAATGCCTCCCCCAAGGGGTGGTGGGTTGGGCAGGCATGGGTTTTATGGCCTGTGCAGAATTGGGCGGAGGAGGGGGAGGCATTCATTTTGCAAAAACAAAAATTTTTAAGTTTCGTTTATTGTTTAATGGCATCCCCCGAGGCGACTGCCACTAATGAATGGCACACCGGCTTATTGCGCAAGCAAATCTCGGCATGGGAAATTGAAAAACAAGCTTTTGTAAAGGGCAACCACACAGTAATCGGCACGCGGGCGAGGGGGAAAAAAAGCTAACGAACAAAATACCAAAAGCAAAAAATAATTTGAATTCACTACGATGCAAAAGATGCCAAAAATTGACATACATAATGCCAAAAGTATAAATACAAATCCAGTAGGTGCCAAAAATATGAAAAATTAATCCACTGTTCAAAAAAAATTAAACCCAAAATCGAAAGATATTAAAGTGTGTTCACTGTGCCAAAAGTACAAAAATTTAAATTCACGGTGTCAAGCATAGAAAATCAAGTCCGGCTCCAAAAGTGAGAAAATGATAATACGAGGAAAGGGCGGGGGAATGGAAAAGAATTAAATAGAAAAATAAAATATTTAAATTTTAATTTTGCTTAAAAATATTGTTTTTTAAAATTAATATTAGAGAATTTAATAAAAGCCAAAAGATAATATAATATAGTAATATTATTAAAATGTCCTTTAATCGCTGCCGAAAGCATGCTTTTCCGTGTCAATAAGTGAAGCCAAACTAAATATTAAAATGTAAAAGTTAAAAATAAAAATAAAATTTCACTTAAACAAAAAATGAAAAATAAAAAAAATTCATTTTAAATAAAGTTTTATCAATTTAAAAGCGAATATATGACGGAAAAGTACGTGAAAATGGGGGGGGCAAAGGCGGTGGGACACAAAGGACGAAGCTGAACAAACGAAAACCCAAAAAAATTTGAAAAAATTTTTGGGATGGGAGGCTTTTCAGAATCAATTCAACCGCTCAACATTTTGAATTGGCATTTTGTGACATGGTCCCACCGGCGGAGTTACCTTTTAGTTTTGGTGTCTAAACTGTGTGCGCCATTTAAGGCTTAGTTTATCTATTAAGCGTTGCCATCATCGAAATTAGATTAGTGGTAACTTGGTGGGCACTTAATTTGAAAGCTCTACGCCAGAAATGCTCGGGAGTCTGTCTCAGTTTCGAGTTTAGACTCAAAAAAAGCCTGAAGTTTTTGCGGTCTAGTCTCGAGTTCAGTCTCGAGTCTCGGATTTTCGGGCTCGGCTAATCTCTGTCTCGGGCCTAGGGTTTTCAAGCTTTCGGTCTCGAGCATCACTAAGTACACATTTTAAAACAATATAAAACAGAGTTGCCGCCCCCCACCCCCGAACATTTCGGGGACAGAAATGTCGGGGATCGGGAGCAAAATTTCAGAAAAAATTTGTTGTCGATGGGATGTGATTGGAAATGCCGGGATTTCACAAAAGTCACAAAATGTAAGAGAATTTTTTCTCCTAGAAAAGTCAAAATGATTTTTATTCTTAACTTTTTAATGAAATAAATATTTTCAAATAAAAAATGAAAGTTAATTAATTTTTATTAGAAATTATTTCAACTAAAATTTGGCATTACATTTTGAATAGCGCTAAAAGCAATTGTAATGTTTGTTTGGAAAAACGGTTAACAAATGGCATTTAATGAAAAGTGCGCGCAAGTCATAAGGTAAGGCTAATTAAGAAAAATGACAAGACAAACATATATATTTTTTTGGTGATATCTTTGGGGGGCGATACAAATTAAAAAATGGGGAGGGAATCGTTTTAATAAATTTTTCATTTAATTATTACAAATTTATTATGCAGCGCTAGAGAAAAGAAAAGGTGCAGGGAGACAACAAAATCTCACGAAAATCAGGCCACCCACACACAAACAGAGAACAAAGAAATTGGAAAATCGGCGGGGTAGGAATGGCGCAGATGGCACGAAAATGAAAGGACCAAAAGTCGTACAAAAAAAAATGCGCGAAAATTTAAATGGAAAGCGGACAAATTTAAATATGCAAAAATAGAATCATCATTTGAATAAAATGAATAAAAAATGCAGATAAATCATGCAAAACGGTGCAAAAATTCTTTTCCTATATGATTTGGAGCAGGTCAATAATTAAAAAATAAAATTCGGATGGCGAAAATTTGAAAATATTTTTCACACCAAAAAATTTAAATTTTATTACTTTTTCACGAAAATTTATGCCCGTAGGAGAAAAAAAATTAATAATTTTTCATTTTAGGGATTTAAAAAACAAACAAAGCAAATCCGTCGGGCGGTGACGACAGATGACGCCGGTGAAATTTTGGCGAAATGAAAAAATTTTTTTTTCTCACTATGGTAACGAGTCTTATCATTGGTGGGGATGGTAAACGAAAATTAGGGAAAATGCGGGAAATGCGGCTTCTTGAAAAAAAACATTCGTCGGATTTCGGCAATTAACACAAATGGAATGTGAAAGGATCGTTTAGTCCAAATTATTTATTGTAATTAAATGCGCGTCATTAGTTAATTAATTAATTAGTACTAATTAAAATTAACAAAGGAGAGCATTATAAAGAGGGATATGGTAAAGAAAAAATAGGATAAATGCGGCTTCTTGAAAAAAACCGGTGGATTTCGGCAATTTATACCAAACGGAATATGAACGAATTATTTAATCAAAATATTTAATTAAATGCGCGTCATTAATTAGATTAATTAGCATTAATTAAAACAAAACAAAATGAAAAATTGTTGATAATTTTTTTATCAAATGCTTTAATAAAAAAGGAGAAGAAAATAAAAAAATAATTAATAATAAGGGGTGGGCAGTATGAGAGCGGGAAACGTAATTATTATTATTATTTTATTATGTCATCGGCGGAACGGGCCAACTCCGTCTGAGCCAACTTTGAGTCAATATAACTCTTGAAGTTATTGATCGAATCAAACAATCTTGATATCATTCGAAAGCTCTTCACAGGCTCTATTAGCCTACTAAAAATTACAGAAAATTTCGAACTATAAAAAAAGATAGAAATAAAAAACTTTGAAAATTCTGCCTTTTTTGCGGTTTTAAACTGACAACTTTTTTGAGAGCTGATTAATCACTGAGAAATAGCTTATAAATATCTTCTAAACATCTAGGGCTTTCGAATGATACCATGATTGTGAAGTTTGGCCAACAAAGAAAAAAGTTATAGCTTTTTGAACATTGCTGAGACGGAGTTGGCCAGACGGAGTTGACCCCTACCGTGTCATCGGTTGGCCAAGCCCACGAAAGTTGGCACATGAGGACGGAGACAGAAAAGGAAAAAAAGAATAAATGAACGAAGAGGAATGAAACAATGATGAAAAAGGAAGAAGCGGCTTCTTCTCCGTTCGCGCAGCGAGCCATGGATGGCTTCGTCATTGGCACTTTTTTTTTGTAGAGATAATTAGTGTCAACCGGAAATGTAGGCAAAAAGGAAATGCGCTATGCCCGGCGTGATGTTAAAGGAAGAAAACCATGTGCCATCATTTATTAATAGGGTGGCAAAAAAGCATTGCCATAAGGGCATATAGATGACGTGAAAGATGATTGGTGAAACAGCTTGAAATTTGAAAAAATGTTGGGAGGTTATGCCAATGGCACCACGTGTAATCATTTTATCAGTGTAGGATGAAGTGAAAGATGATTTATAACAATTTAAATTTTAAAAAAATGAAGACGAATGGCATCATGTGCCATCATTTATTAATCGGTGCCAATAGCACCACGTTGAAATTTGAAAAATGGGGGGGGGGGTTATGCCAAGGGCACCATGTGCAATCATTTTATCAGTGTAGAATGCCACAACGGCACATATGTAGATGCCATGAAAGAGGATTTATAATAATTTAAATTTAAAAAAATGAAGGAGAATGACATCATGTGCCATCATTTATTAATCGGTAGTGAAAATGCTTTTTAAAAAAAGCAATGATGCAATAGGGGCGGGCATACAAATCTTGAATGATGAATAAAACTTGATTTTTTAAGTGCAGTATTATGCCAAGGGTAATGGCACCAAATTCAAATAAAATACAAGGCAATGATGCCAAGTGCCAAATCCAAATAAGAAGATTATGTCAGACCAATGCCAAATCCAGCAAAAGCGGATTACAGTTTTAAGATGCAATTTTTCAAAGATAAAAGATAAAATTCTTTTGAATAGAGTGAGTAGGGTGTTCAAAATTTTACAAATTTTCTCATGGAGGATGGGGGGAGGGGGCGGGTGGGAAAAATTTAAAAACATTTTTCACAAACAAATTTTTTTTTTTGCGGAAAATGAAAGCTGCACCAACCACCAGCTCATTTGCCTTTTTAAATGTTTGTCCCGAAAAAAAGCAGCAGCAGAAGCAGCAACCACCACAAGTAGCAGAGAGAAGCAGCAGAGAGATCAATTGAAATTTGAGGTGGTAAGAGAATGAGCGGAGGAAAAATCGATAAATCCCCTTTTTTGTTAGCATTATTAATGGGTTATGTATGTACATATTATTTTATGACCCCCCGCCCCCTCGGGGGAAGAAAAGCCATTTTGGAATTTGTATAGAGGCCGAGAGAGAGAGAGATATATATAGAGAGAGAGAGAGAGACAAGAAAGTTGCATTGTTTTAGTTTAGTGGTTTTTGTTTATATGAAAATTTGTGTTTGTCACTAGCCTCTTGCACTCTCTCAATCTCTCTTCTATTCCGTAGGCACCCCCACAAAGTGTCCAAGCCACGAAATGTCCAAAAGAGTAAAAACCCACGAAATGTCCAAAATTTTTCAAAATTTATAAAAACAAAATGAGTCTAATTTAGGATTTTTAGGGTTTTCGGGGTCGCTGAATACGAATATACCCTTTATATTACCCCTTGCCTAACCTTAGGCCCATCTGAATAATAAAAAACTCAAATTCGAGACTTGGACATTTCGTGGGATGGACATTTTGTGGGTCAGCGATTCCGTATATATGTAATTGTTTTATATTAATAAAAAATGAGCAATTAGGCAGTTCATTAAAATTTAATATTTATTGATATAATTATATATGTGTATACGGTATAGTAACACAGACTACAAAAGGCCGAGCAAAAATTTGATTCCGATTTCAGAAAATGTATGCCGATTTCCAAAATTCTGTTTGTGTGTCGTATTTCAATACACTAATTAATGAAATTCGAGACGGACAACAGTACCTAATTGATACAATGATACCACAATAAAGTTTAATTAGACATGTGTATACAGTATTTCTTGAATCCCATATTTTTTTTAATATTAGTCCCTAATTGTTACCCTAATAAAGGTAATTAGGCATGAGTATATTAATACTATAAATTGTTGCTGATTTTAATAATCCCATATTTTTTGTATTAGTCCATAATTGATTAACCCAATAATGGGTAATTAGGCATGGGTATATAAGAAAAATAATTGTTGCTGATTTTCCTGAATCCTATATTTTTTTTATATTAGTCCCTCCAAAATTGATTACCCCAATAATGGGTAATTAGGCATGTGGGTAATATAAGAACTAATAATCATTAAAGTGTCGTCCTCCGCTTTTGATTGGGTGGGTGTGTGTTCTATGTGTTCAGCGCATATTACTACTGCTGGGACTGCTTGCTGCTGCTGCTGGTCCCATAATTGTCGTCCTAATTGTCGTCCATTAAGGTGTGTCCGCCGCCGCGCCCCCCGCCGCTCTTTTGGGCCATCCCCCGCCGTCGTCACACACACACACACACACACCCGATTCGGTCTCGGGACAGAGACTGATGGGCGGGAGCCCCGGGCAAGATTGAGAGAGAGAAGAGGCGGATGAACACTTATAAAGGGTCTCGATTAGTGAAAAGAAGGTCCGCCCCCGGGATGACATTGATGGGCGAACAATGATCCCTTGGGCACTGTTGTTTTGCAGCGCGGCATGCGTTCACGCGTGTGGTGCAGCACGTGAATGGGAGAACCCCCTCCCGTCAATATGATGTACAAATGTTGGGACAGGCAAGAGGGAGAGCGGGAGAGAGAGAGAAAAAATGGAGGTGTGTACATGGAGAGGATAAGAGAGAATTGAAAGAGAGTTGGCCGTTGAGAGTACATGAACAGAGACAGACAGACAGAGAGAGAATTTAAAGGCATTTCGCTGCTATATTTGCTTTGTCAAAATGATGTTGACAACAGTGCAGAATGCGGCGAAAATGGCGGATTTAAAATTGCGACGCCCTTTTTAACCATTCGAGTGACGCTCAGTGTTATGCCCCGTACTTTTAGCACCGTTTTCTCCTCCCCGCTTTGTCGGTGCCGCATCCGCAGGGCGTACTGTTTCGGGAGAGAGAGAGAGAATTCCACGAGTTCATGGACCGGCCATTCATCCTGAAGAGAGAGAGAGTGGGGCCCCGTCTCCAGAGGGCACCCAAATGCTCATCCCGCCGCCAGCAGGCATTCCCATATAAAAAGAAATGAAAATGTTGCTTCCTTCCGCCAACGGCAAAAGGCAGAGTAGGTCAATAAAATCCAGTAGGTGATTGAGTGCAGAGAAAGACGATAAAAAGAGTAACATAGAGAGAGATAAAGAGAGAGAGAGAACTTTGAGAGTGCAAAGAAAAAAAGTAGAAAGCATAGAGAAAAACAAAAGAAAAGGGGACAAGAGAAACTGTTTAACAGGTAAAAGGGCAGAGAAAAAAAAAGGAAAAAGAAAAAAAACGAACACATACGGTCGGTAGGAAAGGAAACAAAAATTTCGCCGCCAGGCACTGTCTGCCCCGCAGCAGCAAAACAGACGCACGCGTGCGGTTGTTTACGCCAAAATGTGGGCGCATCACTTAATAATTTGGTCAATTTGATGGGCGGTAGGACGGGAGCACAAGAGGGGTGCAAAAGCGGCGAGAAATAGTGTGCCAACATGGAGAACCAGAGAAAGAGAGACATGAATTCTCTCCTATCTTTAGCCATCTGCCCTCTTTTGTTAGGCTTTCATTTCCACACTATTTTCTTGTTTTCTCTCCATCTTTGCCTTGCCCTACTCACTCCCCTCAGTTTCTCCATGGTGCCCTTTTTCTTTTCATGTCTGCCCTCGCTTTCCCAATTTTATTTCGCCCATTTCTTTGTTTCTCATCCTTCCCCCTACTCGTGCCACACACTCTCGTCAGTCAATTGATATTCCTTCCGCAGCGGATGCTCCAAATTGGTGAAAACAAACGGCGCCACAGGGGAGCGGCTGACATTGAAAAATGAAAAAAGGTCGGCGCGTCGCCAGTCAACCGCCTGCTCAGCTTCACCGATGATGTTCACTCGTGTTGGGTGGCCCGCAGGATATGCTGTCACAGCATTCGTGTGGGAACAATCGTTCGACTCGTGTACAGACAGACAGTTCGCCAACTAGACATTTCGTCAAAGGGTCATTTCGCCAACTCAAATTTTGACTTTTCGCTAATTCTTCTCGAAATCGAACACAACTAGCCTAAATTGATATTATCTTTATAATGAAAAAATGAAAAAATTTAGCATAAAATGCACCTAAGCAATGAATTAAAAAAAATAACACACAAATTATGGAAAATACCGTATATGCTCTAATTATAGCCCAGTCTCTATTAATCCCGCAGTCTCCAATTATCTCCCAGTCTACGAGGTGTTTTGAAAAATAATCCCTCTATCATAATCCCCCAGTCTCTAATTATCCCCCCTTTTCTGAGGAGGTTGAAAAATAATCCCCCATGGGCTATAATTAGAGCATATACGTACGGTAAGAATCTTTACAAAGTCTAAATTCAAGCCTTATGTGTCTGAAAATTAGGCGAATCTTGGGTTGGCCAGCTCTCACTTCCTGATAAAAAATTATATAAAATCGCGAAATATGGCCATAAAATATCGGCCAAAAACTGAGAAATATAAACATAATTTGCAAAAATGGACATAAATTTTTCAAATTTGAAGGTATAATTTCTTAAAATTTCTTCAAATTCAATAAATCAAAAGTAAAATTTTCAAAAATGGCTAAACACACATGGCATTACATTTCATTTTATAAGAAAATAGTAATAAAGCTAAAATTTACTATTCTTAGCGAAAACAACATGGATGAGAAATTTTTTCTACAAAAAATCCAGGCGTTTTGCATTTTCAGTGGGTAGGCTCGCTCAATTAACTTTTTCAACAAATTTTTTTGTTCTAAATAATGAATCTGTACCAGGGATGGAGTTCCGAGGCACTAAAAATTTTCGGAAGTCGGAAGTCGGAATTCCGATGCCCCAAAAATTTTCGGAAGTCGGAATTCCGACGCCAAAAATGTCGGAAGTCGGAATTCCGACCCCAAAAATGTCGGAAGTCGGAATTTTTCAAAAAAAATATAATAAATTTTAAAAAAAAATATTTAATAGGCTAAATTTTTAAATTTTTAACCATGTAAAAGGTAATTTCAAACTGTTTTTAGTTTATTTCTATATTTTTTAAAAAGATCAAAATATTTTAAGTAATTTTACATTATTTTGGATTTTTTTTTGGGAAAGTTACACCTTTTTTTGCGGCGCGCTTTATCCAAAGAGAATTTGAGAAACTGTGGGGAAGGAAGGGTCCGGCGGTGCCGATATGCGCCGCCGGGAAAAATTTTGTAATTTTTAATGTAAATTGTTAACAAATTTTGTCCAAAAAATGGAAAATTTAGCGATTTTGAGCAAATTTTCAAGAAAATTAAGTTTTTTTTTGAGTCCGGCGGTGCCGATAGGTGCCGTCGGAAAAAAAATTGAAAATTTCTATGCAATTTATTAACATAAATTGTACAAAAATTGCTAATTTTTTGAAAAAAAAACTCAGAAAAATTCCGAAAAATTCCGACTTTTCATCAAAAATTTTCGTAAGTCGGAAGTCGGAATTCCGAGGCCCCAAAAATTTTCGGAAGTCGGAAGTCGGAATTCCGACCCCAAAAATGTCGGAAGTCGGAACTCGGAATTCCGTGCCATCCCTGATCTGTACCATTATCGCATTAAAATTTTCTTTTTGCTGTTTTGTTATTCGATATTCTTTACAAAGATATTTTTTTGAATTTTTATTTATTTATTTTTATTTTAATTTTTTTGAATTTATTTCGAAATTAATTTTACTTTGTTTTTTTTTTTTAATTTTATTTATTACATTTCAATATTATTTAGAATTAGTTTTAAAATTTTTCGAATTTTTTGAATTTTAATTTTTGAATTTTATTTTATTTTTAAAAAGTGTCATGTGACAAAAAATGGATTTTTTCTTTTTAATCTATTATTTTTTTATTTTGAATTTTTGTTTTTATTTCTAGTAGGGCTATAAATTATATGCACTAAAAATGCTAAATATGCGCATAAAATATACACTAAAAATCCCTCAAATATGCCCTAAAAACCCGAAAAATGCCCAAATATGCACTAAAATATGCATTAAAAACTGCAAAAAAGGCTTTTAACCCTCAAAAAATGCCAAAAATTGTGTAAAAATTCAGAATTGATTTTAAAAACTCCAAAACAATGACTAAGGAGCTTTTTTATTTGTATCAAAATTTTTTTTTCAAAAGTTCTTGCAAAAAGTTCAAAATTTTTCGATTTCCAAGCGTGTATTTTTTAATTCCCAAAAAGTCGATCCTTAGGGGTGTTATTTTTCGTTTTTATTGCATTTTTCTTAAAAGATTTGCCAAAAATGACCGAAATATATCCTAAAACGCAAAAATGGAAAAATATGCATTTATTCTCGAAAACCCCAAAAATATGTTTTTATATGCACTAAAAACCTTCACCAAAGTAAAATTTTAACTTAGAAATGCTATTTTTGAACCCCTTTCTTCATAGCATATGCGCAGAAAAAATATGCAAAAGCATATAATTTATAGCCCTAATTATTAGTCTTTATTTCAAATGTGAAATTAATTTTATTTTTTGAAATTCATTGTGAAAAAATTATTTTAGTTTTTTAAAATTTTATTTATTCTTTTATTTTCAACTATATTTGCTTTTTAATCTAAATAATTAGATTTTATTCTGTATTTAATTAATTTTTTTGAATGATTTATATATTTTTTCTTCGTATTTTAATTTTTACTTTTTTGAATTTTATTTTAATTTATGTAACTACTTTTAATTAAATGAGAAAAACGTCATATGACAAAAAGTGTCACATTTTCATATGACAAAAAAGTGTCACATTTTCATATGACAAAAAGTGTCACATTTTCATATGACAAAAAGTGTCACATTTTCATATGACAAAAAGTGTCACATTTTCATATGACAAAAAGTGTCACATTTTCATATGACAAAAAGTGTCACATTTTCATATGACAAAAAGTGTCACATTTTCATATGACAAAAAGTGTCACATTTTCATATGACAAAAAGTGTCACATTTTCATATAACAAAAATGTGTCTTATGATAAAAATGTGTCATATGACTGTGATACTTTGGGCTATAAAAGGAGCTCATTTTGATCATTTTGCTCATTGTTGGTATTCGTCTAGCAAACGAATGTCGCAGAGCATTACTCCGCAGAGTAAGCTCTTCTGTTCCCCTCTTTTGAGGAGGCAGGAACAGCCATGCCCCCGGAACGGGTGATATAACGCCCCGAGGGAGGAACGGGTGCTCACCCATCGCACCAATGGTGCGTGTGCGTGACTGGCTTGCCGCTGACTAAAGCTGGCGGCTGGATGGACGCGTGCACGTAGCCGCTGTGTGCGCATGTGTAGTGCGCGTGTGCCGACTCGTGCAGGGGCAACGAGAGGCAGCACGCGTGCGTTGCATATGTGCATATGGCGGTCGCGTGTACGTGGCCAGCCAGCTGGCTGACTTGCCGGCTGGTTGGACACATGCACGTGGCCACTGAGTGCGCATGTGGAGTGCGCGTATGCCGCCTCATGCAGGGGCAACGAGAGGCGGCATGTGCTGTACGTGTGCATGTGGTAGACGCGTGTGCATGGCCAGTAGACGTCCGTGAGCTGTTGTTCGTGCGTTGGTGGCAAGAGCACCGTGGCAAAACTCCACACGCATTAACGCAGCGTGTGGTCGGTTGTAAATGGTGGCTTATCGTTGTTGTATATATAACAACTAATCACTGTTCAATCGTTAACGTTATTGAAAGAGCAAGGAGATCAGTTCTGGACGGCGTTTGCGTAAGGCTTTCGTCGTGACCACCTTGCAGGGGCACTTTACCGGTCACGCAGAGCAGCTTAGTGACAAGCCGGTCTGTTCAAATTGCTTGATTAGATAACGGTATTATTACAACAGAAAATTATTTTAATATAAAAGTTATTTTGACATTAATAAAACAGCTTAAAACTTTTTGAATTATTTTAAATTGCTATTATTTATTTTGTTGTTTGTTTAAGTATTGGAAAATTATTTCTTACTTTTATGCCTATCAACTCTATATGTAATTTATAGGGCCGCGACTTTTAGTGACGAAAAATCCCGAAATAGTTAACTAAAATAGTGTCGAAAAAGTGCCAAAAAAGTGACAAAATAGTGAAAAAAGTCCGAAATAGTGACGAATAGTGACATAATTTTTA
This sequence comes from Heterodera glycines, assembly GCA_004148225.2. Classification (NCBI taxonomy): domain Eukaryota; kingdom Metazoa; phylum Nematoda; class Chromadorea; order Rhabditida; family Heteroderidae; genus Heterodera; species Heterodera glycines. Next base: position 840,603 of record CP049708.1, on the reverse strand, counting down.
GCCAAAAATTGAGCAAAAAATAATTTTTATTCACTGATTGCAGGTGCAAATGAGCTACATTTCCTTTTTTCACTAGTATTCGCGGCCCTAGTAATTTAAGAGCACACAAATTTTGCATAATACATATTTCGATTGATTTGATCAATTAAATAATTTGAAAATTTGATTTTTCTCAATTAATACAGTTTAAAAAAGCATATCTTCAACCTTGTCAAGATCAATATTTTCAATAATTTTACAATGGAACGGAAAACTGTTTCGAATGACAACAACCATGGCTTAAAATATGAAGTTATTAACCAAAGGCAGGGGTTTGTTGAGAAGTGTGACGGCTGCGATTTTAATGTTTTTCATTCTAATGTGCAGGTTTGGATTTTTCAAACAGTTTTATTTATTTTGGTTTTTATGTTATTAATTTTAAAATCCAGATTGGTGAAAATTTAAATACACAAAAATCCATTATTTTTGTCTTCTAAGGAATTTTATTTATATTTTCTATGTTCAGTTTCCACCGATTGTGTGGCCACCACCTGAAAATGCTTCTGAAGATGTTGTAAGCCAACATTTGAAACCTTTTCATGACGTGCTGCGCTTCATTTCTGCTAATTGCCTTACAATTGTTCAACATCCTGAATTGTATGATCAAGCGAAAAAGACTCTTGATGCGGTTAACCTGCTCAATGGTGTTTTTATCTAAATTCTAAATTTTAGTTGAAAATTCTAGAAATTTTTTTGTACGAATTGCCTTTGTACGAGTTGCCTATTCGCTTTCTCTTTCCTCGCCTCCACTCTCTCTCCCGCTCTCTTCCTCTCGTTCTCACATCTCCGCGAAATTTGCCATCACCTTCTAACGATGACGATGATGATGACGATAACGATCTCTGGTTTGGCTCGATGCCCACACAAAACAGTGTTGCGGAAACACCACCGTGAAACATCAATGTTTTGTGATGACGTTGCGGAAATGGAGTGTCAGCAGAACTAGTCTTGTACTGGTAAACCTGCTTATATATATATATATATATGCAATTTATTTTTTAGAGGCAGGGTTTCACAGCGTCAGCGTCGTAATAATTCTTTTGGTTGAAGCTGTTTTTTCGCGTCTTTTTTTACCGAAACATTGACAATCAACTAAAAAAGGCAAACAGAATTTTTTATTATACATTTCAATTATTGTTATTAGTTTAATATATAATTCTTTTTTATCATACAGGCAGGGGCTTTTTGTTTTATTGGATGTATTGGATCTACTGTGCGTGATTTAGTGCTAAGAAATGGTGGACGAAGGAAAATTTTCATTTTATGGACATTAAACCTTCGTTTTATCATTGTTACACATTTAACCTTTTCATTAAAATTTTCATTGTTAACTGATTCGACCTTATTTTGTTTATCGAACCAACAAAGCATATTGAATTCTTGCTTTTCGTCGGTAAAGAGAGATATTAATGTTTTCTGTTTTCGTAAAAAGAAAAGCAATGTCCGACCCGAAAACTTTGCATCTCACAATGCCAAAATGTGCCGATGAATCATCTCGGGACAGTATACTATCTTCAAATGTCCCTTTTTCTATAGTTTTCGATGTAAACCTATTTCATCATCAACTGTCAATAAAAAAGGAATGACCTCTCTGTTTTTTGGTATAGATATAAAAAATTATGATTCTCTAACTCCTCTTTTTAAAGCAATGCAAGAAGAAAACAGCCCTACTGCACCGTCACCGTTCCAGCATCAGCTAGCGCAGCAGAAGCAGCAGCCCAGTCGTCTGGTAAGCAATGTTGTATTTAATGATTCTTACATGAAATAACCGTTGTTCATTATTCTCAGGGACAACATAATTCTTCTCAGGGACAACACCCTCAAATGCTTCCAACTCCACTACATCCACCTCTTGAGCTGTTTGAGGAAGATTGGCATTCAGTAAATTATTTTTTAATTTCCCAAATGCCTCTTTTTCGCGATTTCCCATACAAATTCAGGGATTTTTAGCGATGTTTCAATGTTGTTAAACATGTGTGTGCAAATTCTGAATCGCCGACCACAGCGTTTGCAGCACGGATTGCAACATCCAACGTCCAGTTCGCAGCAGCACTAGTAACGGCAGCAGTAGCCGCCGCTAAGTAATTTTCCATTTTTATGAACAATAATTTAATTTGAAAATATTATTTATCATATTATTTTTTATCATTTTTATTCCACTTGTCACAGTTCATTAGTCGGCGTTGGTTCAGCACTTCATCATCATGCAACAACACCATATGGTCGTCGTTAATCCGCTCGCGGGTGTGGCAGGGGCAGAAAGATACATACACATAAGAGCTACTGCCTGCAAAATTTCTTAAATTTTTTATTTTTTTTATGGGAATCGGCAGTTTTTAAGAAAATTTCGAATCATAGACGTGTAATTTTCGCGTTTCATTAAAAAGATCGATTTTTGAAAATTTCTACGTGGTAAAAAAAATTAAGAAATTTTGCAGTGCAAAGTTAACTCATTCTGATCGTTCTCGAAATGATACCTTAATTTCCCAATGTTTATTCATTTTGAAAGACCAGTAAGCAAATATTTTTTAATGTCTTGATAAAATAGAAATGTTAAAATGCTTGTACTGGATCACATTTGAATAGGATATATGGTTTAATATTGAAAATATTGAGAAAAAGAGCCTCTGAACAGAAAGAAAAAATATCGTATGTATCGAAAAAGCACAGTAAACCCACGGCAACAATTTGATTTGCTATTACTAGGGATGATATTTTTAGGCAAAAGCCTATTTTTTTTCCTGAGCTCTCCGTGGCCTGAAACGCACGAAAAACATGTTAATTTGGGCTGTTGTTAAGCTACTTTTCGAGTTATTAGCAATTTTCTAGGTTTTTATTTTTAGCACCTAAAAAACCTAAAAATTTTTGAAAGCGCCTATTTTTGCCTATTTTGGCGTTTTGTCCAGAATTTGTTAACAAAAATGCAATAAAAAGAATCGACCCAAAAATTTTTTCTAAAAATGCACCCCTAAGAATCGACCTAATTTTTTTTTTCAAAAAATACACCCCTAAGAATCGACCCTAAATTTTTTAAAAATATACCCCTATGAAATGAAAAATTTCTCAAAAAATCATCTCCAAAATTAATTAATTTATTTTATTGACGATAATTTTTGATTTTGAAAATTATGTATCTCATTAATGATTTGGCATAATATTTTTGTTTTTGAAGAAAATTTTCGATTTTACACCCCCTAAATTCGGAATTTTTTAGAGCCTATTTTCCCCTATTTTTGGGTTTTTTAGAGCCTAAAGCCTACCTATTTTGGCAGTTTTTAGGGCCTAAAAATATCATCCCTAGCTATTACTGGCAATCAGCGGCGACTTGGACCATCAGAGATGGAGTTGAATTGAGAACCATAAAATCAAAATAAATTAAGAAGAAATCAAATCCCCTTCGCTCACCGCACGTCACCGTCAACATCCCCCAATGCAATAACAATTCGGTGCATTTTGTTGCCTACAAAACCTCTCGACGGCATTCTACAGCATTTCACTGTCCCTTTTTTTACCCCTTTTATTGCGCAAATGACCGGTAAAAACCCATTTCGTTTTGCCCAACTCGTTTTTTGTAAATACATTTATGTAGGAGTGCAGACAGTGAGAAGTTACACAGTTCATATACATCACGTAAAAAACGAGTTGGATAAAAAATGAGTTGGCCAAAATTCAAATTGCCATACTCACCCTCCATTTCACGTGCCACGTCCTTAACTGTGCGGTTTTTGGCTGGCTGTCTCTGGAGTTGGTGGATGCTGCTGATTTGTTCATAATGACTGATAATGTTTTCTAATCACCTATGTATTTGGGTAAGAAGTTGGAAATAGCATTAAAAAATTTCCAATTTCCAATTGAAACTCGTTTTAATAAAATTTCGTCAAGTGGAGTTGGGTCATTAAAAAGGCAAATGTTAATGTGAAGAGTAAAAAATTTTAGAATTTAAATGTGAATAATAAAAAATTTAAAATTTTAATTTATCCATTCATTTATTATTTTATAAGATATTCTTGAAGTAATTGCGAACAGGGCTCGGCTTTATATTTGCTACTATAAATGCACGAAATATATAAATGTTATGTTTCATCTCGTCACTAAAACTGAAAATTTTTTACTCCGACGAAATTTTTAAATTTTTAATATTATTTGAATCTTAATGAAAATTTTCCAATTCGAGGGATCATTTAAAAAAAAAAACAAATTCCAGACGATTCTTCAGGGCTGATTTTTCGTTTTTATTGCTTTTTCAGATAATACCAAAGTAGGAACAAAAAATGAATGAATTTTTTTTATCTCATCAGACATTTTACTGTAAATGTTTATGGTCCAGTGGAAGACAAAACCCAGTTTTCCGTAATTTGACCATGACTCAAACAAAACTCATTAAAATCCCATTTTAATGTGCGATTAAATTTGGATGGACGAGGGACGCACTTTCATAAAATAAAATTCAGTCGCCCGGGGGAAGGAAAATGAAAAACAATTAAAATGTATTATTAATAAATATCTAATTTAAACAACAATTAATTAATTTTCTGTTTTATTGTTTTTGTTATTAAATTTAATGGCCTCAAATTTATTTGTCCAAATTTGCGATCAAAAACGAAAATCATAAAAAATAAATGCAATAAATTTGGGAGTCAGCGTAGTGCCACAAATTCAAATATTATATTTTGTTAAATAAAAAATTGAAAAATAAAAAAAAAGTACAAGTTGAAATCAGTCGAATGAAAATGATCGGCCGAAATGCGATTTTTTTTTTGAATTTCCGCGATTGGCGAATTGTCCTCCCAAATGCCCTTTTCCGCTGGCGAGGGAATGGCACTTGCTGCACCAAAAAACAACTGACAGTGCCATAGTTTTTTTAAGAAGTAGCACTCAGCGAATGGCACAGGCGAAAACGAAGGCACGAATAAAAACTAAAGTGAAAATATAATTACAAAAATACTGCTTTTGTTCGAATTTCCCACAATTGGTGGTTGAAATGCGTGTCCTTTGTCCAGCATTGTGATATTTTGTCAACAGTGTCGTCGCTTTGTCCCCTGCGCGGTCTGTGCCTTAACGATGGGCGTCGTCCGTGCCGATGCGATTGGCTCGGCCCTCCGTTGGCCGTGCCGTGGCGCGTGCAATGCCCGCGCCCGACGCGAGTCGCCGAATTGGGCGGCCGCCGTGTCGTCCACACTGATCAGAATGTGAATCATTTGGGCACAGAGTTTCACTTTTGTTTTGATTAACCACTCCTTTTCAAGAAAATGAATGCCTTTGATACTTTTGGCCTCAATTTATTCCCTTTGGAGCGGCGGATAATTAAAAAGCGGTAATTAATTTGGCATTTTCCATTTGCCCATTTTGTAACTTTAATTCATGCCCTCGCCAATGTTTGCACTTTGTTTGCCCAAACGTGAAAAATTAATTGGTTGTGAAGGTGGAAAACAATGCCAAATTATTGCTTAATTACAGTCGGACTATTGGAAAAATGTCAACATGGAAAAAAAATAAACTAATAATTTTTTTGAATTATCAAATGCTTTTCCAATTTTTATATTTTTATGAGGAAATTTTTTGAATTTGAGCATATTTTAAAAGTTTAAAGGAAAGTCAAAAAATAAAACATTGTCATCGCTGCCTATCACATGTTCAGTGACGGGGAATCCGAGGATAATCCGTGCCAAAGGAACAGAAGAGAAACTTTGGGGGATTGGCACGAAACGGACGAATTTAGGAGGGAATTCGGAGGAAAAGAAGCACTTATTACAAAAATTTTGAGATGACTTGGATTGCAATTGTGAAGCTAAAATCTAATAAAAATTGGCATTTTTTAAATGTTAAATCCGTTTTTGGCAGTTTGTACCGTATTTTTAAGTCTGTTTTAGCAAATATTGAAACAAAAACATTTTTCGGAATTTTTTAGGGTTTAAAAAAAATATATTTTTGCAGTGTTTAGTCCATATTTTGGTCCATATTTGGCCATTTCTGAGTTTTTAGTCCATAAAAGTGTTAGCAAATCAGACGGACTATTAAAACATTTGGTGGCCCGGGGGAGGAAATTTCTAAAAGTCAAAATGACCAAAGAAAGCTTCAAATTAGTCAAAATTCTCAGTTTTTCGTGCGTATTAGGCCGTAGTAAGTTAGCAAAAAAAAAGGCATCTGCCTCAAAATCCGGTCCTCTACTTATTGTCGTTGTATTTACTGGCACACATTTAAATTATTAATTAACAAAATGCCAAAATGGGTGGGGGGGGGAGGAACGAAACGCCTTCTGCTGTTGGCCAATGATCAGAGAATGGGAGAGAGAGACTGTCCCATTGTCCTCATACCATTCACCAAGTCTTTCTGGATTATCTTGTTCAAATTCCAACAAATGTACTCGGCCTTTTAGAACATCCAAATTTTCGGTAATTTTCCGAACCTCCTCCTTCAGTTTTCCAACAATTTTCCCAAATCGAACCTTTGTGAACGTCTCATAACGTTCCATATGATTACTTACCTTTCCAATTTCTTCCTCCACTTCAATAAACTTTTCTTTGGTCTCAAATGTGTCCATTTCTGTAAAGTTCTCGAGTTCCTTTATCGAACCTTCCAATTCTCTTACTCAGTCAGCGGTGTTCTGAATCTGAATTTGACTCGAGATTTGTGAAAATACATTCTCGATTGTTCGAAATTGGCGACAAACTGCCAGTTCAAATGCTCGCATTCGACCAAGTATTTTCTTCGGGAGTGAAATGAACGTTACATTAAAGTTTTATGGGTGTTTTCGCAATAGTATATTTCGGGGACAGTCTCTCTCTCCCATTCTCTGATCATTGGCCAACAGCAGAAGGCGTTTCGTTCCTCCCCCCCCACCCATTTTGGCATTTTGTTAATTAATAATTTAAATGTGTGCCAGTAAATACAACGACAATAAGTAGAGGACCGGATTTTGAGGCAGATGCCTTTTTTTTTGCTAACTTACTACGGCCTAATACGCACGAAAAACTGAGAATTTTGACTAATTTGAAGCTTTCTTTGGTCATTTTGACTTTTAGAAATTTCCTCCCCCGGGCCACCAAATGTTTTAATAGTCCGTCTGATTTGCTAACACTTTTATGGACTAAAAACTCAGAAATGGCCAAATATGGACCAAAATATGGACTAAACACTGCAAAAATATATTTTTTTTAAACCCTAAAAAATTCCGAAAAATGTTTTTGTTTCAATATTTGCTAAAACAGACTTAAAAATACGGTACAAACTGCCAAAAACGGATTTAACATTTAAAAAATGCCAATTTTTATTAGATTTTAGCTTCACAATTGCAATCCAAGTCATCTCAAAATTTTTGTAATAAGTGCTTCTTTTCCTCCGAATTCCCTCCTAAATTCGTCCGTTTCGTGCCAATCCCCCAAAGTTTCTCTTCTGTTCCTTTGGCACGGATTATCCTCGGATTCCCCGTCACTGAACATGTGATAGGCAGCGATGACAATGTTTTATTTTTTGACTTTCCTTTAAACTTTTAAAATATGCTCAAATTCAAATTAGGGTTTGGAATTATATGGATATAGAATTGCGAAATATGGCCATAAAATAGGGACCAAAAATCGCGAAATATGGATATAATTTTTTCCAATAGTACGACTGTAATTAAGCAATAATTTGGCATTGTTTTCCACCTTCACAACCAATTAATTTTTCACGTTTGGGCAAACAAAGTGCAAACATTGGCGAGGGCATGAATTAAAGTTACAAAATGGGCAAATGGAAAATGCCAAATTAATTACCGCTTTTTAATTATCCGCCGCTCCAAAGGGAATAAATTGAGGCCAAAAGTATCAAAGGCATTCATTTTCTTGAAAAGGAGTGGTTAATCAAAACAAAAGTGAAACTCTGTGCCCAAATGATTCACATTCTGATCAGTGTGGACGACACGGCGGCCGCCCAATTCGGCGACTCGCGTCGGGCGCGGGCATTGCACGCGCCACGGCACGGCCAACGGAGGGCCGAGCCAATCGCATCGGCACGGACGACGCCCATCGTCAAGGCACAGACCGCGCAGGGGACAAAGCGACGACACTGTTGACAAAATATCACAATGCTGGACAAAGGACACGCATTTCAACCACCAATTGTGGGAAATTCGAACAAAAGCAGTATTTTTGTAATTATATTTTCACTTTAGTTTTTATTCGTGCCTTCGTTTTCGCCTGTGCCATTCGCTGAGTGTTACTTCTTAAAAAAATTATGGCACTGTCAGTTGTTTTTTGGTGCAGCAAGTGCCATTCCCTCGCCAGCGGAAAAGGGCATTTGGGAGGACAATTCGCCAATCGCGGAAATTCAAAAAAAAAATCGCATTTCGGCCGATCATTTTCATTCGACTGATTTCAACTTGTACTTTTGTTTTATTTTTCAATTTTTTATTTAACAAAATATAATATTTGAATTTGTGGCACTACGCTGACTCCCAAATTTATTGCATTTATTTTTTATGATTTTCGTTTTTGATCGCAAATTTGGACAAATAAATTTGAGGCCATTAAATTTAATAACAAAAACAATAAAACAGAAAATTAATTAATTGTTGTTTAAATTAGATATTTATTAATAATACATTTTAATTGTTTTTCATTTTCCTTCCCCCGGGCGACTGAATTTTATTTTATGAAAGTGCGTCCCTCGTCCATCCAAATTTAATCGCACATTAAAATGGGATTTTAATGAGTTTTGTTTGAGTCATGGTCAAATTACGGAAAACTGGGTTTTGTCTTCCACTGGACCATAAACATTTACAGTAAAATGTCTGATGAGATAAAAAAAATTCATTCATTTTTTGTTCCTACTTTGGTATTATCTGAAAAAAGCAATAAAAACGAAAAATCAGCCCCGAAGAATCGTCTGGAATTTGTTTTTTTTTAATGATCCCTCGAATTGGAAAATTTTCATTAAGATTCAAATAATGTTAAAAATTTAAAAATTTCGTCGGAGTAAAAAATTTTCAGTTTTAGTGACGAGATGAAACATAACATTTATATATTTCGTGCATTTATAGTAGCAAATATAAAGCCGAGCCCTGTTCGTAATTACTTCAAGAATATCTTATAAAATAATAAATGAATGGATAAATTTAAATTTTAAATTTTTTATTATTCACATTTAAATTCTAAAATTTTTTACTCTTCACATTAACATTTGCCTTTTTAATGACCCAACTCCACTTGACGAAATTTTATTAAAACGAGTTTCAATTGGAAATTGGAAATTTTTTAATGCTATTTCCAACTTCTTACCCAAATACTTAGGTGATTAGAAAACATTATCAGTCATTATGCACAAATCAGCAGCATCCACCAACTCCAGAGACAGCCAGCCAAAAACCGCACAGTTAAGGACGTGGCACGTGAAATGGAGGGTGAGTATGGCAATTTGAATTTTGGCCAACTCATTTTTTATCCAACTCGTTTTTTACGTGATGTATATTAAGTTTTTGAGTTCCTTCTGGCCATAACTTTTTTGAAGCTTAACGAAAAATTTTTAAATTTTACACATTAATAATAAACACATAGAGCTATCGAAAAACACCCACAATGCTTAACATCGCACTTGATAAGAAAAGATAGCACAAAGATTTCTCTATTATTCAGTTAAATTTCGAAAAATTTTAGTGAATTTCAAAAAAAAGTAGGGGTTGAAGTCTAATTTTTCGAGTTTTTTGCTTACAACTTTTTGTAAATTTTTACTTATTTCTAAAATTATATAAGTAGTAGAGGGTACGTAAAGCAACATTTTAATACCAAGATTGGTAAATTAGACTAAGTTTAAGCTAGTCATTAATTAGCATTAATTAAAACAAAACAAAATGAAAAATTGTTGATAATTTTTTTATCAAATGCTTTAATAAAAAAGGAGAAGAAAATAAAAAATAATTAATAATAAGGGGTGGGCAGTATGAGTGCGGGAAACGTAATTATTATTATTATTATTTTATTATGTCATCGGCGGAACGGGCCAACTCCGTCTGAGCCAACTTTGAGTCAATATAACTCTTGAAGTTATTGATCGAATCAATCAATCTTGATATCATTTTTTCTTTGATTGAGCGAATTATGAAGAAATAAATTATAATAAATTTATTTTCATGAAAAAATAAAATTTTTTTTATTTAATTTATGTTTTTTATTTGTATAATTTCGCCGAATTTGACAACTTTTTTGAGAGCTGATTAATCACTGAGAAATAGCTTATAAATATCTTCTAAACATCTAGGGCTTTCGAATGATACCATGATTGTGAAGTTTGGCCAACAAAGAAAAAAGTTATAGCTTTTTGAACATTGCTGAGACGGAGTTGGCCAGACGGAGTTGACCCCTACCGTGTCATCGGTTGGCCAAGCCCACGAAAGTTGGCACATGAGGACGGAGACAGAAAAGGAAAAAAAGAATAAATGAACGAGGAGGAATGAAACAATGATGAAAAAGGAAGAAGCGGCTTCTTCTCCGTTCGCGCAGCGAGCCATGGATGGCTTCGTCATTGGCACTTTTTTTTGTAGAGATAATTAGTGTCAACCGGAAATGTAGGCAAAAAGGAAATGCGCTATGCCCGGCGTGATGTTAAAGGAAGAAAACCATGTGCCATCATTTATTAATAGGGTGGCAAAAAAGCATTGCCATGCCACAATGGAAAGTCGCGTTTTATAAAACCGCCAATGTAAACAAAATATTGTACATATGCGTGATTATCAATTTTTATATAATTTAAATATAGTAAAAATAAATAATCGAGTAAAATGCAAACTTTTATTGCTCTTTAAAACTTTCTCCAAAAATATGAACTGACAAGCATAACAAATCCTAAACATAATAAATATTAAAAAATATAAAACACTGGCAAACTTTTGTTAGAAAGCAATCAGTAGTTTTATAAAGACAATTGCAAAAGTTAATATCACAATCGTAACGTTTTTGCCATTTATTTATGTAACACACATCGTGTTCGTAGCAACATCGGTCAACTACAGTTTAAAATTTTTTAAATAAGCTTCTCGATATAAAACCTTTTTTAAAATTGCAAAACCATATAACAGGGGCTATTATGCAAGAGTCGAAAAATGAAGTTCCACAATACGTACCACAATATTTCTTTGCAATTTACAAAAGGGAAAATTAAATAAATTTAATACATATTGTTACTTAAAAATAAAATAAATAACTATTTTATCTTTTGTGGTTGTTTTATGAGTTCAAAATGCGCATCATGGTAATATAAAAATATTGAATGTGAAGACTTCTTTTGACTTATTGAAAGCTTAAAATAGTTAATGTAAAATTTTTAGCATATAAAATAATTAGTCTAACCGAAATTTCTAAATTGGGCGAATACACCTGCCAACGGAAAATTTCTTTGCTAACTTTTTCGCAAACTATAATATTTATCCCAAACAATTTGCTGACTGATGCTAGGTCCAAATTGTTCATGTATTTCTCAGTTTCATGAGCACCAGCGGCAGGTGCGATAGCTATTTCAATATGCTCTCGAATTTTTTCAATACTGTCAAAAAGCACTGAAATAGTAATATGAACCCTTAAATAAGTAAAAATAACCAACTTACACCACCATTCATTGTAAAATTTAGCTTTCATTTATAAAATAAAAAATAAAATGAAATGGGTATTAATTTAAAATTTAATGCTTTTAAGAGAGAGAGATATATATATAACAAATATTTTTGACAAGAAAGTTGCATTGTTTTAGTTTAGTGGTTTTTGTTTATATGAAAATTTGTGTTTGTCACAAGCCTCTTGCACTCTCTCAATCTCTCTTCTATTCCGTAATTTAGTATTTTTGTTGGTTATTTGCATATTGACAAATTTATAAAACGCGCAAACCCATTTTGGCGGATTTATAAAACGCGACTGGCGGATTTATAAAACGCGCCTTTCCATTTTGGCGGATTTATAAAACGCGACTGGCGGTTTTATAAAACGCGAATTGTTAGGTGTCGGATTATCTGAATAATAAAAAACTCAAATTCGAGACTTGGACATTTCGTGGGATGGACATTTTGTGGGTCAGCGATTCCGTATATATGTAATTGTTTTATATTAATAAAAAATGAGCAATTAGGCAGTTCATTAAAATTTAATATTTATTGATATAATTATATATGTGTATACGCTATAGTAACACAGACTACAAAAGGCCGAGCAAAAATTTGATTCCGATTTCAGAAAATGTATGCCGATTTCCAAAATTCTGTTTGTGTGTCGTATTTCAATACACTAATTAATGAAATTCGAGACGGACAACAGTACCTAATTGATACAATGATACCACAATAAAGTTTAATTAGACATGTGTATACAGTATTTCTTGAATCCCATATTTTTTTTAATATTAGTCCCTAATTGTTACCCTAATAAAGGTAATTAGGCATGAGTATATTAATACTATAAATTGTTGCTGATTTTAATAATCCCATATTTTTTGTATTAGTCCATAATTGATTAACCCAATAATGGGTAATTAGGCATGGGTATATAAGAAAAATAATTGTTGCTGATTTTCCTGAATCCTATATTTTTTTTATATTAGTCCCTCCAAAATTGATTACCCCAATAATGGGTAATTTTAGGCATGGGTAATATAAGAACTAATAATCATTAAAGTGTCGTCCTCCGCTTTTGATTGGGTGGGTGTGTGTTTTATGTGTTCAGCGCATATTACTACTGCTGGGACTGCTTGCTGCTGCTGCTGGTCCCATAATTGTCGTCCTAATTGTCGTCCATTAAGGTGTGTCCGCCGCCGCGCCCCCCGCCGCTCTTTTGGGCCATCCCCCGCCGTCGTCACACACACACACACACACAAAACATTTATGTAATAATCGCAACTTTTTGGCTGGTGCTCTGTCTCCGTTCCACCCCATTATCCCGCCCCAAAAATCCATCATTTACTTTTCCCATTTGCAAAATCAATTAAGCCCTCATTCCCTCCACCCACTTTTTCGCACGCGCCTTGGGCACTGTTGTTTTGCAGCGCGGCATGCGTTCACGCGTGTGGTGCAGCACGTGAATGGGAGAACCCCCTCCCGTCAATATGATGTACAAATGTTGGGACAGGCAAGAGGGAGAGCGGGAGAGAGAGAGAAAAAAAGAGTGTGTGTACATGGAGAGGATAAGAGAGAATTGAAAGAGAGTTGGCCGTTGAGAGTACATGAACAGAGACAGACAGACAGAGAGAGAGAGAGAGACAGTGGAAGCGACAGACACACAAACACATAAGCAGAACGCCAAAACACTGCTTTTTATACATTGGCAAAATGAATGAAGTAAGAGGAACCGCCCCTGCGGGGTGTGGGGCGATTGTCACAGCGTAGGAGGAAGCGGCTGGTTGTTTGTGTGTATGCGTTTGCTGACAGTCGGCGCCGGCGCCAGTGACTGTGACGGCGCCGCGGGAGAGAGAGAGAGAGAGAAGAGAGAGGGGAGGGAGAGAGAGAGAGATGAAGAGAGAGAGAGAGGAGAGAGACAGAGAGCGGCCAAAACAAAATGCTCATCCCGCCGTCAGCAGGCATTCCCATATAAAAAGAAATGAAAATGTTGCTTCCTTCCGCCAACGGCAAAGGCAGAGTAGGTCAATAAAATCCAGTAGGTGATTGAGTGCAGAGAAAGACGATAAAAAGAGTAACATAGAGAGAGATAAAGAGAGAGAGAGAACTTTGAGAGTGCAAAGAAAAAAAGTAGAAAGCATAGAGAAAAACAAAAGAAAAGGGGACAAGAGAAACTGTTTAACAGGTAAAAGGGCAGAGAAAAAAAAAAGGAAAAAGAAAAAAAACGAACACATACGGTCGGTAGGAAAGGAAACAAAAATTTCGCCGCCAGGCACTGTCTGCCCCGCAGCAGCAAAACAGACGCACGCGTGCGGTTGTTTACGCCAAAATGTGGGCGCATCACTTAATAATTTGGTCAATTTGATGGGCGGTAGGACGGGAGCACAAGAGGGGTGCAAAAGCGGCGAGAAATAGTGTGCCAACATGGAGAACCAGAGAAAGAGAGACATGAATTCTCTCCTATGGTGACAGTGTCGGCTTAGACCAACCGTCACTCGTAATTGCATAATGATCAGATCCAACTCCCGATTGAATTAAACAACGCACTCCCCTCAGTTTCTCCATGGTGCCCTTTTTCTTTTCATGTCTGCCCTCGCTTTCCCAATTTTATTTCGCCCATTTCTTTGTTTCTCATCCTTCCCCCTACTCGTGCCACACACTCTCGTCAGTCAATTGATATTCCTTCCGCAGCGGATGCTCCAAATTGGTGAAAACAAACGGCGCCACAGGGGAGCGGCTGACATTGAAAAATGAAAAAAAAGGGGGGGGGCGGTGGCAAGAAGAGGAAGAAACATCCAACAGCTTTTTGTGGAATTTTGTTTGTTTGGAAAAGGAAGTCGTGAAAAGCATAGTGAAGCCAACAATCGTTCGACTCGTGTACAGACAGACAGTTCGCCAACTAGACATTTCGTCAAAGGGTCATTTCGCCAACTCAAATTTTGACTTTTCGCTAATTCTTCTCGAAATCGAACACAACTAGCCTAAATTGATATTATCTTTATAATGAAAAAATGAAAAAATTTAGCATAAAATGCACCTAAGCAATGAATTAAAAAAAATAACACACAAATTATGGAAAATACCGTATATGCTCTAATTATAGCCCAGTCTCTATTAATCCCGCAGTCTCCAATTATCTCCCAGTCTACGAGGTGTTTTGAAAAATAATCCCTCTATCATAATCCCCCAGTCTCTAATTATCCCCCCTTTTCTGAGGAGGTTGAAAAATAATCCCCCATGGGCTATAATTAGAGCATATACGTACGGTAAGAATCTTTACAAAGTCTAAATTCAAGCCTTATGTGTCTGAAAATTAGGCGAATCTTGGGTTGGCCAGCTCTCACTTCCTGATAAAAAATTATATAAAATCGCGAAATATGGCCATAAAATATCGGCCAAAAACTGAGAAATATAAACATAATTTGCAAAAATGGACATAAATTTTTCAAATTTGAAGGTATAATTTCTTAAAATTTCTTCAAATTCAATAAATCAAAAGTAAAATTTTCAAAAATGGCTAAACACACATGGCATTACATTTCATTTTATAAGAAAATAGTAATAAAGCTAAAATTTACTATTCTTAGCGAAAACAACATGGATGAGAAATTTTTTCTACAAAAAATCCAGGCGTTTTGCATTTTCAGTGGGTAGGCTCGCTCAATTAACTTTTTCAACAAATTTTTTTGTTCTAAATAATGAATCTGTACCAGGGATGGAGTTCCGAGGCACTAAAAATTTTCGGAAGTCGGAAGTCGGAATTCCGATGCCCCAAAAATTTTCGGAAGTCGGAATTCCGACGCCAAAAATGTCGGAAGTCGGAATTCCGACCCCAAAAATGTCGGAAGTCGGAATTTTTCAAAAAAAATATAATAAATTTTAAAAAAAAATATTTAATAGGCTAAATTTTTAAATTTTTAACCATGTAAAAGGTAATTTCAAACTGTTTTTAGTTTATTTCTATATTTTTTAAAAAGATCAAAATATTTTAAGTAATTTTACATTATTTTGGATTTTTTTTTGGGAAAGTTACACATGCTCTGGAACCCGGCATTTACGACCCGAGTTTTCCGCTCCCCGTCCCCCGACCCTTTTTAACATATTTTTTAAAAACCAAAAAAAGCCTCAGGGCAAGAATTTTTTGCTTTTAAAAATTATTTAGAGCACAATACTGAGCTGGCTTTATTTTTGGGTCGGGGTCACTTCGGCGCGGACCTTTTTTTTTGAGTCCGGCGGTGCCGATAGGTGCCGTCGGAAAAAAAATTGAAAATTTCTATGCAATTTATTAACATAAATTGTACAAAAATTGCTATATTTACATGTAAAAATAGAAATGAATGATTCAAAAAATTCCGACTTTTCATCAAAAATTTCCTAAAAAGCCAAGAAAAAGTCAATTTTTGAGGTTTTTTGGCGGAAGTCGGAAGTCGAACTGACGAAATTTTTTTAAATTTTACAGGCTAATAGAGAATCTGAAGAGCTATAGATTGATAACAAAAATTTTTAATTTGGTTGATCAGGAAAAAAGTTGTTAGCAACGGCGCCGAAAGGCCGGCGCCGAAGTGGGCGGTTCCCTTATTTTTTACACTTTTGAATAAATATTGTCACACCCCTAAATGTGAAACTTTTTAGCACCTATTTTTTTAGGTTTTTTAGAACCTAAAAACTAAATTTTTTGGCAGTTTTTAGCAACTATAAATCGTAGCCATATTAATAAAATATATTATATTAATGAATTATTTTAGCATGTTCATTATTAATTTCTCTGTTATTTTAATTTGTTTTTATTTTGAATTTTTGTTTTTATTTCTAGTAGGGCTATAAATTATATGCACTAAAAATGCTAAATATGCGCATAAAATATACACTAAAAATCCCTCAAATATGCCCTAAAAACCCGAAAAATGCCCAAATATGCACTAAAATATGCATTAAAAACTGCAAAAAAGGCTTTTAACCCTCAAAAAATGCCAAAAATTGTGTAAAAATTCAGAATTGATTTTAAAAACTCCAAAACAATGACTAAGGAGCTTTTTTATTTGTATCAAAATTTTTTTTTCAAAAGTTCTTGCAAAAAGTTCAAAATTTTTCGATTTCCAAGCGTGTATTTTTTAATTCCCAAAAAGTCGATCCTTAGGGGTGTTATTTTTCGTTTTTATTGCATTTTTCTTAAAAGATTTGCCAAAAATGACCGAAATATATCCTAAAACGCAAAAATGGAAAAATATGCATTTATTCTCGAAAACCCCAAAAATATGCTTTTATATGCACTAAAAACCTTCACCAAAGTAAAATTTTAACTTAGAAATGCTATTTTTGAACCCCTTTCTTCATAGCATATGCGCAGAAAAAATATGCAAAAGCATATAATTTATAGCCCTAATTATTAGTCTTTATTTCAAATGTGAAATTAATTTTATTTTTTGAAATTCATTGTGAAAAAATTATTTTAGTTTTTTAAAATTTTATTTATTCTTTTATTTTCAACTATATTTGCTTTTTAATCTAAATAATTAGATTTTATTCTGTATTTAATTAATTTTTTTGAATGATTTATATATTTTTTCTTCGTATTTTAATTTTTACTTTTCAGTCGTTTGCAGCTCATCATACGACGTACGATGAACCAATCGTACGATCGTCATACTGTTCAAATTATTTTTATGGATACGATGTGATGGTTTTATACGACGAGTGCATACAATGAGCATTAAAATAACTAAGTCATGCCATAAAAAATAAAAATAAATCCAATGGTAAATTAAATTTCTTAAATTATTCTATTTCATTTATCTAACGCGAAAATATGAAAATTTACAAATTCTGACTAAAATTTAAATTTTCATATGACAAAAAGTGTCACATTTTCATATGACAAAAAGTGTCACATTTTCATATAACAAAAATGTGTCTTATGATAAAAATGTGTCATATGACTGTGATACTTTGGGCTATAAAAGGAGCTCATTTTGATCATTTTGCTCATTGTTGGTATTCGTCTAGCAAACGAATGTCGCAGAGCATTACTCCGCAGAGTAAGCTCTTCTGTTCCCCTCTTTTGAGGAGGCAGGAACAGCCATGCCCCCGGAACGGGTGATATAACGCCCCGAGGGAGGAACGGGTGCTCACCCATCGCACCAATGGTGCGTGTGCGTGACTGGCTTGCCGCTGACTAAAGCTGGCGGCTGGATGGACGCGTGCACGTAGCCGCTGTGTGCGCATGTGTAGTGCGCGTGTGCCGACTCGTGCAGGGGCAACGAGAGGCAGCACGCGTGCGTTGCATATGTGCATATGGCGGTCGCGTGTACGTGGCCAGCCAGCTGGCTGACTTGCCGGCTGGTTGGACACATGCACGTGGCCACTGAGTGCGCATGTGGAGTGCGCGTATGCCGCCTCATGCAGGGGCAACGAGAGGCGGCGTGTGCTGTACGTGTGCATGTGGTAGACGCGTGTGCATGGCCAGTAGACGTCCGTGAGCTGTTGTTCGTGCGTTGGTGGCAAGAGCACCGTGGCAAAACTCCACACGCATTGAAGCAGTGTGTGGTCGGTTGAAATGGTGGCTTATCGTTGTTGTATAACAACTAATCACTGTTCAATCGTTAACGTTATTGAAAGAGCAAGGAGATCAGTTCTGGGCGGCGTTTGCGTAAGGCTTTCGTTGTGACCACCTTGCAGGGGCACTTTAGTGGTCACACAGAGCAGCTTAGTGACAAGCCGGTCTGTTCAAATTGCTTGAGTAGATAACGGTATTATTCCAACAGAAAATTATTTTAATATAAAAGTTATTTTGACATTAATAAAACAGCTAAAAACTTTTTGAATTATTTTAAATTGCTATTATTTATTTTGTTGTTTGTTTAAGTATTGGAAAATTATTTCTTACTTTTATGCCTATCAACTCTATATGTAATTTAAAGGGCCGCGACTTTAAGTGACGAAAAATCCCGAAATAGTTAACTAAAATAGTGTCGAAAAAGTGCCAAAAAAGTGACAAAATAGTGAAAAAAGTCCGAAATAGTGACGAATAGTGACATAATTTTTAGCCAAAAATTGAGCAAAAAATAATTTTTATTCACTGATTGCAGGTGCAAATGAGCTACATTTCCTTTTTTCACTAGAAATCGCGGCCCTAGTAATTTAAGAGCACACAAATTTTGCATAATACATATTTCGATTGATTTGATCAATTAAATAATTTGAAAATTTGATTTTTCTCAATTAATACAGTTAAAAAAGCATATCTTCAACCTTGTCAAGATCAATATTTTCAATAATTTTACAATGGAACGGAAAACTGTTTCGAATGACAACAACCATGACTTAAAATATGAAGTTATTAACCAAAGGCAGGGGTTTGTTGAGAAGTGTGACGGCTGCGATTTTAATGTTTTTCATTCTAATGTGCAGGTTTGGATTTTTCAAACAGTTTTATTTATATATAAATGTTTTGGTTTTTATGTTATTAATTTTAAAATCCAGATTGGTGAAAATTTAAATACACAAAAATCCATTATTTTTGTCTTCTAAGGAATTTTATTTATATTTTCTATGTTCAGTTTCCACCGATTGTGTGGCCACCACCTGAAGGTGCTTCTGAAGATGCTGTAAGCCAACATTTGAAACCTTTTCATGACGTGCTGCGCTTCATTTCTGCTAATTGCCTTACAATTGTTCAACATCCTGAATTGTATGATCAAGCGAAAAAGACTCTTGATGCGCTTAACCTGCTCAATGGTGTGTTGGATCAGCATCGACGACAGCAACAGGGGCAGGGGCAACAGCAGCAGTACACCGGAATGACTGTGTTGGAAAACAGTGACAATAACCGCCGACAAACTAATAATGGTGATGAAGAAATCTACATTTCTGATGCTGATGACGATGATGATGGCATTCCATTTCTTGTGCGTCGCTTCTTGAACGCTAACATTGCTGATGAACAAACTGTGACAGCAGCAGAGCAACCTGATTATGCTGATGGTGAAACATCAATGTTTTGTGATGACGTTGCGGAAATGGAGTGTCAGCAGAACTAGTCTTGTACTGGTAAACCTGCTTATATATATATATATATATATGCAATTTATTTTTTAGAGGCAGGGTTTCACAGCGTCAGCGTCGTAATAATTCTTTTGGTTGAAGCTGTTTTTTCGCGTCTTTTTTTTACCGAAACATTGACAATCAACTAAAAAAGGCAAACAGAATTTTTTATTATACATTTCAATTATTGTTATTAGTTTAATATATAATTCTTTTTTATCATACAGGCAGGGGCTTTTTGTTTTATTGGATGTATTGGATCTACTGTGCGTGATTTAGTGCTAAGAAATGGTGGACGAAGGAAAATTTTCATTTTATGGACATTAAACCTTCGTTTTATCATTGTTACACATTTAACCTTTTCATTAAAATTTTCATTGTTAACTGATCGACCTTATTTTGTTTATCGAACCAACAAAGCATATTGAATTCTTGCTTTTCGTCGGTAAAGAGAGATATTAATGTTTTCGTAAAAAGAAAAGCAATGTCCGACCCTAACAGCAAATACAATATTGAACAAGCGCTTCAAAATACTGAACGTGCAATCGAACCCTCACTGGACTGGCAGGGGCCAACCCAACAGCAATTGGAAGAGAAATGTTAGAGAATTATATTAAAAATTACGTAATAAAATGTGATGTTTTTTTGGTATAGATATAAAAAATTATGATTCTCTAACTCCTCTTTTTAAAGCAATGCAAGAAGAAAACAGCCCTACTGCACCGTCACCGTTCCAGCATCAGCTAGCGCAGCAGAAGCAGCAGCCCAGTCGTCTGGTAAGCAATGTTGTATTTAATGATTCTTACATGAAATAACCGTTGTTCATTATTCTCAGGGACAACATAATTCTTCTCAGGGACAACACCCTCAAATGCTTCCAACTCCACTACATCCACCTCTTGAGCTGTTTGAGGAAGGTTTGCGTTACACCACCACCTGGACTTTTGCTGCTATGTTCAATAAGCCTTTGGAAGCTGAAAAAATTGCCACTACGTTGAGCGATGCTTCAATGTTGTTAAACATGTGTGTGCAAATTCTGAATCGCCGACCACAGCGTTTGCAGCACGGATTGCAACATCCAACGTCCAGTTCGCAGCAGCACTAGTAACGGCAGCAGTAGCCGCCGCTAAGTAATTTTCCATTTTTATGAACAATAATTTAATTTGAAAATATTATTTATCATATTATTTTTTATCATTTTTATTCCACTTGTCACAGTTCATTAGTCGGCGTTGGTTCAGCACTTCATCATCATGCAACAACACCATATGGTCGTCGTTAATCCGCTCGCGGGTGTGGCAGGGGCAGAAAGATACATACACATAAGAGCTACTGCCTGCAAAATTTCTTAAATTTTTTATTTTTTTATGGGAATCGGCAGTTTTTAAGAAAATTTCGAATCATAGACGTGTAATTTTCGCGTTTCATTAAAAAGATCGATTTTTGAAAATTTCTACGTGGTAAAAAAAATTAAGAAATTTTGCAGTGCAAAGTTAACTCATTCTGATCGTTCTCGAAATGATACCTTAATTTCCCAATGTTTATTCATTTTGAAAGACCAGTAAGCAAATATTTTTTAATGTCTTGATAAAATAGAAATGTTAAAATGCTTGTACTGGATCACATTGAATAGGATATATGGTTTAATATTGAAAATATTGAGAAAAAGAGCCTCTGAACAGAAAGAAAAAATATCGTATGTATCGAAAAAGCACAGTAAACCCACGGCAACAATTTGATTTGCTATTACTAGGGATGATATTTTTAGGCAAAAGCCTATTTTTTTTCCTGAGCTCTCCGTGGCCTGAAACGCACGAAAAACATGTTAATTTGGGCTGTTGTTAAGCTACTTTTCGAGTTATTAAATTAATAATAAAAATATTTTTGCGAATCTTCCAGAATCTAAAAATTTTTGAAAGCAATTTAAATACCAATTTTGGCGTTTTGTCCAGAATTTGTTAACAAAAATGCAATAAAAAGAATCGACCCAAAAATTTTTTCTAAAAATGCACCCCTAAGAATCGACCTAATTTTTTTTTTCAAAAAATACACCCCTAAGAATCGGCCCTAAATTTTTTAAAAATATACCCCTATGAAATGAAAAATTTCTCAAAAAATCATCTCCAAAATTAATTAATTTATTTTATTGACGATAATTTTTGATTTTGAAAATTATGTATCTCATTAATGATTTGGCATAATATTTTTGTTTTTGAAGAAAATTTTCGATTTTACACCCCCTAAATTCGGAATTTTTTAGAGCCTATTTTCCCCTATTTTTGGGTTTTTTAGAGCCTAAAGCCTACCTATTTTGGCAGTTTTTAGGGCCTAAAAATATCATCCCTAGCTATTACTGGCAATCAGCGGCGACTTGGACCATCAGAGATGGAGTTGAATTGAGAACAATAAAATCAAAATAAATTAAGAAGAAATCAAATCCCCTTCGCTCACCGCACGTCACCGTCAACATCCCCCAATGCAATAACAATTCGGTGCATTTTGTTGCCTACAAAACCTCTCGACGGCATTCTACAGCATTTCACTGTCCCTTTTTTTACCCCTTTTATTGCGCAAATGACCGGTAAAAACCCATTTCGTTTTGCCCAACTCGTTTTTTGTAAATACATTTATGTAGGAGTGCAGACAGTGAGAAGTTACACAGTTCATATACATCACGTAAAAAACGAGTTGGATAAAAAATGAGCTGGCCAAAATTCAAATTGCCATACTCACCCTCCATTTCACGTGCCACGTCCTTAACTGTGCGGTTTTTGGCTGGCTGTCTCTGGAGTTGGTGGATGCTGCTGATTTGTTCATAATGACTGATAATGTTTTCTAATCACCTATGTATTTGGGTAAGAAGTTGGAAATAGCATTAAAAAATTTCCAATTTCCAATTGAAACTCGTTTTAATAAAATTTCGTCAAGTGGAGTTGGGTCATTAAAAAGGCAAATGTTAATGTGAAGAGTAAAAAATTTTAGAATTTAAATGTGAATAATAAAAAATTTAAAATTTAAATTTATCCATTCATTTATTATTTTATAAGATATTCTTGAAGTAATTGCGAACAGGGCTCGGCTTTATATTTGCTAATATAAATGCACGAAATATATAAATGTTATGTTTCATCTCGTCACTAAAACTGAAAATTTTTTACTCCGACGAAATTTTTAAATTTTTAACATTATTTGAATCTTAATGAAAATTTTCCAATTCGAGGGATCATTTAAAAAAAACAAATTCCAGACGATTCTTCGGGGCTGATTTTTCGTTTTTATTGCTTTTTTCAGATAATACCAAAGTAGGAACAAAAAATGAATGAATTTTTTTTATCTCATCAGACATTTTACTGTAAATGTTTATGGTCCAGTGGAAGACAAAACCCAGTTTTCCGTAATTTGACCATGACTCAAACAAAACTCATTAAAATCCCATTTTAATGTGCGATTAAATTTGGGTGGACGACGGACGCCCTTTCATAAAATAAAATTCAGTCGCCCGGGGGAAGGAAAATGAAAAACAATTAAAATGTATTATTAATAAATATCTAATTTAAACAACAATTAATTAATTTTCTGTTTTATTGTTTTTGTTATTAAATTTAATGGCCTCAAATTTATTTGTCCAAATTTGCGATCAAAAACGAAAATCATAAAAAATAAATGCAATAAATTTGGGAGTCAGCGTAGTGCCACAAATTCAAATATTATATTTTGTTAAATAAAAAATTGAAAAAACAAAAGTACAAGTTGAAATCAGTCGAATGAAAATGATCGGCCGAAATGCGATTTTTTTTTTGAATTTCCGCGATTGGCGAATTGTCCTCCCAAATGCCCTTTTCCGCTGGCGAGGGAATGGCACTTGCTGCACCAAAAAACAACTGACAGTGCCATAGTTTTTTTAAGAAGTAGCACTCAGCGAATGGCACAGGCGAAAACGAAGGCACGAATAAAAACTAAAGTGAAAATATAATTACAAAAATACTGCTTTTGTTCGAATTTCCCACAATTGGTGGTTGAAATGCGTGTCCTTTGTCCAGCATTGTGATATTTTGTCAACAGTGTCGTCGCTTTGTCCCCTGCGCGGTCTGTGCCTTGACGATGGGCGTCGTCCGTGCCGATGCGATTGGCTCGGCCCTCCGTTGGCCGTGCTGTGGCGCGTGCAATGCCCGCGCCCGACGCGAGTCGCCGAATTGGGCGGCCGCCGTGTCGTCCACACTGATCAGAATGTGAATCATTTGGGCACAGAGTTTCACTTTTGTTTTGATTAACCACTCCTTTTCAAGAAAATGAATGCCTTTGATACTTTTGGCCTCAATTTATTCCCTTTGGAGCGGCGGATAATTAAAAAGCGGTAATTAATTTGGCATTTTCCATTTGCCCATTTTGTAACTTTAATTCATGCCCTCGCCAATGTTTGCACTTTGTTTGCTCAAACGTGAAAAATTAATTGGTTGTGAAGGTGGAAAACAATGCCAAATTATTGCTTAATTACAGTCGGACTATTGGAAAAATGTCAACATGGAAAAAAAATAAACTAATAATTTTTTTGAATTATCAAATGCTTTTCCAATTTTTATATTTTTATGAGGAAATTTTTTGAATTTGAGCATATTTTAAAAGTTTAAAGGAAAGTCAAAAAATAAAACATTGTCATCGCTGCCTATCACATGTTCAGTGACGGGGAATCCGAGGATAATCCGTGCCAAAGGAACAGAAGAGAAACTTTGGGGATTGGCACGAAACGGACGAATTTAGGAGGGAATTCGGAGGAAAAGAAGCACTTATTACAAAAATTTTGAGATGACTTGGATTGCAATTGTGAAGCTAAAATCTAATAAAAAAATGCCGACTAGGTTTAGGGGAAATTTGTCTACCCAATATGGGACAAAATGCCGACACAGCAAAGGTTTTGTGCAGTTTGTCCTCTTGATGTGACAAAGTGCCGCACAGCAACGGGTTTTGAGCAATTTGTCTGCCCATTCTGGGACAAAATGTCGGGCCATTTCTGAGTTTTTAGTCCATAAAAGTGTTAGCAAATCAGACGGACTATTAAAACATTTGGTGGCCCGGGGGAGGAAATTTCTAAAAGTCAAAATGACCAAAGAAAGCTTCAAATTAGTCAAAATTCTCAGTTTTTCGTGCGTATTAGGCCGTAGTAAGTTAGCAAAAAAAAAGGCATCTGCCTCAAAATCCGGTCCTCTACTTATTGTCGTTGTATTTACTGGCACACATTTAAATTATTAATTAACAAAATACCAAAAGGGGGGGGGGGGGAGGAACGAAACGCCTTCTGCTGTTGGCCAATGATCAGAGAATGGGAGAGAGAGACTGTCCCCGAAATATACTATTGCGAAAACACCCATAAAACTTTAATGTAATAAAAAAAGCTAAATGCAAACAATGGAAAAAATGCACCCATAAGCAGCAAATTTTTAAGGAAAATTTTCCAATGGTCATATGCGACTAAATTTTTGTTAGCTTCTAAAGCAGGGCTGGCCGTGATCACGGATCACGGCTCACGGATCACGGAAATCACGGGGTTTTTGGGGTGCCGTGATCTCGGATCACGGGTCACGGATTTTTTCAAATTTTCCGTGATTTTGATCCGTGATTGGCATTTTATATAGGGAATTTTTATTGAGACGAAAATAGGAAAGTGGTGTGAAGAATTTTTTGAGAAAAATAAATAAATTCTTTTCTGCTTACAAATTAGAAAGTAAACATATATATGTAGTCTGGTGGTTAAGCCTTCTGTCTTCCCTTGGGTTCAATTCCCCATTGGGATAGGACAATTTATATATTTTGTTTTGATAATTTTAATTGAAATTTAATTAACAAGAAATTTCATAACATTGAAAATTATTTTCTTTATTTTTTAAAACGTCCATAGACCAATAAATTAACCAATGATTGGACATATTTTGGACAAAATCTGTCAACAAATTCACTCAAAATTTCAAAATTTTTCCCGGCGGCGCCTGTCGGCACCACCGGCAGACGGACCCCCATTTTACCGTATTTTTGAAATTTTGACCCCAAAATGGCAGAAAAATTACCATTTTTGGCATATAAACTGCTAAAAACCCTATTTTTTCTCTCCGTCGCTTAAATTTAAAACGACAGGCCTAATCAAAATTTTCAGAAAATTTTCCCAACCCTCTAAGAATTTTTTCTAAAATTTTCCCGACTTTCAGTATCTTTTGGGGTGTTCAGATCGTCATGAAGGACTGAGCATGTTGGTCCAAAAGATTTTTTCAGCATCAAAAGTTAGCTTACAAATTAGAGGAAATTTTTTTCTCTACATAAATAGATTTTTGGTTAAATTTAAGAAAATTTTGAAAAATTTTCTTAATAAATTAGTTAAAAATAAAAAATTTTCCTTGGAGATTTCTACAAAAACCTCTAATTTTCCTCAAAAAATTGCCAAAAATCGTAAACTTAGTCATTTTTTGGAAAAGGTCGCCGCAAAAAAAGCGGTTTATATGTTTTGGTTTCTTTAAAACATTTTTTGGGAATTTTTCCCGCGATTAAATTCCGGTTTTTAAATAAATTTAAATAAAAAATCATTAGAAAATTTTTTTTTATAATCACGGATCACGGCTCACGGATCACGGAAATCACGGGGATTTTGGGGTGCCGTGATCACGGTTCACGGGTCACGGATTTTTTTTAAAGCCCCGTGATCACGGCTCACGGATTTCCGTGATTGGAAATTCAATCACGGCCAGCCCTGATTCTTTGTCACTTCGGCTCACCACAATGCATTTTTATTGTAGAAAATGTTATTTAATGGTTTTTTTGTTTCAGTTTTCAATGCCATTAATTTGCTGTTCTGCTTTTCTTCTCACTTGGATCATTTATTTTCTAAAGACGAAACCAAACTTTTGGATATGTCTGATGTTTATTAAAACGATCATGTAAAGGATATAAGAAATGTTTTTAACCAATCGAATAATTAGTAGTGTTGTTCGAGAGTCTCGACTCGAGAAAAGTCTCGGCGTTTTTTTGGTCTTGCTCTCGTGTTTTTAAGTCTCGGTCTCGATTTCCGAGACTCGAGACCGAGACATTTTTACACCCCTAATGATTTGCTTTTGTTAAAATTAAATAGTTTTGTAAGTTTAATATATTTCTGGGACCTTTTTGAGCTTGGATAAAATCGGAAATTTTGTAACGGTACAATTACTGGACTAAGCGACACTACTTACAAAACAAATGTTAAATTTTTCATGTAATTTACTTAATTTTTCAAAATAATCATTTAAAAGTAAAATTAATTAATTTTTCTTTTCAAATAAAAGCTAAAAATTAAAAAATTTATTTGTTTCATTCAACCACCATTTTTCCACTGAATGTCAATAATATTTCATACAGTTTGACAACCTAAGAGTTATTGATAAATTCTTCTTTTTGGTCTAAGGAATTTTCTATATTTTTTAAATAAGCTTTTTAATTAGGGCCGCGGCCGGTGGGGGATCTACAGTCAATCTTAGGAACGATGAGAGCGAGGATGACCTCCCAGAAATAGAAATTCGTAAAGTGGGGAACGGGGAATTTTCAAAATTTTCTAACAAATCGCTACTGTTTTTCCAGCCCTGGTTGCCCTACCAGTGCCTGTGGGGGACCGGAAATTCCCGGCTCGTTCCCGGTGTCTTGCAACCCTTTTCTCACGCTCATTTGAATTAAAATTAATCTCGACGAATTAACATCAAATTACACGAGAGAATTGTAAGAAGCTACACACAACTTTTTATGTGCCAACAAAATATTCCCATTTTTCAGCAGGTCAACAAATAATTAATCAACATAACATTCGTGTAGGAAATAAAACATTTTGAAATTCTTTTGACATCCATCACAAATCCATCCAACTCTCAATCCAATTTTCTTGAGTTAAGTATATCCCTAAATCTGCCCTCCATTGTTTCACTTTATTTTTGCTTATTCCCAATCTTTTGGCAAGTTTCTCATCATTGGTGCTCGCTCATTGGATTTGCATTCTTAATTTCGTAGAATTTTTTCACAATTTGCATTTTCATCAGCTCAGTGTCAAGACCCATCAGTTCTTAAAAAATAAAATTCAAACCTGAACATTTGGGGAATTTGAGGTTTCGTAAATTCGACAAATGTCAGAAAATGGAGAATCAAAACTAATCAAATTTTAAAATATTTAACTATAAAAAACATATTTTGGTAGTTTTTGGTCAGTTTATTTTAAATTTGTAAATATTTTTTTTATATTCAGCAATCATCTACATATTAAGGTGGGATAATAAACAAATTTCAACAGATAAAATTGTAAAATTTGAAAATTTTAAGAAATGTTATGGCATTTCAAAAAAGATATTAAAAAAAAATTATATTTTTTCAACTTTTAATTCATAGATTTTTGGATAAATTTTTAAATTTATATACAATCTGATAAAGGATAGATATCCTCAGTTCAATTGAAGATTTACAAAGTTAATTTTCATTTTTAAGCAAGTTTGTGATTTTATTTTCTCATTTTCTGACCATTTGGTGGATTTAGGAAATCCAATACCATCCCAAAATTCACCTTTGACATTTAATTAAAATATTACGAATGATAAGGCCAAAATCTGATGATGATAATGAACTGCCTTTCCGTTTTTGTACCTTTTTAGCCGCCCTTTTAAGCATTCCGTCCAAATTTTGATTAAAAATTTTTTGCATTAATCCGTCCACACTTTCATTTGGTGGCCATTCATTGGCCGTAGCAATTGCTAATTGCAAGTCATTAATTTTTCTATTTTTGGTGCTTCATAATTCAATCTTTTCTCATTCAATAAAATTGGTTCTGCAGTAAATTGAATATATTTCTCACATAAATTTGAATCAAAATAAAAACATAAAATTTTGGCCAAACAATTTAGCACATTAATTAGTGACCCATTCATTTCCGTTTGGTGTTTTTAAGCACCAATTTTGGCTTAACGGCGGGAAGTCCGACGAATTCTCTGAACAAATAAAAATTTATTTATTATTTAATACATCTCTTTTTTTCTATTATTCTTTTATTTTGGCTAAATACAAAGATTCTTTAAAGTATAATGTTAAAAAGGTCAAATTCCCAAAATTCTCTATATAAATTATTATTAATATATTTATTAAATCTTTAAAAAATTAAAATATTTTGAGTTTAAATGAAAAAATTGTATAATTTTTTAAATTTAATTATTAATTATTCTTTTGAAATGAAAAATAAAAGAACATTAATTATTTAAAAGAAATTTCTAGAAAAATATTTAAAATGCAAATGCAAAATTTTACAATTTTTTTTTTGGATATAGTAACTGATTTTGAAGAAAGAAGCTCAAAAACGCATTTCAATGTTGAAATTTTTCTACACTAATTTTTCGTTATTTCAACATTCTTTAGAAAATTTACCGAAAAAATGAAAGAATATATAATATATATATCCCTAAGAATTGTCACTATGATTTTCAAAAAATATATCTCTAATAAATGAAAAATTTTTATTTACAAAATTATTTTATCGGATAATCGGATCCGTATTTTTTTAGAGCCTAAAAGCCTAAAAAAAATTTCAAAGAAGCATTTTTGCCTATTTTGGCGTTTTGTCCAAAATTTGTTAACAAAAATGCAATAAAAATGAAAAAACGCCCTAAAAATACGAAAATATGACGGACAGGGTCGTTTTCGTAGGCCATTTTCGTACGGCCATTTGTACGACCGTTTTCTACAAATTGTTGTCAAGCGTCAGATTTAATTGAAAAAGCTTCGGAACTAATATAACCAATTTTTATTGTTTTAATTTCACAAGCATACTAATTTTATAATGAATTCATAATTAAAAAAAAATACAAAAATAAAAAATTTCAGAACAAACGGCTCTTTTTACAGGGTTTGCCGTAAAATTAACAACTTTTGCAATTTAGAGCTAATTTTTTTAAAAGGTCATTTCTAGGGTTATTGTGACGCTGATCATGAATTTGGATACCTTCGGACCCGAACTCAAACAAAAAGTCAAAAGTACAAGTTTTTGAATTTTTTATTTGAAAATTCAATGGGAGGGTCCCAAAACAGAAAATTACCAAAAGATCAATGAGAATTTTTAATCCGTGTTTTAAAACCAAAAGAAAAATGCAAATTTTATTATTTTTAAATGTAGTAAATAATTAAATTTTGAATTTTTTGAAAAATTTATAAAATTAAAAATGATGATTTATTATTTTTTTAATAAAATTTAATTTTCTCCCAATCTGCTGTAAATAATAATTTTTCTCTCAACACCTCACCCCAACGACCAACATCCCTGATATATATAATATAAATTACAATAGACACTACAATAATAATTGATATATATACATAAACTACAACATACACCACAATGATCGTTATTGTTGACACGGAGAAAACAATGAAGCCAAAAGATGGCAATGGCATTGGCATTACGTCATCATAATCATCTGATGAAATTTGCTTGTAAATTTTAAGCAAAATCTGTGGCTATAAAAGAGAACAGCTTGGCCAGTGAGCAGCACCAATTCATGCAACCATTTCCCATTTTCTGTTTTGAATAATAATATTTTTATTTATAGGGATTGGATTTTTTAGGCAAAAAAAAGGCACAAAATTGAAAATCGGCAGAATTTTTTCATGGAATAATTTTTTTAGTCAAAATGACAAAGAAGCTGAAATAAATTTCGTTTTTTTCTCTGAAAATGAGGGAAGTTTTTTTAAATGAAAATACATAACAATTAATTGAGATGAATATTTTTTTAAAAACTTCTATTAACATGCGACAATTTTTTTTTTTTTGTAAATTTTTATAGGTCTATTTTTTGTAAAGAAATTTTCCAAAAATCCAAAATCCTAACCACAAACACCATCTCCATCATTACAACCACCAAAAATGAACGCGCAATTCGCTGCTGTGCCGATGCTGACAACTGTTTTGCTGGTTTGTGTATTGCTGTTGTTCCCTACAATTTGTGAAGCGCCTCCAAAGAAAGATAAAGCGAAAGGACGGACTTACAAAACTGAGAACACAGATTCCCGCCCAGTTATTCTCGAAAGTTGGGATTGTAATGCAAATGCAAAAACAACAGCACCATCCACATCAGAAAACTTACAACCACATCATACAACAAACTCACCCGTTAGCAATCAAATTAATGGCTTGCCAAAAAGCTTGTTCATGCCACGCAAATAGAACAAATCAGGTTAGTCATCAGTGAGTGCCAAAACAGTTATCGATCCCAGAAAATTTTTGGTTCAACTCAGGCACAGCCGTTTTGATGAAAATAAAAAAAAATTAATATGTGCCAAGAGGCGCCGCATGCCTGGGAATTTTTAATTTTTTTTTCTCGAATTTTGTGATGAGAAGAATTTATTTAATAACATTT
This sequence comes from Heterodera glycines, assembly GCA_004148225.2. NCBI lineage: Eukaryota > Metazoa > Nematoda > Chromadorea > Rhabditida > Heteroderidae > Heterodera > Heterodera glycines. The sequence continues at coordinate 809,562 of CP049708.1, read as the reverse complement.
TCAATTGTTTTTTATTTTTTATTTAAAATTTTATTTTTTGCATTTTTCCCCGTCCTCCAATGGTTAGCAGGTCTGGTGCTGCTGCGCATGCAAACGGTGGAGAATTTGATGCCTGATTGGTGAACAAACAGATGTTTTTTTGGGGGGGATTTTCTGCTGATGATGATACATTTCATTTTTGTTGATGCCTGATACTGTATTGTTGTTGTTTTTTTCTATGCATTTTCTCAACAATTTGTTGTCGCATTTATTTGTTGCGTTATTTTTGGGTAAAAAATTTTTTTAAAAAATGTGTAAATATGTAATGAATTTTTGTATAGCTTATATATAGTAGTCCTTTGTGTTTCCTGGTCACGCAAGCAGTAACTGCCAAAACAGCAGGTCCGTAATTAGAAAAATTTTATGGGCGACTGAGTCTTATTGGTGATGTAATGCCAATGCCATTGTGATTTTTTGGCTTCATTGTTTTCGCCATACCAACAGTAAAGTAGAGAGTGTCTCTGGCTTTCCGGACCAGTGCTCTGCCGGCCTACCGACACTGCCCTCTCCAGCTGGGCACGAAATCCCGAAAAGGCATGAAATTTAGAAAATAAAATTCTCCCATAAATTCTAGGAAAAAAATAAATATGTACATATATTATAATAAATACAATATACACTACAATAAAACGCTACTCAACTGTTAGCATGGAGAAAACAAAATTAAAACTAAAATTGATTTATTATACTTTTAAAATTCTTTTAAAAAAATCAAAGACATTTTTTATAGAAAACTCGTAGCTTCTTATCGTCTAACTGAACTTCAGCTACCTCCTCATGGTTCATTCTAACTACTTTTTTTTTAATTTCCACTTTTTAATTTGTTTATAAAAGAATTAATTAACTCTGGCTAAAGCGACAAACATTTTGGCGCAAATGGCATTTGGAAAAATTTCCTTTAAAAAATTGCTCCTTAGGGATGGACGCATTTTTTGCATTTCTCATTTTATTGCATTTTTATTTAGGGTTTTTTTCAAAATGGCAAAATAATGACAAAAATAATAAACCCGCAATCACTAAAATTATCGTTCCGAATTATTACACAGTGAACAGGCAAATAATATAAAATTTTAAAATTTTTTTTTCAAAATAATGCTTTTTGGTGGACTATTGCATTCATTTCTATTTTTAAAAGATAATAATTATAAAAATTCAACAACTTTTAAAGTTTTGTGGGTAGTTTTCGCAATAGTATATTTCGGGGCGAAGCAGGACAAAACGTCGTCAGCCGAAACGTCGTCGAACGAATTTTTCGACCATAACTTTTTTCTTTCTCAACCAAATTAAACATTCTTGGTATTATTCGAAAGCATTTGAAAAATGCTATTAGCCTGCAAATTTTCAAAATTTTTTATTCGTGCACAAAAAAATCAGAGCAAAAAAAAGTTCGAAATACTAAGTTTTTGAGTTCCTTCTGGCCATAACTTTTTTGAAGCTTAACGAAAATTTTTGAAACTTTGCAAATTAATAACAAACACACAGAGCTATCGAACAACACCAACAATGCTTAATTTGATTGACAATGAACAAAGTTATGGTTCAAAAAGTCTTCCGACCAAGTTTAGGCCCACGACGTTTTGGGGTGCACCGATTTCGGGGACAGTCTCTCTCAAACGCCTTTTTGTCTAATTAAAATGCAATTTTATTAGTTAATTAATAGTCCGTCTGATTTGCTAAATTCTTTGATCATTTTTCTCTTACAATTATTAATTAATAGGTTATAAATTTTATGGACTAAAAAACGACAAATATGGACTAAAAAAGCCCAAAATATGGACTAAAATGTTCAGAAATGGCCAAATATGGACCAATACATGGACTAAAAACTGCCAAAATACTTATATATCTTTTTGAACCCTAACAAATTTCGAAAAATGTTTTTGTTTCAATATTTGCTAAAACAGAATTAAACTGCCAAAAATGGATTTAACATTTAAAAAATGCCAATTTTATTAAATTCTAGCTTAACAATTGCAATCCAATTCATCTCAAAATTTTTGTAATAATCTCAGTCTGTTTTCAGCGAAGATTTTCGGAGGTGGACAAAATACTTAAAAAAAAATTTCCGAAATTACGAAAAAAAATTCCGTCCCCTCATTTCGTCCCTTATTTTTAGAATGACATTCTTCCATTACATAATCAACATTTGAACAGTGCTTCTTTTCCTCCGACGGCAACTAGCCCACCGCCGACTTCGAGAAAGAAAATGGAGCAAATCGTAAAGCAATTCTTGTGGGAGACGTATGCCGGTGGCCATTTTTAAGAGCAGAAAATTTGCTTTTTGGTGAGCAATGGGCAGAGGAGGGGACAATTTAAGGCTTAAAAATGAGTGGGCAAATGCTAAATATGCTAGAGCATAAAATGTCGAAATAGGGAAAAGCATAGGCACCTAGACATTAAGCATAAAAACCACAAAATAGGTATTGTAAAAGTCATCGTAGACACCCCAAACCAAAACCATGCGGCATTGTTTTCCACCTTCACAACCAATTAATTTTTCACGTTTGGGCATGCGTGAAAGCAGAGAAAAGCCTGGGCAATCGAACCAAATCATGAATATAAAATTATATTGCTTTTAAGCAAAATTATGCTATTTTTGTCGAAAAAATGGTTAAAATGGCGAGTTTTAAAAATGCCCAAAATGGCGGTTTTACGGAACGATCCAGTAGGATGCTAAAAGTAAAAGTGAAACTCTGTGCCCAAATGATTCACATTCTGATCAGTGTGGACGACACGGCGGCCGCCCAATTCGGCGACTCGCGTCGGGCGCGGGCATTGCACGCGCCACGGCACGGCCAACGGAGGGCCGAGCCAATCGCATTGGCACGGACGACGCCCATCGTCAAGGCACAGACCGCGCAGGGGACAAAGCGACGACACTGTTGACAAAATATCACAATGCTGGACAAAGGACACGCATTTCAACCACCAATTGTGGGAAATTCGAACAAAAGCAGTATTTTTGTAATTATATTTTCACTTTAGTTTTTATTCGTGCCTTCGTTTTCGCCTGTGCCATTCGCTGAGTGCTACTTCTTAAAAAAACTATGGCACTGTCAGTTGTTTTTTGGTGCAGCAAGTGCCATTCCCTCGCCAGCGGAAAAGGGCATTTGGGAGGACAATTCGCCAATCGCGGAAATTCAAAAAAAAAAATCGCATTTCGGCCGATCATTTTCATTCGACTGATTTCAACTTGTACTTTTTTTTTATTTTTCAATTTTTTATTTAACAAAATATAATATTTGAATTTGTGGCACTACGCTGACTCCCAAATTTATTGCATTTATTTTTTATGATTTTCGTTTTTGATCGCAAATTTGGACAAATAAATTTGAGGCCATTAAATTTAATAACAAAAACAATAAAACAGAAAATTAATTAATTGTTGTTTAAATTAGATATTTATTAATAATACATTTTAATTGTTTTTCATTTTCCTTCCCCCGGGCGACTGAATTTTATTTTATGAAAGTGCGTCCGTCGTCCACCCAAATTTAATCGCCCATTAAAATGGGATTTTAATGAGTTTTGTTTGAGTCATGGTCAAATTACGGAAAACTGGGTTTTGTCTTCCACTGGACCATAAACATTTACAGTAAAATGTCTGATGAGATAAAAAAAATTCATTCATTTTTTGTTCCTACTTTGGTATTATCTGAAAAAAGTAATAAAAATGTTCGGGTGATGACCCCGAGAGAGACATTTAAATTATTTTATTAAAGTTATTTCCCTCTCTCTGTCTCCCGCACTATTTCTCTCATTTTATTGTGTCTGCACTCCCTTTGTAAGGTCAGACACATCTTTCCTCCCCCATATTGTGACCCCCGCTCATTTCCTTCATTCATTCTATCTTCTTGTTGATTCCCACATTTTCTTCCAATTGTCCTCCGCCCCAAATATTTATTTATTTGTTTCCAATAAATAATTGATTATTTATTGGACTGTTTAAGCTCGGTTAGGTAAGACCGAACAATTGGCGACGCCTCTCTTCGACTCAAGCCGTGTTGGCTGAGCATCATCATCAAAAGCTGAGTCGGCAACCAACAATTTTGAAATTCTAAAGCCGGGTTGGCTATCATCGAATTTCACAAGCCGGGCTGGCATTCGTCGAAAAACAGAAAACCAAAACTGCAAAATTCTTCAAAGCCGAGTTGGCATCCGTCATAAACTGCTGAAAGCGAACACAACTCAAAATGGCTTCGAACCTCGACCAATTGGTGAGATTGATGACGCAGCAACAGCAACAATTTGAGGACCAACAAAAATTGGTGCAGCAGCAGTCGCAACAAATGGCGCAGTTGCTAGCGAACCAAAATGCTGCAAACATCGCAGCAGGTCAACAAAATCCGCCGAATCCAATCGTCATTCCTTCGCTGCCGGATGTTTCGCTGTTCGAAGTGTGTGATGAGAAGAGTCGTGTGAGCGAATGGCTCGAACGATTCAAATTCGCCCTCGACTGCGCCGCTCCAACAGCAAGTGATAAAATTAAGGTGAAATCGCTGATGAACAAGCTGAGCGAGATGGCTTTCAGCGAGTATAGCCGATCCGTTCTGCCATCTTCAGTCACCGATTTCGACTTTTCGACGACAGTGCAGAAATTGGAGAAGCTTTTTGCCAAACCTCAATCCATCTTCATCGACAGGTATGAATGCCTGAAAGCGGTGAGGGGAGAAGGAGAGGAGTTTCGGCACTTCATCAACCGCCACAAAAAGCTGCTAAACGACTTCAAATTCGACGAATTGAAGAAAGAGCAATTTTATTCGTTAATGCTTGTGACGGCACTCAAATCGCCGAGCGACGCAGCACTGAGGCAAAGAATATTGGCTAAATTGGCAACGGACGGACAAAACGTGTCGTATGATGGAATTGTGGAAGACCTCATCAACTTTCAATCAACGATTGCAAAGGCTCGAGCGATCGAAACGCCGGTCAGCTCTCGAAATGTTAATGCTGTCCACCAAAAGGGCAAGCAAAATTTCCTGCCGAAGAACAAATTCCCCAAAAGTGGACAAACCACAACGGCGAACAAAAGTTGTTGGCGTTGCGGAGAATGTGACCACCAGCCATTCAACTGCCGATTCAAAATGAAAAAGTGTCACAAGTGTGGTACCACGGGTCACTTGGGAAAGAAATGCGAAAGTGTTCAGGCATGGAAGAAACAACAAAGTGCAAAGATGTTGGGAAACAAGAAGATCGGACATTTGAGGATCGGAATGACCTCATGTTCGATCAATGCACTTTCGTTAATGAAAATTAAAATTTTTCTGAACCAACAAATTGTCAAATTCTTCCTTGACACGGGATCGGACATCGACGTGATAACTGACTTATGCCGACATTGGCAAGCCACCTATCGAACCGTGCGACGAAATTGGGAAGACCTTTGATGGAAAAGAAGTTCCATTCATTGGAAAAGGAATTGGCATATTCAAATTCGGCGAGATTGAAGTGAAGCGACCATTTTTCGTGGCAAAAGCTGGCTCACTTAATCTGCTGAGTTGCCAAACCATGGACAAATTTGGTTTGTTGGATGAAATGAAGCAGAAGATCAGCAACGTTGCAGTAAATTTGTGCAATGCCGGCCGCCAAAAGGGAGAGAAAATTATTCCCAGTGGCACCAAACAAATGGCCGGAACAGAAGCCAAAATTGAGGCATTGAAAAGGGCCTTTCCCGAAGTCGTAAAAGACGGGTTAGGACTCTGCACAAAAGAGAAGGCACATCTGTCATTGAAAAAAAGACGCCACACCCATTTTTCGAAAGGCACGTCCTGTGCCATACAACTCTTTGGAAGTTGTCGAAAAAGAATTGGGCCGATTGGAAAAGATGGACGTCATCAGCAAAGTCGATCATCTGAACTGGGCAGCGCCGATTCTAATTGTGAAAAAGGCCGACGGCTCAGCGCGACTTTGCATCGACTATTCGACAGGTCTAAATAATGCGCTTCTCGACTGCCAGCACCCGCTCCCAGTTCCAGAGGATATTTTTGCCACCCTGAATGGAGGTAAAATTTTTTCCCAAATCGATCTGAGGGATGCATATTTGCAAATCGAATTGGGCGAAGAATCCAAAGATTTGTGCAGATTGGCCACACATAAAGGGAATTACCGAATGGAACGGTTGCCCTTCGGTGTAAAGTCGGCACCAAGCATATTCCAATCAATTATGGATAAAATGCTGGCCGGACTAAACTTCGCCACCGCTTACCTGGACGATATAATCGTTGTCAGCGGAACAACTGAACAACACGTCCGACATTTGGAAGAAGTGTTTTCTCGAATCCAAACCTATGGATTCCGAGTCAAATTGGAAAAATCAACCTTCTTCCGAGACCAAATCAAATATTTGGGTCAAATAATCGATCGAAATGGACGCCGACCGGACCCAGCAAAAATTCATGCAATTGTCCAAATGCCGTCTCCAAAAGACATTTCGTCACTCCGATCATTCCTCGGCATGGTAAACCATTACCAACAGTTTGTCAAAAACATGCGCTTCACTAGTAAGCCTTTGGACGACATGCTGAAGGATGACATCGAATGGAAGTGGACGGAAGAACGACAAGAAGCATTCCAAAAATTGAAGGAAGTGCTTACATCGGAACTGCTACTCACCCATTATGATCCTAAATTAGACATAATTGTGGCAGCCGATGCGTCGGAACTCGGAATTGGGGCCGTCATCTCCCACAAATTCCCGAACGGTCAAAGTAAAGCAATTGCACATGCCTCAAGGTCGCTCACTCCAGCAGAGAAAAATTACTCTCAAATTGGAAAGGAGGGCCTGGCATTAATTTTTGCAGTGCAAAAGTTCCACAAAATGATCTACGGCAGACACTTCACATTACAAACTGATCACAAACCGCTTATCAGTATCTTCGGAAGCAAAAAAGGCATACGGCAGTGCAGCGCAAATCGGCTGCTTCGCTGGTCACTTACTTTGCTGGCCTACGACTTCGACATTGAATATGTCAACACCAAAAATTTTGGTCAAGTCGACGCGCTTTCTCGCCTGATTGCCAAAGAATTTGAGTGTGATGATGAACGAGTGATCGCCGCGTGTAACATCGACGAAGATCTTGGAATGATTTTGGATATGGCAAAACAAATTCTGCCAATCAAATTTGAAAATTTGGTCTCAGAGTCCAAAAAGGACAAAACAATGCAAATTGTTATGAAATTCGTCAGAGACGGTTGGCCTGATGAACGCAAATGGACGCCACAATCTGAAGAAATTGAGCTTTTCGGCAGAAGAAAAGCCGATCTGACGATTCTGAAAGACTGTCTGATGTACGGCGAACGAATTGTGATCCCTGAAATTTTCCGTTCCAAAATTTCGACACTGCTACACAAGGGCCATCCTGGAATTAAAAGGATGAAACAACTCGCCCGGCAGTATGTCTTCTGGCCAAAATTGGATCAATAAATCGAAGAATTTGTCAAAAATTGTGCACCGTGTCAGTTGGCCGCAAAGGCACCGACCAAAACGGATTTGCACTCATGGCCCAAATCAACACGGCCATGGCAACGAATTCATACCGATTATGCGGGCCCTTTCTTCGGAAAAGAATTTCTGATTGTTGTGGACTCTTACTCGAAATACCCGGAGGTATTCGAAATGACCACAAAATCAGCGGCCGCAACCATCAAACGACTGCGATATCTGTTCACACGTCATGGTATACCGGAAACATTGGTAACCGACAACGGAACGCAGTTCGCCGCCAATGAATTTGCCAAGTTTACAGAAGCAAATGGAATTGCTCATCTCTTTTCCGCTCCGTACAACCCAATGTCCAATGGACAAGCGGAACGGTTCGTGGACACATTTAAAAGGGCTTTTCGGAAAATAAAAGGGGAGGGAGTGCCAAATAAGGAAATCATCAACACTTTCCTGGTCACTTACCGCACGACACCGAACGATTCGCTGCCGGATGCAAAATCCCCTGCCGAAATGCTTCTTGGCCGAAAACCGCGCACAACGATTGTGCCGCCTCTTCCACAGCCAACGGAAAGAGACGCAAAAATGGAAAAACATTTCAATCGCCGGTTTGGGACTCGACCGCAAAAATTTGTGTCAAATAAGCCAATTTGGGCTAGACACCGACTCTCGCAGAACTGGAGAGCAGGAACCATCTGTGAATGCACCGCAGTCATTTACACGGTCAAATTTCCCGACGGTTCGACAAATCGCTTCCATGCGAACCAATTGCGAAACCGGGAAAACACGGCAAATGGACACGAACCATTGAATGTTTTAAATGAGGCATTCCATCTGCCGATCACCGCGCCGAACGTTCGGGTGATGACCCCGAGAGAGACATTTAAATTATTTTATTAAAACGAAAAATCAGCCCCGAAGAATCGTCTGAAATTTGTTTTTTTTAAATGATCCCTCGAATTGGAAAATTTTCATTAAGATTCAAATAATATTAAAAATTTAAAAATTTCGTCGGAGTAAAAAATTTTCACTTTTAGTGACGAGATGAAACATAACATTTATATATTTCGTGCATTTATAGTAGCAAATATAAAGCCGAGCCCTGTTCGTAATTACCGGTAATTTGCGCAATAAAAGGGGTAAAAAAAGGGACAGTGAAATGCTGTAGAATGCCGTCGAGGCAATTTCTTTGGCATTAACTACATTAATTGGAATAATTGCTACAATAGCGCTTTTTGTACAAATCGGTAATATGAAATTCTCCAAATTTTATTACAAAAAAATGAATAAATAATTAATTGTTAATGGATGAATTATTAATTAATTGTTATAATTTAATGTTTTAATAATATTTAATTGATTGTTACAATCAAGTCAGTGAATTAAATAATTTTCTAAAAAGTTTTTTATTTTTACCAAAAAACAAAAAAAAATCATTTTAAGGAAAATTTTGAAAATAAATTATCAGAAAATTTTTAGATAACTTTTTTAATTGTTTTTTCATAACATTTGTTGAGATTTTTCAAGATCTTTGTATAACCTAAAATTCAGTGACCGTTTAATTTCATAAACTTCTAAAAATTAAAACGCCACAAAAATAGAAAATTTCGCTTTTTCCTTTCTTTCAAATATGATTTTTGTTGGTTTCTTTATTAGTTTTATTTGTTTAAATATTTGTTGATTTTTCGCTCATTATTTAACCGCCTTAATTATTATATATTTATTATTATAGTTGATTATGACTTTATTGGGGTAATTAATCCCTTTTTTGGAATTAAATAACTAAAACCAACAAATTTTGTAGGCTTTGAAGCATTTGGCTTGCAATTGAAACATTGAAAATGCAACAATTTCTGATCAAAAGACGCAAAAAGATGAAAACGCGAAATGCGGGAAAATTCTATGTCGCGGAGACCACGAAAATGATAATCTCGAAAATGATGCTCACCCAAAATTACAGGATCAAGGCCAAGGTGTTCGATTATTTTTTTTAATCCAAAAACAAAACGATTTTCAAAACGATTTATTTTAAAAATTTATTATTCTCCAAGTTTTTCAAACAGCGGTAGGCCAATTAAGTTGGAAAAAATGCTAGAAATGCTTTTCACGGGTGGTACCTTTGCATTTGATTGCGTAAACACGGGCACGACCCCTGGCAAATATCATAAATGAAAAATATAGGAAACATGTAGATAAAGGTGGTATAAAATTCAAAAAAATACTAAAGTTTATTATTTTAAGAAAAATGAGTGAGCCCCCATTAATTTGGTTATATTTTTAATTTTAGTGCAAAAGTTTGCAGCAAAAACACAGCAAAATGAATCGAAACAATGACCGCTCCCTAATAATTTACACTTTCTCTTCGTTTGGGGCCGTTTTGAACCGATTCCGACGTTTTTGAGCAATTTTGAGTTTGGACCTATGACCGACATTTTTCTTGACAAAAATTAGGTGGGAGGGAAATCGAAACGGTCAAAATGCAACAATTTTTGATCAAAAGACGAAAACTCATCCAAAATTACAGGATTAAGGCCAAGGCGTTCAGTTATTTTTAATTTAATCCAAAAATAAAACGATTTATTTTAAAAATTTATTTCCCTGAGATTTGGTCGATTGGTTAAAAAACATATCGTAATAAATGATTTGATCATTTTTGATGGCCAAGAGAAATGAAGAAAAACATGTCCAAATATCAATTGCAAAAGTTTGTTCGATTTCATCTTCAAAAGTAATTGGTCCAAGTGAAAAGAAAACAGAACGGCAAATCGGCGGCATCGGCACTTAAAAAAACAAAATTAAATTATGCAATTTAATTGTTCAACAATCAATTAATATCCCGTATTAGAATTACCTTTCAATTAGACGTTTGATGCAGAAAACTCAATAAAAAGGAACCGTTCGCAAATCACGATTTCTATAAAATTTATTTATTATTAATGACTTTTTAGCTCAAAAATCAAATAATATTTTGTGAATTTTGTTAAATTGTTGATTTTGCCTTTTCTTTTTCTTTGACTTGCCTCGACACATGCCTTCCAAATCGGCAGCAGTCGCTTCCGGATTTTCGCAACATTCGGTCATCAAACTGAAGCAACGGTGACGCAGACTAACAACTTGCTGTAAAAGTTTAAAAAATATTTAATAGGGTACTGAAAACACAGAAAAAACGGAAAAAGAGCCAATCGAAGGAACTCAAAATTTTTGATATTTTTTAGATTTAAATTCATTAAATGAAAGAAAGTAGAAACTCTTAATGAGGATAAGCAAAACCAAGAAGCTCACAGCCCATGGCTTTGATCAAAATGACCTGGGCGCGCGTGCCCTGCCCAATCGGAAGCATTTCGAGAGACGTAAACTCGGGCAGGCTGGCGCACATCATAGTTTTCTCTCTAAGCGCTAAAGTGTAAAAAGGAAAAAATAAATTAAATTCAAACGAATTAAATTTTGTAAAAATAATGGAAAAATAAATTAAATTTAAAACAAATATTAACTAAATATTAATTCCATCGCTCACTTTGATACAAACGACGGAGAGCGTTAATCCGTTTACGAGGTGGCAAACTGTCGACCGTGCCAAGCACCGAGTCTCTAAGCGCCTTACATTGCGCGACCTGCAAAAGCAAATAACAAAATTACTGAAAATACATTATTTTTTTATTTTAAAATTATTTTTTGCCGATAGAAATGAGCAAATATTGATTTTATTGGCTGTAAAATTTTGAACCTAATTAATTTGGCCTAAAATGGACTTTCTTTTCCGAGTTCTAACTGTTACTTTTGAGTTTCCGTCCAAAAAAATTGTCTTCATCATTTTAATTCATTCCAACCTTAGTTTTTAGGGTTTTTGCCCAATGTGCCATCCTGGCCAACAATGGGCAGTCAAATCTACGGCACACTCGAGTGTATCCCCATTTTCGGAGGAACGGAACGACGCAAATAATTTCCAAAACCAATTCATAGGGAAGCGTTTTTGGCATATTTTAGAGTGAGTGGGTAATTACTTTTAGGCATAGTTTGGAGAGGGTAATTAAATAGTTTTGCGAGTGAGCACAAAAGTGGTGGGATTTCTGATGGAATGGTTTAGTAATTATTTATCTATGCCCAAATCGGAGATTTCTTATCCAAAAAATTGCCAAATTAAATGAAGAAACAAAAATGAGTTTTATGTCATATGGAAGAGAATGATGACATATATTTGATAACAATAATTAATTATTTCAAATATTTGCTGATTAATGGCAATTAAAACTGATTAATGCTTTACAAAGAAACACACTTGAAATGCCAATGGGTCCTGCTGCTGTGGGTTCATCAGAATAGGTTTTATTTGTTTCCTGAAAAATTTAAAAATTTAATTTCAAAATATTTAATATTAGGAACCCACGAGAGTGAGTTGGTGCGACGGCATTTTAAAGCCACAGACAGTTGAATTTTTGATGAAAAATCGCACTTTGTCAAGAGAAGGAAATGTAATTACGGCTATAAATAAGCAAAAATTAGTGACGGGTTAGCCAAAGTGATTTAAAAACAGCTAAATGAGACGAAATATGAGCCCCAATGAATTTTAATTTAATTTTGAATTTTAGTACAAAAGTTTGCAGCAAAATATAGCAAAATGTAAAAGCATCTATTCTTTAAATTTCTGAAGAAAAAAAATACCTAATCTTAAAAATGGAAAAATAGGTGTCAAAAAGTTTTAAATTAAAAAAAATTCAAACTGGGTAACTTTAATAATGGCGCAAAAATCCTTTAAAAAACAAACACTTTTTAAACGATAAGCAAATATAAAAAAGGCATCAAAAGGTGGCAAAATCGTCAACTTGATTATATTGTACAAGCCATCCATCAAATATAACAATAAACATAATAAGCTGTATAATTTCCAAAACAATCATTGTAAAATTAATTATATAAATTGATGTCAATAAATTTAATAAGACAATTAATATTTTAAATAAAAATTTAAAAAGAATAATATAAAAATTCACCATTTTGTATAAGAGATTATATTTTGTAAGATTCTATTTTTACCATGTAGAATGTGTTTATATCTTCTATATAATTGATGAGTGTAATAAATTATATGCATTTAGTTATCGCATTATTAAATTTAATATTTTATGAATCATTGAGTTTTTTTCGCATCACCTAGTAATATCAGCCAGGGCTCTTCTCATTCGTCCTTGGATGCCAAGCACGTCGGTCCTTGGATTAGGGACTCGCCGATTTTTCTAAGGATATCTTTGAATAAATTTCAAAATTTTTAAAGAACCTCCTATTTTTAAATTATAATTTTATTTAAGTAAGACATAATTTAATTTATGTTATTTTAACGAAATTATTGCCAATATTCCAAAGTCCATAAAAATGAATGCAATTATCAGATCACTATGGCATTGGCATTTGTTGATTAAATCACTTCGGCATTGGCATTCTGTCCACCGTTTTTCTCTTGCTCATTTTGCTGCACAAATTTGTACGCCCGGTACACAATTGAGTAGAGCCAAATTGAGATAATTAGAGACAAAATGTAAGCCCACAAATAATAAAAGCCAAATGCTTCAAAACCTACAAAATTTGTTGGTTTTAGTTATTTAATTCCAAAAAAGGGATTAATTACCCCAATAAAGTCATAATCAACTATAATAATAAATATATAATAATTAAGGCGGTTAAATAATGAGCGAAAAATCAACAAATATTTAAACAAATAAAACTAATAAAGAAACCAACAAAAATCATATTTGAAAGAAAGGAAAAAGCGAAATTTTCTATTTTTGTGGCGTTTTCAATTTTTGAGAAAATTTAAGAAATTCAACTGTCATCGAATTTTAGCTTATAAAATTATCTTGAAAAATCTCAACAAATGTTATTAAAAAACAATTAAAAAAAGTTACCTAAAAATTTTCTGATAATTTATTTCAAAATTTTTCCTTAAAATGACCTTTTTTTTGTTTTGTTTTTTGGTAAAAATAAAAAAAAAACTTTTTGGAAAATTATTTAAATTCACTGACTTGATTGTAACAATTAAATTAATAATTCATTCATTCATTTATATAAATTTGGAGAATTTCATATTACCTATTTGTGTAAAAAGCGCTATTGTAGCAATTATTCCAATTAATGTAGTTAATGCCAAAGAAATTGCCTTAAATTTAAGAAAAAAAAGATTAATTAAAAATATAAATTGCGAAAAACATACGGTAATGATCAGAAATGGTCGATACATTTTGCTGGTTCTTTTTCCGCGCATTTCGCCAACAATTACCGGAATACTTCCGCAAAAAAGCAAAATCGCCTTAAAGAGAAATAAATTAATTGGTAATAAATAAAATTTTTTAGGGTTCAGAATTTAGTTCGAAATCACAAAAATCAGTTACCATTAAAAATAGGTTAGTGAAAAGTGCCAAAAGAAGTGTCAAAAAAAAAATTCGAAATTGAGGGCATTTCTGCCAAATGTAAATTTTTTGAGAAATAAATTTTGAAAAATATTTTCTTTAAATTTTTTGTTCCCGCCAAAATACAGAAATAAAAAATTCGTAAAAGAAGAAAAAATAATATTACCGAAATCAAATTAAAAATGTAGGCAATAGAAAAGGAATGAAAAGCAAGTATTATGGCAGATAGAATGCCAAGAATGCCGGCCAACAAATAAATCCACGCGACGACGAGAGAACCCTGAAAAATAATTTAAACAAAGTTTAATTGACTCCTTAATGTGGCATTAATTAATGAATTAAACTAGTGATCTTTGTTAAATAATAACAAAAATTTAACGACTCCTTAATGTGGCATTAATTAATTAAGTTAATTAAGCATTAATATTTAGCCCACTGTTGTCACGTGAAAGCCGCACCAACACATCCATTTGCTAGAGCAGCTATAGCACATTTTCATGGTTACAACAAAAAATAAAATCTGTAAAATAACATTTAAAAATTAAATTTTAAAATACATTTAAATTAAATTTTAAGTTTTGTGCTACTACAGAAAAAATACTTGGAGGAGTTGAATAAATTTAACAAAATCTGTTAAAAACATAAGAAACCATGAAAAATTAAAATTTTCGAGTTCGATTTAATGATTCGCTATTTGCAAATTAATAAAATATTCGTTAATTGTTGTCTAAATTCATTTGTTGAAACGCATTCTTTAAGGGCTAAATATGGCCTTATCACCACCGTTAACACATATGACACTGATTTGGTCATTATTTGTTTGGCAATTAACTGATAAATTGTGAAAAAATTAAATTTGGGTTGTGAGTTTGACAAAATCAGCAATTTTCCGGAAATGAAAAGCAAATGTGAAATTTAAGGCAAAAGCTAATCAAATAGGAAAATGATCTTTTTTTGGAAGGAATTAAAGAGTTCAAAATAAATAATGTAATAATTGTTAATTTGAATTTTAATTTGCAAAATTTCGCTACGCTTTTTTTATTTTAATTTTTTTTTATAAAATGATCAAATAATTATAATTCGAAATTAGTTGGGAAAAAGACCAAAAAAAAATAACAATGAAAGATAATATCATTCAAAGCAATTAATATAAATCATTAACTCACTTTTCTCAAAAATTTTTATTTCAAAAATCGTAATTTTATTCTAATATTAAGGACTATCTTTTATACAAATTTTTAATTAAAAAATTCTTAAGTATTTAATAAAAATGTTTAAATATTGACTAAATGAAGAAAAAATTCGTAAAAGATTTAAAACGACATTATTTTTATGGGCACCATAAGCAAAAATTGCGTCAGAATTTATTTCATTGATGACTAATAACTGCCAAATATGGACACATTTTGAAATTGAAAAGAAAAAAAGCAAACAATTGTCGGCCAAATAGTTTTGCAAACAGATAATGTGTGGAATGATTTAAGAATTTTTTAAATTTTATTTCCAAAAACTTATATGGATTTTATTTGCCAAAAATATTTTGAAAATCTAAATGAAAACAAATTTTTTTTTCTTTTTAGATAATCAATTTAAAGTGAATTTTAAAGATTTTTTTTTTGGTGTTTTATTTGAAGTGAGAATTTTAAATAAATTCCGGGATTTTTATTTTAATCAAATTTTGCACACCTAAAACTATATTTATAATCATTGGTTGGAAAGAGCTTTCAGAGATCGGAAATAAATTCGCTGGCCATCCCTAGCTCAGACCAAAAATTTGTTTTAAATCATTTTATTCATTAAAATCAATTTTTGGGACTGAAATGACTCATCCTCAGCCATTCCTGACACCTTTACATTTGTCACGGTGTCTACACTAGAGCTGAGCGGGACCGGCACCGGGACGGGAATTCCAGGTTTTTTCAGGTCCCTGTCCCGGTTTTTGAAAAAAAACTAATTTCCGGTCCCGGTTTTGCCAGTCCCGGCCCGGCGGGACTAAATAAGCACTGGTAAGAATGGGGGTCTGGTGAGAAAAGAGAAGGTAATTGGTGGAGGAGAAATTTTTGAGAAAAACATTAAATTATTTATTTCTTTTACAGCATTTTTTCAGATTCAAGTGTAGTCTAGTGGCTAAACCGGTTTAGCTTCAAAATTAAAATTTAGATTAAATTAAAGCTGAACTTGGTTTCGGTCCCGGTCCCGACTTTCTAGTCCCGGTAAGTCCCGGTCCCGGTTTTTGTCAAAATTCCCGGTCCCGCTCAGCTCTAGTCCACACTCATATTTTGGTTTTATGCCTATGTTAATTGGGCATGGTGAATTGCCGAGGGTGGTCATTTCAGTCCCAAAAATGAATTAATTTTTGGGTTTTTAGGATGCTTAAAATGAAAGAAAAAAAGTTGGAATATTTTTTTTAATTAAAATTTCAATTAAAATAATGGTAAAGAAAATATGAAGAATATTCTATCCCAGTGGGGAATTGAACCCAAGCGAGAAATAATAAAATCAGAAGGTTTAGCAACTTCACCACTTATGCATATGAACAAGTGCTTTAAATGAAAATAAATAATTTTATTTTTTTTTTCTCAAAAAATTTCTCCTTCTTCACCATTCCCTACTCTTTTCTCACCCAGACCCCCATTCTTACCAGTGCAAATTTTTACCGGCGGTACCGGTACTAGACAAACCGGTACCGATACTTTGATTTTTGAAAAAACCGGTACCGGTACCGGTACCAAAAAAACCGGTAATTACCGGTCGGTACCGGTACCGGTACCGGTACCGCTCAACCCTATTTTTAATTGACAAATTACCTTTACACTGGATTTTTCACGTTTACCGAACTCGTTTTTTAAGGACCAATATGTTATATGTATTTTCAAGTAAGGAAGCCTTGAAATTCTGTAATTTAATGACGTATACGAGTGCTTACTTTACTATTTTTTTTCAAATTATAATATAAAATAGAAAATTTTATAAATTATACACAAATCAATAAAAAAAACGTAAAATGAAGCAGAATGTAAATGTAAAAAAACCACATCATTTTCGCATATTATACGTCATTTAACATTCATATTGCATAGCGCAATTCATTTCCATTGGATAAGCATATCAATTAAAAAATTCATAGCCAGGCTAACATTTGCCATCTTCGCGCATTAAAAATTAAATCAAAATGCTCAGGCATAATGCCAAACTAATTTTTCCATAGTTTAGAAATGACGACTTTTGCCTTTCATTGACCGAAACGTTCTCGAGATTCGTTAACTAAGATGGGGCCAAAACCGCAAAAACGCGAGAAAATAAATGAGATAAAATTTTTGGAATTTGATAAACTTAGCCCCTGGATGGAACAGTCACAGAGTTAACTTCTTAATAAATTCTTGCCATAATTTGAAGAATAGGGAAATTAGTTTTTTTTAAATATTAAAATTGCACTAATTTTTTTAATAAAAATTGCAAAACTAAAGTTTTTTTTCTTATTATCGGCCTTTTTTCTAATCATTAATTGGTCTTAGATGAAATTTTTGTTAACATTTTTGCTTTCATGTATCATTCTTCTTCATCCGCAAGTGAACGGGAATCCATTCAATGAAGTTGTTTGGGCTAAGAACTGCCGAAAACACATCAACGAAATGGAAATTTCGGCCAAATATGGTGGGAAATACTTTAAAAAAACATAAAAAATAAAATTATTTAAAATTTAAATTTGTCAAAATATTAATGCTTTTAATGAGAGCACATAACTTTGAAAAATTATTCTAAACATATTCCTGAATTTGAAAGACTGTGGGTTTTAATTCAGAATTACGGTTAGAATAATTCCATTAATACATAAAAATATTTTTAATAAATTTAAAATTACATACAATTTCGTTTTTCAATGTTTTATTTAATTTAGAATCCAATTCTAATCCGATCACTAGATAAAACAGAGGTTGGGACCTGTTGAGTTCGATTTTTCTCGGACTTTGCACCGTAAAATTACCTTAAGAATTTTACATTAAGAAATAAAAATTAGTCCATTCTATAAATTTTAAAAAAGTTCTTTAGTTGACTATTTTATTAAATTAAAAATCTCTTGAAAATATTTGTATCATTTGATAATTATTAAAAAATTCGTTTAAATGTTTCAATAAATTGTGGCGACGTTTTAAAATTTGTCAAAAAATTTTATTAAATTGAGAAGCCTTATTAAATAGAGACGTGAGGTTAGACCAGAATTTTGAAAAATTAAAAAAAAATAACACGTATAATGGATTTCAGAATTCAATTCTGTTTTTGGTCTTGCATTTTTTAAAATCGCCCATATAAGGAGGATCCCAGCAGGAAAGTCCTTGATAGAATCCGATTCTATTACGATCACTTGATAAAATAGAGGGAGCTTTATATAAGTTGGGTTCGATTTTTTCATGGACTTTGAACCATCGGGAAAGGGGTACGGGAACGGGATTCCCGGGTTTTCCCCGGGAATCGCGTCCCCGCCGGGCCCTTAATTATAAAATGAAATTATAACGTGGTTGATCACTTCAAAAGTGCAAAAATCAAAAATCTGATTTTTCTTTTTTTTTAAAGAATTTTTAATTATAAACATGTTAAAATTTAATTAATTGATGCTTAAATACACATTCTTCTAAAAGTTTTTTAGAATCTCGACATAAATAATTAAAATTTACCTCATATTAAATAAAATCATTAGCCAGATTATTTTGAATTTTTTTAAATTTTGAAGCATAAATGGCGTATTTTGTAATAGAACTTTAAGATATTAAAAAAAATCAGATTTTTGGTTTTTTGCATTTTTTGTGAAGTGACCTAGCACCAATTATAACCATTAAGGAAACGGTGCAAATCTGAGCAGAGCTTTGAATAATTTGACAAATGAAATTCGCCAAAATGGAAAGTGCGAATTGTCATACGCAATTCACAAAAGTTATATTACCGAAGCTAACAAAAAGAACAACAAATTCAACGCCTTAAATTCGCACTTTATGTATGAATTGGAGAAAATCAACAAAATTTCAAGTGCCCAATTAACGTTATTGCCAACAGCAACGATATGGATTAAGCAATTGCGCAACGATTTCGTCACGTTGGTGCCAGAAATTGGGCTCATGGACATTTGGCAAAACATTGGCACTTACACGAAAACCCGCGAGTTGGTGGTGAAATTATGTGAAAAAATTGCTACAATTCAAACAGATGTGTTTTACAATGGCAGTAATTTGGTTAATCAGATCATCAGTGAAGCAAAAGATAAATTGGAGGACTTCAAAGAAAAAAGCGGTGAGTCAAATTGAGTTGGGCGCAAATTTGTCTCTGGTTGTGGTGTCCAAGATACGGTAGAGAGTCAACTGATGATTTGTCTCTGGTTGTGGTGTCCAAGATACGGTAGAGAGTCAACTGATGATTTGTCTCTGGTTGTGGTGTCCAAGATACGGTAGAGAGTCAACTGATGATTTGTCTCTGGTTGTGGTGTCCAAGATACGGTAGAGAGTCAACTGATGATTTGTCTCTGGTTGTGGTGTCCAAGATACGGTAGAGAGTCAACTGATGATTTGTCTCTGGTTGTGGTGTCCAAGATACGGTAGAGAGTCAACTGATGATTTGTCACTGGTTGTGGTGTTCGAGATACGGTATTGAACCTTAACGAATTTTGCAGACTAATAGAGAACACTACTAATATCCAATGATAACAAGAATTAAAATCTTAGTTAGATTTGAGCAAAGTTATGTGTAAAAACCTATGATTATAGCACACCGCGCTTCGTCTCGGGAAATATTGCCCCGCCATCAAAACGATTAATTAGGGAAGGGTACAGGATGGTGACAATTAGATGGGAAATAGGACGGGGCGAGAGTTCGTCATGAAAATGAGGAAATAAAATTTTCTCGTTGTATCTCCGGTTTTCGATCTTTGTCTCGAAAAATTTCGGTCTCGAATAACACTAATGGAGATTGTTGATTTAAAAAAGAATGCATATGTTCGAAATAAGTACTGTTACTACTATCCAAGGACGTACTTGAAGCCAAAAGGAACCCATTTATTTCGCATCACCTCAAATGACCCGTCCCATTAGCAGGTGACGACGGCCATCCGTTTACATCCGAAGCGGCTGGCGAGATAAAGCAAATTGTCATTAAAATGATTTTGTTTGCGAAAGTGGCAATTTATAGGCAGGAATTGAAGGTGAAAGTGGCACTTTTTAGGCAGGAATTGAAGGCACCAGTTACCAATAATATTAATGCAATTGGCATCCAAAATGAGGACATTATTGGCACGTCCAACATTTTGCGCAATCGATTTGCGGAAATTCAACAATTATCAAAAGTTTACAACGGGAACGAGGTGAATTTGTACAGGCCATTTCTCTTATTAAAAGAAAATGGCGCTTTTTAAAAATAGGCCGAGTTTGAATTTTATTGAAAACCAAAAGGTGAACTCTTCCGGTTTGATCTAGTAATGGAAATTGTTCCTGGTGATTTTGGGTCCCGGGTCACGCAAATCACATCTATTTTAACCAATTCTGACTTCCCAACCTAAATTTTAACAAGAAAAAAGGTCATAAAACTATAAACTTGAATTAACGAGTTTTGTTCAACTTCGGGTTAGAGATTTAGTGATCAACGATGCCAAAACCACCGAGCACAAGCTTTCACGCGTTATTATCACAAAATAATTTTGCAAACCAAACGGTTCCTCCCTCCCCATTTAGTTTTTTAATAAAATCAAAACTGACATCTAGTTTTGAAAATGTTCATCCGGCGCTGCTAATAGGCGCCGCCGGGCGAAATTTTAGGGTTTTGGTGCAATTTCTTAAGAGAATGGTATAAGTTTTTTCCTAATTTAGAGCATGGAGATCCAGGAAAAAATAAGTTTTACATAATGCTCCCAGATTTCCGGGTCAAGAAAACCTGATTCGGGTATCAAGTACGGGTCTTAAACAAACTGGGTATCCGAGTCTGGGCCCGACCGGGTACCCGAACCCGTGTAACCCTCGCTTGGTCCGTAATATTGACTTTACCGAAAACTCTAATCAACTTAGCGACGGCACATTTTTTAAGGTTTCTCACGCGGAAGAAGCATCACCGTCTCAACAAAAATCAGACACAATAGGGAACAGCGAACTACAAAAGCAAAATTCATTGCTAATTGGTGGCATAAAACAATTTGCACGAGCTGGCACATTGGTGACTAACGCGTTACGAATATCAGACCAATTTAAGCCAAAAATTTCTATGCTAAAATTATCCGACATGGAAATCAAAGAGGACGAACTATCGGAAAAGGAATTGGATTTTGTGAATATTTTGAAGGAAAAAGAAGCGAAACTGAATAAACTGATTGCAACAACAAAATTTATGGCGGAGCAATTTGAAAAAATGGCCAAGAGCAGCGACAACACTGATGCAGGAAAAATGGATGAATTCATCAAAAATGCCAAAACTATGCGTGCCAAAATTAGAACAGGTAATTTGGTCCTATAATGGCAACAATGTTCTAGCGAAAAAGGCTATAATTGCCTGTTTTCGAAGGATTTTGAGTTATTTTAAATGCCACCAAAATACATTAATCATTTTAAATCGTACTTTTAGATTTAAGTAGATCAATTTATGAAAGCGAACAAAAGGTGCAAGACTGTGATGAAAAGCTAAAAGAATATTTTGAATGTAAAGGCGCAGAAAATGCTGAATTTTTCAAGCAGTTTTTTGGTTTAACGGAAATGAAAGAACTTTTATCGAACCTTCAGAAGGTAATAATAATAATTTGTACACAGAAAATTATATGTACTAAAAAATCATAAAATTTGAATAAAAACTTCTTTTTAAGGGAACCAATTGGCTACCAAAGTTGCTAGCAATTGAAACATCGGAAAAAATGTCGGAATTAAAAAATGTTGCGGAATCGAAAAAAGTAGTGGCATAATGTCGTACGGGCTCTGTTGCACCTTTTGGCGTCCAATTGCTTTTTTTCAACTACATTCAGAGGAATAATTTTTGTTTGTTGCTTTTAAGCCCAGAATTTAGGTAAAGAAAAAATTCTATAAACTTTTAGCTTTCGTTTGAATCCAAGAATGTTGGTATAAGAAAAAAGAAAAAATGGACGCCTAAAGGTGCAATAGACATTCGTAGTAACCCGTTGGTGGTGGAATTTGTGCAGAGAGATATTGCGGTAGCAAAACGATGAATCTTGTTTGGGAGTACTACTGGGGATCAGGGATGGACGAAATTTCGTTTCGTTTTCGTTTCGTCCTACATTTTCGGCACTTTTTGAGTTTCGTTTTCGTTTTTGTCTACCAAAGTTTTTTCGTTTCGTTTTCGGTTTTCAAAATTTTGTTTTTCTTTTCGTGTTTCGTTTTCGGTTTTCAAAATTTCTTTTTTCGTTTCGTGTTTCGTTTTCGTGTCGAATGCCCTTTTTCGTTTCGTTTCCGTATACGAAAAATTTTTTTTGTGATTTTCGCACATCCCTGCTGGGGGGGGGATAGGGATGAGAAGCAGGGGTGGGCAAAGCTCGGCTTAGTAGCCGAAGCCGAAGGCGAAGCCCAATTTTTATTCGAAGCCGAAGTTTTTGAAAAAATATTTTGTAACCCAAACAATTTATGTAAAATAAAATTCAATTAAATTTCGAATTTAAATCCATAAAGAGGCAAATTTTGTTGAAGAAAAAGGAGTTCTTTCAACGTTTCTTCTGCTAAACGTTTTCTCAAATCTGTCACAATGAGTTTAGCCGCCAAAACAAACGCTCACTCTCAGCTGATGTGCATGGAGCCGAGTGATATTTTTTTACTAAAGGTACAAGTAACGAATATTTGGCTGCTTGAATTTGCTTTGCCCAAAAATTGTGTGATTCACAGTCGACAATAGCAATATAGAATATGTAGAATATATTAATAATTTGAAGGAAATTAAATTGGCGAAATGTTTCATAACGAAATTTAAAAATTAATAGATAAGATCACAATTAAGTACATTAAAACTCAAATTTACCGGTGTATTTTTCACACCAAAAACTCGATCTTTAGGGGTGTATTTTTTTCGAAACTTCGGGTAAATTGCCCGAAGCCGAAGCACGAAGTTCGAAGCTCAAAAAACCCGAAGTTTTTGAAGCCGAATGTATATTATCCGATTGAAGTTTGGGCATCAAAGTTTTAGGACAAATTATAATAGTGAGGTGCGGGGCATTGTACGCAAGATGGAAATACAATTTTTTTCATTATTTCGTAAAATTCATTTAAAACCAATGTTTGGCACAACAGCAAATGTTCTTGAAAGGAATGGAAATTAGATGCCCAAATTCGTCTCATTTCAACGTGTTTTTTGTTGAAACATTTTTTTTTTATTTTACAAAAGTCAAAAAAAAATTTTTGTTTTTGCTATGCCTTTCGAAAGGCTGTATGACATTTCGCCTACTGGACATTTCACCTACTAAGCCAACATTTGGCGTTCCGCCTACTAAGCCAAAATCAGAGATTTCGCCTATTGACATTTTGCCTACTGAACATCTCGCCTACGGACACTTCGCCTACTGGACATTTCGCCTACTAAGCCAACATTGGACGTTTCGCCTACTAAGCCAAAATCAGATATTTTGCCTATTGACATTTTGCCTACTGACACTTCGCCTACTGGACATTTCGCCTACTAAGCCAACATTGGACGTTTCGCCTACTAAGCCAAAATCA
>CP049708.1:750514-785007 GCA_004148225.2 Heterodera glycines | reverse complement strand
TATTTCTTTAATACTTAACAGGAAAGAAACGGAAAATTTTTTTGATAAAGGAATTTTTATAAATAAATTTTTAATAAAATTTTTGACATTTGCATTTCTTGGGTTTTATTCTAAAAAAGCATTCAAGAAATTTGAAGCATAATTTTCGCGGTTAAGAATTAATTTAACAGCAAGCCGGGAATAAGGAGCACCCACTGGTGTATTTTTTAAAATAGATTTTGCATATGAAATTAGGCAAAAATGAGAAGCATTCAAAAATATCGGCATTTTTACATATTGTATAAGGGCTTTTAACCTACAAAAATTCAAAATTTTTCGAGAACCTAGGGAATTTTTTAAAACTTCAAAATTTAGTATAAGAATTTATGTGAAATTTAAACTTTAAAAAACTCACGAATGTTTGTAAGAAATTTTGAATTATGAAATTTATTAAACTTTTGCGAATAGAAAGCCGTAATATAAAGGTATTTTATTTGTAAAATTTCAGATGTGTTGCCAGGAAACAAAAGGACTATAAGGCTTCACAAATTCATTATTTTACACATTTTTTTTGTTGGAAAAATGCAACAATACATTAATGACAACAACGAATTGCTTAGAAAACGCATCGTAAAACAACAACAAACCAAAAGAATGCATCATCATCAGTAGGGGAGCCACGACATTTGCGGCCCGACATTTGCGGCCCCAGCCAAAAACGACAATTGCGGTCCGACAATTGCGGTCCGACATTTGCGGCCTATTTCTTAAGGGCCATTTTCCGACATTTGCGGCTCAACCAAAATTAGACTTATTTAGGCATAAATTTAGTAAATTTTACATAAAACCACTATTATTTTCGCATTATAATTGGAATATGCATGACGCCACAATTGAAAACCTTCATAGGACTAACAATGCCATGGAGGCAAAGCCATTTATGGGTGTTGCAGGGAAGGGATTTAAGAGACAAAACGCCAAAAAAATGCAAATAACATGAAAATTAGCCAAAAAAGTTTTTATATAGATAGGTCGGTTATTTTTATAATTTATCTCTCTTTTACATATAGGGTTGGCATTGCGCATTCGCAAAGAGATTTCGAGGCATACACCCACCGCTTTCAAAGTGAAAGAACTGCCAGAACTTTGGTTAGGATTTAAAATTTAAGATTCATCACTGGGATCAAAGATGAGGAGGAATATCAGCGAAACAGAATTCGGCCATTTGAATTGGATCCAACAAGGGGCCTAACTGAAACAAGAAAGAAAAAATATGTGGAAAATGACAGAGCAATCAAAAATTTGATTTTGCGATATGATAATGATGAAAAATAGGAACGATGAAACATTATTAAGGCACCTCAGAGCTCTACAGTATCGACTGGCCGATACAGGAATTCAAGATTGGTAGAATTAGTTAGAATTTCTAGCTCTGTTGGGGTCTTGAGCAAGCCCAAATTGTGAAATATATAGGCTGGATACAGTTCGGCGGTAATTTGGAGAGAAATTAAATTTGATAAAAAATGAATTTGTTTGGTTGATTATTTTTAAGCATGTAATTTATGTAAAATTTACTAAATTTATACCTAAATAAGTCTAATTTTGGTTGAGCCGCAAATGTCGGGCCGCAATTGTCGTTTTTGGCTGGGGGCCGCAAATGTCGGACCGCAAATGTCGAGACACGTCAGTAGGGCATAGAATTATATGGAAATCCATATTTTTTTTCCTGGACTGTGGGAGGCCTGAAACGCATGAAAAACATGTTTTTAGCTTGATTAGAAGCTTCTAGCGTGGATTTCTATATCCATATTTTCCATATTTCGCGATTTATGTCTATATTTCCATATTTTTCCATATATGGAAAATTTCGGTTTTTGGTCGGTTTTTATTAAAAATAGCTTTTTTTCTTTAAAAAGAGTTCTTATACCGTATTTAGCGCCATTTTAGAGGTATTTTAATAGAATTTAATGAATTTGAAGAATATTTTTGAAAATTTACCCCTCAATTCGGAAAATTTATGTCCATATTTTTGCCATTTTATGTCCATATTTTGAGGTTTTCACAATTTTATGACCATATTTCGCGATTTGTTGTCCATATTTTATGGCCATATTTTCGATTTTATATCCATATTTTTCTATGTCCTAGTCATCAGTAAAAAATCCCCAAAAAATATCTGTTCAATTCTTTACGACGCTGCGATTTTCTTCCCTTCTACGTTCCATGCTTTTTCTATCCCAGAAAACGAAGGAGATAAACTATAGGTAACGCCCCGTGAAGAAAAATGGCTAAATGATATACCAATCACGGTTCGTCTCGAGGAGCTAAGCACGGAAAAATAGGTCTGCAGTAGCGGAAATGCCAAAGAACTGGTTTTTGAACTGTTTTTCGAAATTTGAGGAAAAAAGGGCTCTCCAAACCTTTTAAAATGGCCAAATTTGATAAAAAAAGAGAAAATAAAATGGGGAAAAAGTATCATTTGTGCCTATTTAGCATAAAATTAATTTCCAAGTTCATCTGTTCTGTTTACCACCGAACCGTAAAAACCAGTAATTAGCAAAAGTAAATATGTATGTAGCGGGACCCCACGGATTTTTCTCGGGATCCGTCCGACTCCAGTTGTTCGTGTCTCAAGCTAATTTGCTTTCTCGGATGATGAAATGAGTACAGATATATGAAAAAAATTTTATATTTTGAAGCCAATAACATACAAGTTTTTGACCTGACTCGCTTTCCCCCCCCCCCATCTGCTTACAAAATTCAATACGAAGGTACATTTTGTGTGTATGATTAGGAATGTCCAAGAGTCTCGGTTCCCGACTCGGGAAATTTCTCGGGTTTTTCGCTTCCCGGTCTCGTTCCCGATTACTTTTGGACTGG
Source organism: Heterodera glycines (assembly GCA_004148225.2). Classification (NCBI taxonomy): domain Eukaryota; kingdom Metazoa; phylum Nematoda; class Chromadorea; order Rhabditida; family Heteroderidae; genus Heterodera; species Heterodera glycines. Next base: position 782,148 of record CP049708.1, on the reverse strand, counting down.
GACCTATCGGGTCGGGTACCACCGGGTAATGGATTTTCAAAAAACCTGGTCCGGGTCTTGAAAAACCGGGTATCCGGGTCTGGACCCAGTCGGGTACCCGGACCCGTCAAACCCTAGTCAAAACCCAAAAATATTTAATTTTCAGCAAAAGTAATTTTTGAATTTTATTAAAAAAAGCAAGTCTACATAAAGCTGGCCCCTGATTTTATTTATTTATTGTTATAAATTAGAGCTTTACACTGAATTTGGCTCAAGGAAATAAATTTTACGGCTTTTCCATCTGATCACTTCCACTTAGCCGATCCACAAGTCTATTGCTTTTTCATCAGTGTTTGAATGGGTTTATCTCCTTTTTATCATCGACAATTAGGGCTTGTGGTCTTAAAATTAGGTTTTAAATATAACCATTTCTAAAATTCGTACAAATTATCGATGCGTTTAACCTGCTGCTATTTGAGCTCGTGCCAGCTTCGACATTGACTTTTGAACGTGGTAATAAATTAACAACTTCAACATCACCTCGCATATCAAGTTCGAATTCATGGGTTTCAATGAAACTGGATTTTTCAACCATGAATGTCCTAATAAAATTTTTATTGTTTAGAAGTAATCTTTAATTATTATTATTTTTTTAATTTTGCTAAATTTGCGAAAATGATTACACCAAGAATTGGAAAAATTTTTCAATTTTACTGTTTAAAATATTTCTATTTATTAAATTTTACCTCAAAAGCCTCGTGTTTTTTCTTATTTTAATTGAAATGCTATTTTCATTGCCATATCCATCTCCATAGCATGAGCGTGCCATCTCAATGTCATACAATTTTACGGTGATCATAAAATTGTCTTCGCCTCCAGCGCTGTGCTGATAAAATTCGCTTCCGAGCGTATAGTTTTCGTAGCCTGGACGAGGACTGATATTGCATTTAAGCAGGATTTCATAGTTTATAACTAATCCATTTCGTGCATCCCCTTCATTAGCATTAAGCAATTTGAATGTCTTGAAAGCCAACGGTTCAATGCCGAAGCCGAGCACAAGCGGTGAAAAACGAGCATAAAGTTGCCACTTCGGGAAGACAAATTTATGCTATGAAATTTTATTGTTATTTATTAGAGCCTAGGATAGGCAATGACGGGATTTTGTTTTTATTGAGAATTTAGGCGAATTGGTGAGAAAATTTTCAGAAAATAATAATATTTTTCCCACGACAAATTGGGGTAGGAATTCACTTTGCATGAAAAAGAAAAACAAACTAAAAAAAAGAATTATAAAATCCAAAAAAAAAAAAAAATTTTTTTTGGACGATAACAAAACATGAAAGCAAAAAAAACCGTTTTCGTACGAAACGAAAATACGAAAAATTGTTCATCACAACACAACAGCAGGGTTTGCACAACTAAACCAGCAAACCACAATATTCTATGAGATTCCTTCAAAAAACTCTATTAAAATCTAAATTGGGGCCGATAATGGTGCCGGTTAAATAAATACGACCATATTATTTGATTGTACAGTAGTAATTAATGTACATAAATCACTAGGGATGTCAAAAATATGTACAAAAAGTGGTCAAAATATAGTAAAAAAATCGCGAAATATGTAATAAATATATATAAAAACCCAAAATATGTACGAAAATATGTAAATAAAATTTTTTAAATGGTTTTTTTTTTGAAAAAAATTTGTAGTGTTAAAAAGCAAAAATGGCAGAAAAATGACCTAAACAGGTTTAGAATCACCTTTTAACATTTAAAAAATTATTTTTGATATTTTTGTGGTATATTTAAAAAAAAAAGTTTTTGATTTTTTCACAAAAAATTTCTAAAAAAATTTTCAAAAATTCTCAGAATAGGTATGTAAAAAAATGAAAAATTTGCCGAAATTTTGGGTTTTTTTTTGATGATTTCCAAAAATTTCCGTAAAAAATCCTCAAAATATGTAAAAAAAAAAATGAATTTATGTAAGAAAAAAGACCAAAATATGTGCCAATATGTATAAAATCCCGAAATATGTAAAAATATGTAAATAAAAGTCCCAACTTTTGCTCGCATACACAAAAAAGAAAGTGTTTTTCCTGCTATTTAGAGCATGGAGAAGCCAGGAAAAAAAATGTATTTACATAAAATTGACATCCCTATAAATCACCCATTTGTTACACCAAAAGCACCCCCACTCACCCATTCATTTGTGTTGGCATCGCTGATTTTGATTGTTGCACCAGGATCATTCTGATCACATTTTGTGAAGTACAACCAGAGACAAATCATCACCGAATGCATGAATATAAGTCATTATTTGAGCGTTTTGGCGTATCTTCATCAAGGTAGTAGGTCATGCCATTCTTATCATTGCACATCAATTCCCCAATATAATTCAAGACAGTGTTTGGCCTTACGCATATTTCAATGGACAAATTAGGCGGAATTAAAAAACAAATGATGGTGGTGACAGTAATGATGAGAAAAGCATGCTCTAAAAGATTTCTATAAAATTATTATTTTTTTAATAAGTGAAATGGGTAATCACTGAGTAAACCGTGAGTAAAAAAGAAACTATAGATTTATTATTTTCTAAAAGAATGAAACTAAAATTTTCAAAAATATTAAAAAATTAATTTTAAAATTTATCTTTCTTAGGTTTTCAAAAAAACATTCAAAGATGTTTGATTGCATTGAGCATTCTTTTGGAATTGTTTAATATAAACACAAATTTTAGACATTTTTACGATTTGAATATTTAAACAATTTTAAACATTTTTAAGTGATTTTAATGGTATTTATTCTCTCTTTTGTTCCATATGTAGCCATTATTCAGTTTTTTTAATCATATTTCTGGGTTTTTAGTCAATATAACAAATATTAACGGGAAAAAGGAGGCCCTCACTGGTCTAATTTCTTGGATTTTACTGAAGAAAATAACAAAAAATTGAAAATTTATTCTTATGAAATATTTAAATATATCAATGTACATAATTAGGGCCCGGATTTTTATGTTTTTACATATTTTTTTTGCGGCTTAGTTATGGCGAGAGAAGCCCAAAAATAGCATTATCTCCGAACAATTTTTGATTTAGAGCGACTTATAAAAACATAAAAACACATATTTTGGCGTTTTGTCACATAAAATATGTTAGCACATATTTTGGGGTTTGGCACATATTTTGCACATATTTTGGCATTTTTGAGAAAAATTGCAATAAAAATACAAGAAAATTGAAAAATACACCCCTAAAAATCGACTTTTTTCCTAATTATTAACATAATTTTCAAATTAAAAAATTTTTTCTTCGATTGTAGAAACTAATGAAATCTCGAATTCATTAATTCGTCATTGGATTTCGAAGTTCTCTGCTGGAACTTTATATGGGCGATTTTAAAAAATGCAAGACCAAAAACAGAATTGAATTCTGAAATCCATTATACGTGTTATTTTTTTTTAATTTTTCAAAATTCTGGTCTAACCTCACGTCTCTATTTAATAAGGCTTCTCAATTTAATAAAATTTTTTGACAAATTTTAAAACGTCGCCACAATTTATTGAAACATTTAAACGAATTTTTTAATAATTATCAAATGATACAAATATTTTCAAGAGATTTTTAATTTAATAAAATAGTCAACTAAAGAACTTTTTTAAAATTTATAGAATGGACTAATTTTTATTTCTTAATGTAAAATTCTTAAGGTCATTTTACGGTGCAAAGTCCGAGAAAAAGCGAACTCAACAGGTCCCACAACCTCTGTTTTATCTGGTGATCGGATTAGAATTGGATTTTAAATTAAATAAAACATTGAAAAACGAAATTTTATGTAATTTTAAATTTATTAAAAATATTTTTATGTATTAATGGAATTATTCTAACCGTCATTCTGAATTAAAACCCACAGTCTTTCAAATTCAGGAATATGTTTAGAATAATTTTTCAAAGTTATGTGCTCTCATTAAAAGCATTAATATTTTGACAAATTTAAATTTTAAATAATTTTATTTTTTATGTTTTTTTAAAGTATTTCCCACCATATTTGGCCGAAATTTCCATTTCGTTGATGTGTTCTCGGCAGTTCTTAGCCCAAACAACTTCATTGAATGGATTCCCGTTCACTTGCGGATGAAGAAGAATGATACATGAAAGCAAAAATGTTAACAAAAATTTCATCTAAGACCAATTAATGATTAGAAAAAAGGCCGATAATAAGAAAAAAAACTTTAGTTTTGCAATTTTTATTAAAAAAATTAGTGCAATTTTAATATTTAAAAAAAAAACTAATTTCCCTATTCTTCAAATTATGGCAAGAATTTATTAAGAAGTTAACTCTGTGACTGTTCCATCCAGGGGCTAAGTTTATCAAATTCCAAAAATTTTATCTCATTTATTTTCTCGCGTACCACTAATGTTTTTTCAAAAGCATGACACACATTAGTGTCTCACACTAAAGTCACAGAACAAACCACTAATGTTTTTTCAAAAGCATGACACACATTAGTGTCTCACACGAAAGTCACAGAACAAACCACTAATGTTTTTTCAAAAGCATGACACACATTAGTGTCTCACACTAAAGTCACAGAACAAACCACTAATGTTTTTTCAAAAGCATGACACACATTAGTGTCTCACACGAAAGTCACAGAACAAACCACTAATGTTTTTTCAAAAGCATGACACACATTAGTGTCTCACACTAAAGTCACAGAACAAACCACTAATGTTTTATCAAAAGCATGACACACATAAAAAATAGTAAAGTAAGCACTCGTATACGTCATTAAATTACAGAATTTCAAGGCTTCCTTACTTGAAAATACATATAACATATTGGTCCTTAAAAAACGAGTTCGGTAAACGTGAAAAATCCAGTGTAAAGGTAATTTGTCAATTAAAAATAGGGTTGAGCGGTACCGGTACCGGTACCGGTACCGACCGGTAATTACCGGTTTTTTTGGTACCGGTACCGGTACCGGTTTTTTCAAAAATCAAAGTATCGGTACCGGTTTGTCTAGTACCGGTACCGCCGGTAAAAATTTGCACTGGTAAGAATGGGGGTCTGGGTGAGAAAAGAGTAGGGAATGGTGAAGAAGGAGAAATTTTTTGAGAAAAAAAAAATAAAATTATTTATTTTCATTTAAAGCACTTGTTCATATGCATAAGTGGTGAAGTTGCTAAACCTTCTGATTTTATTATTTCTCGCTTGGGTTCAATTCCCCACTGGGATAGAATATTCTTCATATTTTCTTTACCATTATTTTAATTGAAATTTTAATTAAAAAAAATATTCCAACTTTTTTTCTTTCATTTTAAGCATCCTAAAAACCCAAAAATTAATTCATTTTTGGGACTGAAATGACCACCCTCGGCAATTCACCATGCCCAATTAACATAGGCATAAAACCAAAATATGAGTGTGGACTAGAGCTGAGCGGGACCGGGAATTTTGACAAAAACCGGGACCGGGACTTACCGGGACTAGAAAGTCGGGACCGGGACCGAAACCAAGTTCAGCTTTAATTTAATCTAAATTTTAATTTTGAAGCTAAACCGGTTTAGCCACTAGACTACACTTGAATCTGAAAAAATGCTGTAAAAGAAATAAATAATTTAATGTTTTTCTCAAAAATTTCTCCTCCACCAATTACCTTCTCTTTTCTCACCAGACCCCCATTCTTACCAGTGCTTATTTAGTCCCGCCGGGCCGGGACTGGCAAAACTGGGACCGGAAATTAGTTTTTTTTCAAAAACCGGGACAGGGACCTGAAAAAACCTGGAATTCCCGTCCCGGTGCCGGTCCCGCTCAGCTCTAGTGTAGACACCGTGACAAATGTAAAGGTGTCAGGAATGGCTGAGGATGAGTCATTTCGTTTTTTCAAAAGCATGACACACATTAGTGTCTCACACTAAAGTCACAGAACAAACCACTAATGTTTTTTCAAAAGCATGACACACATTAGTGTCTCACACTAAAGTCACAGAACAAACCACTAATGTTTTTTCAAAAGCATGACACACATTAGTGTCTCACACTAAAGTCACAGAACAAACCACTAATGTTTTTTCAAAAGCATGACACACATTAGTGTCTCACACGAAAGTCACAGAACAAACCACTAATGTTTTTTCAAAAGCATGACACACATTAGTGTCTCACACTAAAGTCACAGAACAAACCACTAATGTTTTTTCAAAAGCATGACACACATTAGTGTCTCACACGAAAGTCACAGAACAAACCACTAATGTTTTTTCAAAAGCATGACACACATAATTTCAAAATGTGTCCATATTTGGCAGTTATTAGTCATCAATGAAATAAATTCTGACGCAATTTTTGCTTATGGTGCCCATAAAAATAATGTCGTTTTAAATCTTTTACGAATTTTTTCTTCATTTAGTCAATATTTAAACATTTTTATTAAATATTTAAGAATTTTTTAATTAAAAATTTTGTATAAAAGATAGTCCTTAATATTAGAATAAAATTACGATTTTTGAAATAAAAATTTTTGAGAAAAGTGAGTTAATGATATTTATATTAATTGCTTTGAATGATATTATCTTTCATTGTTATTTTTTTTTGGTCTTTTTCCCAACTAATTTCGAATTATAATTATTTGATCATTTTATAAAAAAAAATTAAAATAAAAAAAGCGTAGCGAAATTTTGCAAATTAAAATTCAAATTAACAATTATTACATTATTTATTTTGAACTCTTTAATTCCTTCCAAAAAAAGATCATTTTCCTATTTGATTAGCTTTTGCCTTAAATTTCACATTTGCTTTTCATTTCCGGAAAATTGCTGATTTTGTCAAACTCACAACCCAAATTTAATTTTTTCACAATTTATCAGTTAATTGCCAAACAAATAATGACCAAATCAGTGTCATATGTGTTAACGGTGGTGATAAGGCCATATTTAGCCCTTAAAGAATGCGTTTCAACAAATGAATTTAGACAACAATTAACGAATATTTTATTAATTTGCAAATAGCGAATCATTAAATCGAACTCGAAAATTTTAATTTTTCATGGTTTCTTATGTTTTTAACAGATTTTATTAAATTTATTCAACTCCTCCAAGTATTTTTTCTGTAGTAGCACAAAACTTAAAATTTAATTTAAATGTATTTTAAAATTTAATTTTTAAATGTTATTTTACAGATTTTATTTTTTGTTGTAACCATGAAAATGTGCTATAGCTGCTCTAGCAAATGGATATGTTGGTGCGGCTTTCACGTGACAACAGTGGGCTAAATATTAATGCTTAATTAACTTAATTAATTAATGCCACATTAAGGAGTCGTTAAATTTTTGTTATTATTTAACAAAGATCACTAGTTTAATTCATTAATTAATGCCACATTAAGGAGTCAATTAAACTTTGTTTAAATTATTTTTCAGGGTTCTCTCGTCGTCGCGTGGATTTATTTGTTGGCCGGCATTCTTGGCATTCTATCTGCCATAATACTTGCTTTTCATTCCTTTTCTATTGCCTACATTTTTAATTTGATTTCGGTAATATTATTTTTTCTTCTTTTACGAATTTTTTATTTCTGTATTTTGGCGGGAACAAAAAATTTAAAGAAAATATTTTTCAAAATTTATTTCTCAAAAAATTTACATTTGGCAGAAATGCCCTCAATTTCGAATTTTTTTTTTGACACTTCTTTTGGCACTTTTCACTAACCTATTTTTAATGGTAACTGATTTTTGTGATTTCGAACTAAATTCTGAACCCTAAAAAATTTTATTTATTACCAATTAATTTATTTCTCTTTAAGGCTATTTTGCTTTTTTGCGGAAGTATTCCGGTAATTGTTGGCGAAATGCGCGGAAAAAGAACCAGCAAAATGTATCGACCATTTCTGATCATTACCGTATGTTTTTCATAATTTATATTTTTAATTAATCTTTTTTTCTTAAATTTAAGGCAATTTCTTTGGCATTAACTACATTAATTGGGATAATTGCTACAATAGCGCTTTTTACACAAATAGGTAATATGAAATTCTCCAAATTTATATAAATGAATGAATGAATTATTAATTTAATTGTTACAATCAAGTCAGTGAATTTAAATAATTTTCCAAAAAGTTTTTTTATTTTTACCAAAAAAACAAAACAAAAAAAAGGTCATTTTAAGGAAAAATTTTGAAATAAATTATCAGAAAATTTTTAGGTAACTTTTTTTAATTGTTTTTTAATAACATTTGTTGAGATTTTTCAAGATAATTTTATAAGCTAAAATTCGATGGCAGTTGAATTTCTTAAATTTTCTCAAAAATTGAAAACGCCACAAAAATAGAAAATTTCGCTTTTTCCTTTCTTTCAAATATGATTTTTGTTGGTTTCTTTATTAGTTTTATTTGTTTAAATATTTGTTGATTTTTCGCTCATTATTTAACCGCCTTAATTATTATATATTTATTATTATAGTTGATTATGACTTTATTGGGGTAATTAATCCCTTTTTTGGAATTAAATAACTAAAACCAACAAATTTTGTAGGCTTTGAAGCATTTGGCTTTTATTATTTGTGGGCTTACATTTTGTCTCTAATTATCTCAATTTGGCTCTACTCAATTGTGTACCGGGCGTACAAATTTGTGCAGCAAAATGAGCAAGAGAAAAACGGTGGACAGAATGCCAATGCCGAAGTGATTTAATCAACAAATGCCAATGCCATAGTGATCTGATAATTGCATTCATTTTTATGGACTTTGGAATATTGGCAATAATTTCGTTAAAATAACATAAATTAAATTATGTCTTACTTAAATAAAATTATAATTTAAAAATAGGAGGTTCTTTAAAAATTTTGAAATTTATTCAAAGATATCTTTAGAAAAATCGGCGAGCCCCTAATCCAAGGACCGACGTGCTTGGGGCATCCAAGGACGAATGAGAAGAGCCCTGGCTGATATTACTAGGTGATGCGAAAAAAAACTCAATGATTCATAAAATATTAAATTTAATAATGCGATAACTAAATGCATATAATTTATTACACTCATCAATTATATAGAAGATATAAACACATTCTACATGGTAAAAATAGAATCTTACAAAATATAATCTCTTATACAAAATGGTGAATTTTTAGTATTCTTTTTAAATTTTTATTTAAAATATTAATTGTCTTATTAAATTTATTGACATCAATTTATATAATTAATTTTACAATGATTTTTTTGGAAATTATACAGCTTATTATGTTTATTGTTATATTTGATGGATGGCTTGTACAATATAATCAAGTCGACGATTTTGCCACCTTTTTATGCCTTTTTTATATTTGCTTATCGTTTAAAAAGTGTTTGTTTTTTAAAGGATTTTTGCGCCATTATTAAAGTTACCCAGTTTGAATTTTTTTTAATTTAAAACTTTTTGACACCTATTTTTCCATTTTTAAGATTAGGTATTTTTTTTCTTCAGAAATTTAAAGAATAGATGCTTTTACATTTTGCTATATTTTGCTGCAAACTTTTGTACTAAAATTCAAAATTAAATTAAAATTCATTGGGGCTCATATTTCGTCTCATTTAGCTGTTTTTAAATCACTTTGGCTAACCCGTCACTAATTTTTGCTTATTTATAGCCGTAATTACATTTCCTTCTCTTGACAAAGTGCGATTTTTCATCAAAAATTCAACTGTCTGTGGCTTTAAAATGCCGTCGCACCAACTCACTCTCGTGGGTTCCTAATATTAAATATTTTGAAATTAAATTTTTAAATTTTTCAGGAAACAAATAAAACCTATTCTGATGAACCCACAGCAGCAGGACCCATTGGCATTTCAAGTGTGTTTCTTTGTAAAGCATTAATCAGTTTTAATTGCCATTAATCAGCCACATTAGTGTCTCACACTAAAGTCACAGAACAAACCACTAATGTTTTTTCAAAAGCATGACACACATTAGTGTCTCACACTAAAGTCACAGAACAAACCACTAATGTTTTTTCAAAAGCATGACACACATTAGTGTCTCACACTAAAGTCACAGAACAAACCACTAATGTTTTTTCAAAAGCATGACACACATTAGTGTCTCACACGAAAGTCACAGAACAAACCACTAATGTTTTTTCAAAAGCATGACACACATTAACGCTTCCCTATGAATTGGTTTTGGAAATTATTTGCGTCGTTCCGTTCCTCCGAAAATGGGGATACACTCGAGTGTGCCGTAGATTTGACTGCCCATTGTTGGCCAGGATGGCACATTGGGCAAAAACCCTAAAAACTAAGGTTGGAATGAATTAAAATGATGAAGACAATTTTTGTTTGGACGGAAACTCAAAAGTAACAGTTAGAACTCGGAAAAGAAAGTCCATTTTAAGCCAAATTAATTAGGTTCAAAATTTTACAGCCAATAAAATCAATATTTGCTCATTTCTATCGGCAAAAAATAATTTTAAAATAAAAAAATAATGTATTTTCAGTAATTTTGTTATTTGCTTTTGCAGGTCGCGCAATGTAAGGCGCTTAGAGACTCGGTGCTTGGCACGGTCGACAGTTTGCCACCTCGTAAACGGATTAACGCTCTCCGTCGTTTGTATCAAAGTGAGCGATGGAATTAATATTTAGTTAATATTTGTTTTAAATTTAATTTATTTTTCCATTATTTTTACAAAATTTAATTCGTTTGAATTTAATTTATTTTTTCCTTTTTACACTTTAGCGCTTAGAGAGAAAACTATGATGTGCGCCAGCCTGCCCGAGTTTACGTCTCTCGAAATGCTTCCGATTGGGCAGGGCACGCGCGCCCAGGTCATTTTGATCAAAGCCATGGGCTGTGAGCTTCTTGGTTTTGCTTATCCTCATTAAGAGTTTCTACTTTCTTTCATTTAATGAATTTAAATCTAAAAAATATCAAAAATTTTGAGTTCCTTCGATTGGCTCTTTTTCCGTTTTTTCTGTGTTTTCAGTACCCTATTAAATATTTTTTAAACTTTTACAGCAAGTTGTTAGTCTGCGTCACCGTTGCTTCAGTTTGATGACCGAATGTTGCGAAAATCCGGAAGCGACTGCTGCCGATTTGGAAGGCATGTGTCGAGGCAAGTCAAAGAAAAAGAAAAGGCAAAATCAACAATTTAACAAAATTCACAAAATATTATTTGATTTTTGAGCTAAAAAGTCATTAATAATAAATAAATTTTATAGAAATCGTGATTTGCGAACGGTTCCTTTTTATTGAGTTTTCTGCATCAAACGTCTAATTGAAAGGTAATTCTAATACGGGATATTAATTGATTGTTGAACAATTAAATTGCATAATTTAATTTTGTTTTTTTAAGTGCCGATGCCGCCGATTTGCCGTTCTGTTTTCTTTTCACTTGGACCAATTACTTTTGAAGATGAAATCGAACAAACTTTTGCAATTTATATTTGGACATGTTTTTCTTCATTTCTCTTGGCCATCAAAAATGATCAAATCATTTATTACGATATGTTTTTTAACCAATCGACCAAATCTCAGGGAAATAAATTTTTAAAATAAATCGTTTTATTTTTGGATTAAATTAAAAATAACTGAACGCCTTGGCCTTAATCCTGTAATTTTGGATGAGTTTTCGTCTTTTGATCAAAAATTGTTGCATTTTGACCGTTTCGATTTCCCTCCCACCTAATTTTTGTCAAGAAAAATGTCGGTCATAGGTCCAAACTCAAAATTGCTCAAAAACGTCGGAATCGGTTCAAAACGGCCCCAAACGAAGAGAAAGTGTAAATTATTAGGGAGCGGTCATTATTTCGATTCATTTTGCTGTGTTTTTGCTGCAAACTTTTGCACTAAAATTAAAAATATAATCCAAATTAATGGGGGCTCACTCATTTTTCTTAAAATAATAAACTTTAGTATTTTTTTGAATTTTATACCACCTTTATCTACATGTTTCCTATATTTTTCATTTATGATATTTGACAGGGGTCGTGCCCGTGTTTACGCAATCAAATGCAAAGGTACCACCCGTGAAAAGCATTTCTAGCATTTTTTCCAACTTCATTGGCCTACCGCTGTTTGAAAAACTTGGAGAATAATAAATTTTTAAAATAAATCGTTTTGAAAATCGTTTTGTTTTTGGATTAAAAAAAATAATCGAACACCTTGGCCTTGATCCTGTAATTTTGGGTGAGCATCATTTTCGAGATTATCATTTTCGTGGTCTCCGCGACATAGAATTTTCCCGCATTTCGCGTTTTCATCTTTTTGCGTCTTTTGATCAGAAATTGTTGCATTTTCAATGTTTCAATTGCAAGCCAAATGCTTCAAAGCCTACAAAATTTGTTGGTTTTAGTTATTTAATTCCAAAAAAGGGATTAATTACCCCAATAAAGTCATAATCAACTATAATAATAAATATATAATAATTAAGGCGGTTAAATAATGAGCGAAAAATCAACAAATATTTAAACAAATAAAACTAATAAAGAAACAAACAAAAATCATATTTGAAAGAAAGGAAAAAGCGAAATTTTCTATTTTTGTGGCGTTTTAATTTTTAGAAGTTTATGAAATTAAACGGTCACTGAATTTTAGGTTATACAAAGATCTTGAAAAATCTCAACAAATGTTATGAAAAAACAATTAAAAAAGTTATCTAAAAATTTTCTGATAATTTATTTTCAAAATTTTCCTTAAAATGATTTTTTTTTTGTTTTTTGGTAAAAATAAAAAAACTTTTTAGAAAATTATTTAATTCACTGACTTGATTGTAACAATCAATTAAATATTATTAAAACATTAAATTATAACAATTAATTAATAATTCATCCATTAACAATTAATTATTTATTCATTTTTTTGTAATAAAATTTGGAGAATTTCATATTACCGATTTGTACAAAAAGCGCTATTGTAGCAATTATTCCAATTAATGTAGTTAATGCCAAAGAAATTGCCTCGACGGCATTCTACAGCATTTCACTGTCCCTTTTTTTTACCCCTTTTATTGCGCAAATTACCGGTAATTACGAACAGGGCTCGGCTTTATATTTGCTACTATAAATGCACGAAATATATAAATGTTATGTTTCATCTCGTCACTAAAACTGAAAATTTTTTACTCCGACGAAATTTTTAAATTTTTAATATTATTTGAATCTTAATGAAAATTTTCCAATTCGAGGGATCATTTAAAAAAAACAAATTTCAGACGATTCTTCGGGGCTGATTTTTCGTTTTAATAAAATAATTTAAATGTCTCTCTCGGGGTCATCACCCGAACGTTCGGCGCGGTGATCGGCAGATGGAATGCCTCATTTAAAACATTCAATGGTTCGTGTCCATTTGCCGTGTTTTCCCGGTTTCGCAATTGGTTCGCATGGAAGCGATTTGTCGAACCGTCGGGAAATTTGACCGTGTAAATGACTCCGGTGCATTCACAGATGGTTCCTGCTCTCCAGTTCTGCGAGAGTCGGTGTCTAGCCCAAATTGGCTTATTTGACACAAATTTTTGCGGTCGAGTCCCAAACCGGCGATTGAAATGTTTTTCCATTTTTGCGTCTCTTTCCGTTGGCTGTGGAAGAGGCGGCATCAGGAGATCAATCGTTGTGCGCGGTTTTCGGCCAAGAAGCATTTCGGCAGGGGATTTTGCATCCGGCAGCGAATCGTTCGGTGTCGTGCGGTAAGTGACCAGGAAAGTGTTGATGATTTCCTTATTTGGCACTCCCTCCCCTTTTATTTTCCGAAAAGCCCTTTTAAATGTGTCCACGAACCGTTCCGCTTGTCCATTGGACATTGGGTTGTACGGAGCGGAAAAGAGATGAGCAATTCCATTTGCTTCTGTAAACTTGGCAAATTCATTGGCGGCGAACTGCGTTCCATTGTCGGTTACCAATGTTTCCGGTATACCATGACGTGTGAACAGATATCGCAGTCGTTTGATGGTTGCGGCCGCTGATTTTGTGGTCATTTCGAATACCTCCGGGTATTTCGAGTAAGAGTCCACAACAATCAGAAATTCTTTTCCAAGACATGACGCACATTATTGTGTCACACTAAAGTCACAGAACAAACACTAATGTTTATCAAAGACATGACCTATTTGGCAAATTTGATCACACCGCTTCCCAACCCACTTACAAAAGGGACCGCCAAAGTTGATGTAGTGAATTTCTCGAAAGTGAGCAAAGTTGAGTGGCCGAACGACAGGTTCAACACTTCAAAAATGAAATCACAACATCCAACAGCATTTCTTCAATATGGTGGTTCTCCTTTCTAAATTTTACATAATAATTAACAACAATGCAAAATATAATTGAAAACAAATGAATCCCAGTAAACGTTGATGCGGCACTTAAACTCAGCCTGAGCAAACTGTTGAATGATGGCCACGGCAGCCATAAGCGTTCACAAAATTTTGTTCTTCATAGTCACATCTCAATTTTATAAACAATTTTACATTAAAAATTAAACAAAACAAAGTTCAACTAAAATCACTTCATCCAAATATGAAAAAAATTGCCGATTCGGCAGAAAAAGAATAGCCGATCCGGCAGAAAAAGAATAGTGGATGCGGCAGCTGAGCAATATTTAAAAATACAATACAATTCTTTGCCTAAAAACAGATCATAAGATTAACAAAACAAAATTCTCGTTTCATTTCATATGCATAAATTGAAAAGAGAAATTTATTTTTAATTGTGCTTTTTGTAAAAACTGACAAAACAAAAATAACAAAACCAAACATTTTCATTTTTCAAATGCTTTTTTAACGCAAAACAAAACAAAAACATTTTCATTTTCAAATCATTTTTTAACGCAAAATAATAACAAAACGCCACGCCAATTCAAAGCATGGCGGATACAGACACTCAACTTTATTATATAGGATGATTTATCAAAAAAAGACAATTTTACCCCAAACACTTCGAAATGTATTTGATTTGCGTTGTATGGGCTAAAAATGATAAAGAATGAGATTTTTGGGAATTTTTATGCAAAAACACACTTATTTTTTCAATTTTTAACACATATTTTAGCACATATTTTGGCATTTTTGGGGGTTTTTAGCACATATTTCAGCATTTTTTAGCACATATTTTATTACATATTTCAGGATTTTTAGCACATAAAAATCCGGGCCCTATACATAATATTACTGCTTATAATGTTTTTTTTAAATCAATGCTTAACTTTGGTGTTTGCAATTTTTTGTCAATTTTCAGCAGTTTTTTAAGCAAATTTTATTAAAACGCAAATTTTTCGGGCGGCCCTTTTCGGCACCGCACCGCAGGGTCGGCCCCATGCATTTGTAGGGGTGGAGTTGCTTGGCTTCAAGATTTTTCGCCTAACGGAATTCCGACCCCAAAAAAGATAGGAAACCATAAATTTAAAATTCGCGCGCCATCCCTGATGCTCATTCAAATAAATTTCTAGTATTTACTTTTAAAACATAGGCATTTTTGGTTTAAAATGGTTCCATCTAAGGCGCAGAAAATGAATGTTAGGAATTTGACGATTTTCATATACATTCCCGAGACCCGGAAAAAACATTTTTTTTTATATGAATAAATTTTTTATGCGTCAAATGAAATTTGAATATTTTAAAAAGCCCTCTATGTTTCGAAAATTTTTGTAAGCCTTTTCTAACTCAACGCGTAAAAAGTTAAAGTTTGAAAACTGCAGAAAAATTAAAATTTTGTATATTTTTATTTGAAATTGTAGTTTTACTTAATTCCTAACATTGTGAATTTAGGTTGCTGATAGACTTTGTTAAGAGCTTGAAATGATAACCAAAAATTTATTTGATTTCAAATAAACAAATAAATGGTTTTGTTTTGTCTTATTTAATGTGTCTCAATCAGACGGGACCCACGCGTTTCGGCGCTGGCGTTACGGCGCGGGCGTTACGGCGCCAGCTCGTTTTTACACTATAGCTTTTTTCTTTGGCATCCAAATCCAAAAATCTTTGTATCATTCGAAAGCTCTCTTCACATGCTCTATTAGCTGTACAAAAAACAAAAAGATTTTTAAGCCTGGAAAAAATTTATCAAGAAAAAACTTCAAAAATTTCGTCTTTTCGCAATTTTCATGTATAACTTTTTTGGTAATTATCTAATCGCGAAGCGATACCTTAGAAAAAGCTTTCCCAATCAGACGCAGTTGGCCCGCTTCGCCATCGACAAATACAAACATTCGCGTCGAAATTTTGACTTTTTTTTCCAAGTATCATTCCACCTAACATCTTTTTTCAACTATATAAGTATTTTATTTTATGATATTATTTAAAAGAGGAATTCTTGCTGATAAATTAAAAAAAATGTCTCTACCAGTTAAAATTTTTTATGAATTTTTGAAAAATTGACCACTTTTATCGGTTTTTCTGATCTTTAATCGTTTTTCGTTTTACGATTATAAAGAATTCTAAAAAATTAGGGGATGGGGACCTGAACAAGAAAGTTCAGAGCCAAAAACTTGAAGTTCCTTTTTGTTGTGGCTGAGTTGTAGACGAGTTGCCCAATGGCCTACGATTCAGCCACAACAATCGCCCTTGGCATTTAATTTAAAATGTTACGTGTAATTAGTGCCAAATTCAAAAGCAAAACACATAAAAAAATATTCGCGTCAAAAATAAATCATTTAAATTGCTAAACATCGCAAATCTATTCCCCATTGAATTCAGTCCTTACATCTTTATTACTTGATTTGATCTAAGTAATTAATAAAAATTTTGCACATTAAATAAATTCACTTCAGTACCAATTTTAACGATTTTTCGTCGTAACATTTTATTTTTCATGGGTTCGGATCAGTCTGACGGAGAGAATTATATTGAATTTTTCTTGAAGTATCATCCACCTAACATCTTTTTTCAACTATTTTATGATATAATTTAAAAGAGGAGCTCTTGCTGACCATTTAAAAAAAAGTTTATGTCTCTATTACAATTTAAAACTTTTTATCAATTTTTGAAAAAATGACCACTTTTATCGGTTTTTCGGGTTTTTGATCGATTTTTTCTGATCACTTTTGGCGCCGGAGCCAAAAAAGTCAAAAATTTTAAACAGTAAATCGATTATGCTGGATGACGTGAACAGAATTCTCGCCCGTTACGGTCCCGTTAATTAATTAAGGACAACCCCCCGAAAATCGCCCTTGTCACTTAATTAAAAATTTTACGTGTGATAAGGCCAAAATCAAAAGCATTCGATGATGAAAAATTTGTCGCATTAATCCGTCCACACTTTCATTTGGTGGCCGGCCATTCATTAGCCGTATCAATTGCTAATTGCAAAATCGATTCATTAATTGACATTATTTGGTCAATTTTTGGTGCCTCAAAATTCAATCTTTTCTCATTCATTAATCGTGGTTTTGCAATAATGAAAATATATTTTTCACGCAAATTGGAATCAAAATAAAAACATGCAATTTTTGCCAAGTAATTACCAAATTTGATTTAAATTGATTATAAAATCTCAATATGACTATATTGTGTATACATGTTTTATATTTCTTGTAGCATTTTTTGTGGGCTTTATAATGATACCATTCACTATCCCCTGTCAAAATGTTATTATTAGTTACAAACCATTTTACCAACTGCACTCCCTTTTTGGGGTGGTCATATGTTTAAATTTAAATTTATTATACGATTCACTAAATCATATAATTATATAAAAAATAATTTTATAAACGTTTTTTTTTTAAATTTTCCACCGTGGTGAGTCGTTCCACAAAAAAGCTCAGTGTGGGCGTTCCACAAAAAGCTTAACTTAATCCCTTTCAATTGCATTTGTTCATGGAGTTTTATTATGGAATTAATTTCTTTATTTTGGTACCTTTTGACGAGTTCAATAGCTTCGTGATTTTTTATAAATTCTTCAAAGCCAGACTTGCTGGTTGTAGAATATTCAAATAAGAATAAAATTATAAGTTTTAAAATAAAAATTTTATTCATTTTTCTAAATTATAGCAATATTATGATTATAAAAATAAATACAACTAACAGATAAAATATTTATAATTATATTTTTATTTTTTGTGTTGACATATAAAATCCATCATATGCATATTAATTTTTTATTTACGTAGCTCGTAAAATTATACGTGTTGGGAATTATTGATTTACACGCTATTATTTTTTTATATAATTATATGATTTAGTGAATCGTATAATTAAATTTAAATATTTTTATTCACACTGAGACTATTTGCGGTTCGACCTAGCACCAATTGGCAAATTTATTCCAATAAAAATCATCAATTTGATTATATTGATTAAATTTGCCAAAAAAATTAAATCATTTGGAAAATTTATCTCAATAAGATAAAATAGTAAAGCAATGCTTTCGTCATTAAATTACAAGAATATCTTGCTTGATATAACTTATTGGTCCTTAAAAACGGGAACCGCCCACTTCGGCGCCGGCCTTTTCGGCGCCGTTGCTAACAACTTTTTTCCTGATCAACCAAATTAAAAATTTTTGTTATCATTCGATAGCTCTTCAGATTCTCTATTAGCCTGTAAAATTTCAAAAAATTTCGTCAGTTTACAAAAAAGTTATGGCCAAAAAACCTCAAAAATTGACTTTTTCTTGGCTTTTTCGGCGCCACGTGGCATAACTTTTTTATTTTTGAATCATTCATTTCTATTTTTACATGTAAATATAGAGCACACATAGAGCTTTCAAATGATGCTAGATTGGCTAAAGCTAACTGACAAATAAAAAAGTTATAGCATTTAAAAATTTGCGGCGCCGAAATGGTCCGCGCCGAAGTGACCCCGACCCTTAAAAACACGTTCTTTACCTTAATTGGTGCCAAATTATTGAAAAAAATCATTTTTTCTTTTTGGGGTTTTATGGATAATAATTTCATTGAAGTGACAAAATAAATCAGAACAGTTATTATCACTTCTTTAAAAATCTACTCTTTTACTGCAGAAAATCCATAAATTAAAATTTTACAATCGAAATCATTAGAGAAAATCTCTCCGACGGCGTAAGTCAGCGCCTTTTCAGTTACGCAAACCCACCCGTAATTCTGTAATTACGGCGTTTTTTCAATACGTGAAAAATTAATTGGTTGTGAAGGTGGAAAACAATGCCAAATTATTGCTTAATTACAGTCGGACTATTGGAAAAATGTCAACATGGAAAAAATAAATAATAATTTTTTAAATTATCAAATGCTTTTCCAATTTTTATATTTTTATGAGGAAATTTTTTGAATTTGAGCATATTTTAAAAGTTTAAAGGAAAGTCAAAAAATAAAACATTGTCATCGCTGCCATCACATGTTCAGTGACGGGGAATCCGAGGATAATCCGTGCCAAAGGAACAGAAGAGACTTTGGGGGATTTGGGGGATTGGCACGAAACGGACGAATTTGAGGAGGGAATTCGGAGGAAAAGAAGCACTGTTCAAATGTTGATTATGTAATGCTTTAAACCATATTTTGCCCCAGAAGCACAGTCAAAAAATTTTACGTTATTGAATTTTTATTTCAATAATATTTTTCAGAATCCGTTTTTTTCAATTTCGTATTTTCGCTACGAATTGATTTTGTTTTCAATTAAATTTCGTAAATTTTCAAGTTTTTTATTTCTTAAATTTAATGATATGTCTTTTCAATTTACGTAATTTTTTTTTTTACTATTTTTTAAGAAAATGGAAAAACCCAAATTTTTGTAATTTCAAAAAATTTTTAAGCTAATTGAATTGCATTTCGTAAATATTTTTATTTTTTAAAATTAATATTTAAATTCTTAAAATTTTAAATTTCGTAAAAAAATTTTTACGAATTGAATCTGGTTAATTTCTTAATAAACGAAGTGTCATTCGTTTTTCAATTTCTTAAATTTATAAATTTCGTATCTTTTTTACGAAGTTGGATTTCGCAATTTTTATATTCATGGAAAGTTTTAATGAAAATCCTGTTTATAAAAAATTCGAGAAATTGGTTAAAACCCGTAAATGTGGTCATTTTTTCGACAAAATCTGGTTAACAACTTACACCCAAATAGAAAAAATTTCCGGCGGCGGCGCCTATCGGCACCGCCAGACCCCCCCCCCCCGCAGCCCTGTTCCGCAAAAATTCCTTGGAAAAAACTCGCCGCAAAAAAAATGTGGCGAAAAAAGGCGTTCAGAAAATTTTTTTTTAGCAATTTCGAATGATAACCGCAAAATTTGTCATTCATTTGAAAAATAATTCTTTCGACAGCGCACATAAAATTAAAAAATATATTAAAAAATGATTATCCCCCAAAGTTGCTCTAAAAGTGAGGGGGCCATCGATTTGCCTATAGGCGACGCCGGGAAAATTTCTCAATTTTTCGATTTGTAATCATTTTAAAGAAATTTGTTTGGAAATTTCATTTTCTGCTCCCTCCTTTCCATTTCAGACTGATGCGAGGAGGGCTTCTTAATTCTTCGACATTGTGCAATTAAATGGAAAGATGTCAAATTATTTATTTTACGTTACAAATTAATGAATTTTTAGTTTAAAGTATTTAAATCGATAAATTAATTTAGTAGTAATTTTTTGGGTTTTGTTTTATTTATAATTTTTTTATTGTGATAAATTTCATATTCGTTAATGCGGCTCGCAAATTTTTTTAAATTATTCCATTAAATTAACCCAGAAGATTTTGGAAAAGCGATTGGGACGTATGCCAAGGTCGGGATCCCGAATTTAATAACGCGATATCCCGAAAAAACCCTGCGGGATCCCAAGAAATAGCAGAAACACATGGTAAAACATTTTTATTATTTTATAAAATGGTAAAAAATGTTTTTAGGGAGAAATGAATGATTGAAGAAAAATTATTGATTTAATTTTTAAAGGAATTTTTTAATTTAAAAGATTCATTAAATAATGTTTTTGGAAATTAATTGAATTTAATTGCACTTCGATCAGTTCTCCGTTGCTTGGATGTTCGCCTATTTTTGGAAGATTTAATTTCATCATATAAGCGAATACTGTTGTCGATACGGTTGTCGAGTAGGGACAGTTCTGAGATTTTGAATATTAATAAAGGAAATGATTACGGTATAGATGGACAAGGTGGAGGGGGATCAAGCGAGGGGGGGGGGGAAGAATTTTTTTTAGCAATTTCGATAATTATTTTTTCAAAATATTCGGTAATGAAATCAGTAATTTTGAAAAAACATGACCAACGAACAGAATTTGGGAATCGGATCGATAAGGACTGGGGTGATTCTCCCGAGAGTTTTTATATAGGGGTGGGATCAACCTAACTGGATTTTCAATTACACCAGGGGTCCAAAAAAGACTTAATTCCCATTCCCGTAATCCGTACTTCCAAAATTTTTCATCCTTTTTCAATAGTTTTGAAACTTTGTTAAAAGCAAACGAAAAAGGTTGGGCCGGATTAAGCAAGGCCAATTGGCATCGCCGAGATTTTGGGAAATATTTTCCGACTTTTCTTGCCAGTGTGCCCAACGCCAAAAGTTAGCAATAAAAAAAATGTATTAAATTTTGTAAAAATAGTCACGTTTGGCAATGGCTGAAAGTGTGCGGTCGGCGCTTGCAGCTTCAGTTTGGCAATACTTCTTGACAATAATTGTCGCGGTATTCAGCAAATACTCAAGCTAAATAAATATGTGTATTTAAACGTTTAAATTTAATGTGTTTAGTTTTTTTGAATTTAATAATTAAGGATTATAAGTTATTAGAGACCGACTTTTAATAGTTTTTTGATTAAGTTTTACGTGTTTTGCTCCCCCTTTTTCCGTATTTCGTGCCTTTTTTTTTTAATTTTTGGTGTCTATTACAGTGCCTTTCTCGCTATTTTTGGTGCCGTTTTTTGCGAGCTGTTTCTCATTTTTTTAAATATAATATTTATTATTATTTACATCATTATAGGCGCTTTCTTCTTGAAACAAGCATTTAGCAATGTAATTCGGACACACAACTGTTCAATTAAAAATGACTATAAATTATTTTAAAAATTTAAGCAACTCATCTACTAGTTGTCATGTATAAAATTTAATAATAATTTTAATTTTAATTTAAGAATGCCTTTAGCCGCCTGCCAGAGAAAATTGGAATAATTAAATTTGATATAAAAACTGTTAAATTTTTTGGTCCAAATCAAAATAAAGCTCATGGAGAGAGGAGAAGGTTTTTCAGCAATGGTAAATATTTTTCAGATGGATATATCATAGACAATTAGCAGGGCTGCAAAAAATATGCACGAAAACTGGGCAAAATATGCGCATAAACATGCAAATAAAGTCGAGAAATATGCACAAAAATCGCAAATGTACAAAAAAACACTTGAAAATTAGGTGTGCAAAATAGGAAATTAAAAAAATTTTAAAAATTTTATTCCTTATAATTTTATCGGTTCTTTTTCAATTGCAAATCAAAAATTTCTTTCAGATTTTCGGCAATAAAGCTCACTATTGACCCACTCGCGCATCCATTCAAATCTGGATTTAATTTTATGCATAATCAAAAAATTTTCCTAAGAAAATCGGAATATTTGATGAAAAATGGCAAAATATGCAAAAAATTTAAAATATGTACAAAAATGGCAAAATATGCAGAAAACCCCAAAATATGCAAAAAGAAAATGCAAATAAAAGTCCCAATTTTTATACGCAAACACAAAAAAGAAAGTTTTTTTTCCTACTATTTAGAGCATGGAGAAGCCAGGAAAAAAAAAATATGCATTTGCATATTTTTTGCAGCCCGGATAATTAGACTAATATTATAACAATAACTTAGTGCTCTACGCCTTGAAAAATGCAGAAAATACTTACTACGAATGAAAATTAGCATTCTGAATGTTACATCACAAATTGGACGAGCCGTGCGTGATTCCAATTTAATTTTTACACAAAATGTCCGTACTTTGTCACATGTTTTTTGGATAGATTCTTCATTGTTGATTACCTAAAAATGTATAAAAATTAATAAATTCCTGACCATTGGGATGTGAAAATGTTCTTTTTCGAAAATTAAGCCCAAAATGAAAAAAATTTTCATGCAAATGAAATATATGAACGAGAGGGGTACGGGGGACGAGGAAAGCATACAAAATAAATAAGTGAGGGCGGTCATTTGGGTACCGGGCGAACAAACACCAAGAACATTTACATAATTTTGTTGATTTTTACAAAAGTTATGACGATTTCTTTGTTAAAAATATTATGAGTTGTTTTTTACCATCTTCATTAATACAATGGATAGATAGTTAGTTAATGATGTTAATTCTGCCAACTCACCAATTGCTTGACGCGCATTAGCCATGGCCCCATTTGTTTGAGTAAATGGTGGTCAAATGCCATGTTCACTCGGCAACGAGCCCATCGCCGACTTCGAGAAAGAAAATGGAGCAAATCGTAAAGCAATTCTTGTGGAAGTCTTATGCCGGTGGCCATTTTGAAGCGGAGAATTTTGATTTTTGGTGAGCAATGTGCAGAGGAAGGGACAATTTGAGGCTTAAAAATGAGTGGGCAAATGCAAAAAATACCTTATTTTCTCTTTGTATCCCCCCGGGGGGATTAAAAAATTTGTGAATTTTACATGAAAAATTAGAAAAAAGGTAAAATATTTTAAAAATATTGAAAAACCCAAACCCAAACATATTTTTCCGACCCCTAGTAATGACTAGAGCCCGGATTTTATTTTTTAAACTATTTTTTCTGCGGCTTTATTTTGATGAGAAATGCACAAAAACAAATTGTTTTTAAAAAAAATTTCGTTTTTAGTGCCACTATTCATCACTAGGAACCACTATTTTGGATTGAAAGTTGCCCACTAAAATAATTTTTTGCCATTATTTTGGCATTTTATCACCTATTTTTTCAATATTCCGACATTTTTTGGAAAATTTCACAGCAAATATGCAAGAAAACCAAAAAATACACTCTTAAGAATTGACCTAAAAAATTTTCAAAAAATACACCCCTATGATTACCGAAAATTTAAAAAAATACACCCTTAAAAATAAGAAAAAAGCCTGGGCTATCGAACCAAATCATTTATATAAAATTATATTACTTTTAAGTAAATTATGCCATTTTTGTCGACAAAATGGTTAAAATGGCGAATTTTAAAAATGCCCAAAATGGCAGTTTTACGGAAAGACCCAGTAGGATGCTAAAAGTATGGCTGAAATGATGCTGTACGCCTCCCATTATGTGTACAGTTGAGCAAAGAGGGCAAATCAATGAATTTAATCAATGAATGCCGTAATTGGACATGAAAAAAATGCCAGACATGACCGACGATGGCATTTGTTTATATAAAAAGTTGTTAAATCATAAATGTTAAAACCCCTCGCATAAGAATGAGTTTAAAATTTATACGATTTATCCGGGTATAAAATATGTGTATATGTGCATGAAATAAAAGAAGGAATACATTATTAGGGATGCAAAAAATATGCACATAAAAATTGAAAAATATTCGAAAATTCTTCAACTTCGTTAAACTTAAGCAAAACATCTCAAAAAGACTAAATATGCTATGGAAAATTCTTTTATAAGATTACTATAAAATAAATCTAAAATTTATAAATTTTAATGAAAATTGAGTAAAAAACCGAAAATTTTCATTTTTGGACTTATTTTGGCACAAATTTCCAATTTTTTAAAGTTGCATTTTAAATACAAAAAATGAAAGTTTTTTGAAAATTTTTCGGTACTTAAAGACCAAAAGGGCCGCTTTAAGAGAGGGAGCTGTTTTATATTTTTAACTCAAATATGCATAAAAATCCCCAAATATGCATATGAAATATGTCACAGAATTCAGGCTTCTCATAATCTAGGAAAATTATATGCATATGCATATAATTTGCATCCCTATAAATTAGGTTCTTATAAGTCTTTATACCACGATCGAGTCTCTTCGTCATATCTCACCACATTCTGTTCGCTGAACACCTCTCGAAATTGCTGCATGTCTGTTTAAAAATTTTATGGAATTTGTACGTCGTAACGGAAATTAATCAGTACCATTAATTAATTAATTTGCTGGGAATTATATTTAATATTTTGGCGTAAAATTGTCTTCCAATGACTTACGGCCGAAAATGAATTGCATTTCTTCCTCATTTTCAGCTGAATCCGTCCAAATTCGAATGCCATTTTTCGCACTGGCTAAAATGTCCGCCAACTGTAAATTATTGGATTAGTGCCAATTTTATGAAATTTATCTTACGTCCGAAAAGACCGACAATTCATTGGGCACTTTGTAATTATGCACGATATTCTCCAACTCTGAAGCAAAAATCTATTTTTTAGTTTATCTTTAAAAATGCCCGCGGCAGTTTCATTCAAACATTCAAAAAATTTCAAATTCTGTATGAAGAGACTGAAAACCGTGTGACCCCGTCCAATAATCAGAAAAATAATGAAAACTTACGAAAGCAGAACTCCATCGCAAGTTCGGAACGGGTTGTGAGAAGGATTCCAGAAAATCCCGAATCGAAATAATTTTTAAAATTTCTAATAAAATCCAAAATGTGTGTTGAGCAATTGTCAATTTGTTGGGCCTAAATCAAAAACATTCAAAAATTAACAATTGTTTGAGCGCAAAATTTCTCTTCTTAAAACTGTTTATTTGCAACATATTTGTGTGAAAATGTAAACCCGTTCGATACAGTAAGCATAGCCTACAGTAGCCATTTCATTGTATTTCATTTGAATTAAAAACCCATACCCCAAATAATCAAAATTCAGCCAATACATTTTAGTAAATTAAAATAATAATTAGTGAAAGACACTCACCAATTGGTTGACGCGGATAAGCCAAGGCTCAATCCGACCACTTAAATAGTCATCAAAGGCACGGTTAACACCGCGATAAGTCCACCTGCGGTTGCGTAAAATAAAATCGATCAAATCGAGAAGGAGTTCAGTCGGGAGTGCTTTGGTAATACTCATTTTAATAAGCGGATGATTGTATTAATGATTTGTTTCGCTAAAGTGCATTAAATATTTTATTTTATGCCCTCAAAATAGGTTAAGGAAAAATTTATTTTATTTTTAGATTTACCGTCAAAAATACTTAGCTACCTAAATTTTTAACTAAAAAAATTATCGACCTCGCGGTGAACTTACAATTTGTTCCCTACCCATTTGCACCTCACACTTTTGTGCCTTTCCTCATTTGCGCCAACAATTTTTTCTTCTTTAGTCAGAGTTAAATTTTGGTCCGACCTTTTAGACTATTTCCGACAAAACACGGCATAATTTTGCATAAAAGTAACAATATTTTGCATAATTTAATCATTCAAAGCTCTTTTTTTTCTTTCTATTAATTAGCATGTAATCAAAAAAATTTCGTCAACTTTCGAAACATTTTTATTAAATTAAATAATGTTTCTGCATAATTTACCTATATTGAATTTGATAATTTTATTTGATGACAATAGAAGAAATTTTTTTTAGCGCAAATGAGGTAATTAGGCGCGAAAGTATGGGGCACAGATTTAGTGGGGCGCAAGTGTGTGAGGCGTAAATGAGAGGGTACCCCCCGCTAAACACCTGTCGCTTTTTTTGCGGCGACCTTTTCCAAAAAATGTGATTTAGCTGACTTTTTGCGCCGCATCGTTTCGCCTTGGGCAGAACGAGTTTATAAAAAATGTTTCTTTTAATTTACTCAGAAATCATAAAAAGTTTATTTGGTATCACTAAAACTGGTTTATTTTTTTGCATTTCCGCAACTCGAGACCTATTTTTTCGTGCATTACTCCTCGAGACGAATCGATTGGGTATATCATTTGTGCCATTTTTTCTGGGCAACTTGACTAAAGTATATCCATGCAAATATCGAAAAAAATTTTTATAAAAAGGCATAAAAAAGAAACTTTTGTTTAGAATGTTCAAAGTTCATCGAATGATTTGTAAAATCCCAAGAATTTCTTTTAATCTTTGATAGACCAATTGAAATGGACCCAAAACGAACTGAAAAAAATGGAGAGGATGGAATTGGTGGCATAATTTGAAATAAAGAAATTAATGACCCGTTGTTAAGTGGTGGGCAAAGGACGGAGGAGAAAGCGTTTAGTGAATTTGAAAGGGTATTAGCGTTTATTTCCCTTTTTTAATTATTCATTTTGAAAATCCCAAATAATGTTTTCTAATCCTTTTTCGTAAATCAAAGTAGGTATTAGCACTTTTTTTAAAAGCTAAATTTTCTTCCGAAAAGTCCGCCAACGATATTAACAAAATTTGTCATTTAAAAATTATTTGTTTTCAACTGCGTATATAAAATTAATATAAATGAAACAAAATATGATTATTAGAGCCCGGACGGGACCGTGATCACGCCGGAATTTTGCCGGGACTCCCGGTCCCGGTCCATACATGCCATTCTTTTTTTTAAATCCTTTAAAATGTTTTTTAGGAATGAATACACCAATCTGGAAAATAGGTCTATTTTAAAAAATCAAAGGCTGGCAAAATGGCGGAGTGAAATATTCAAAATTTGCATTTTTTGTTGAAAATCTCTTAAAATTAATGTAAAATCTACAAAACTTCGCCACCGGCCCCTAAAAGCGCCTTAATCTATTAAAAAAAATTGGCTCAGATCTGTTAACAATCGCATTAAAAATTACAAAAAAATTTCCCGAAAATACTCATACATAATGCCAAAAAATTTCATTTGGAAATCCCACGGACACCCGGGGACCTTCCTTTGTTAGAGCAGAAAACACTTGAAAAATATAACACATGCTTTTTTCGTCTTATCATAAATAATTAATGTAATAATCAAGGAATAAGAACACTAATTAGATAAAATTCTAATGAAAATATTCAGTATTTTTATTTAAAAAAGGATTAATGATTTTTGTTTTTTGGAAATTAATTGAATTCGATTGCTCTTCGATCAGTTTCTCCGCTGTCTGTTAACAATCGCATTAAAAATTACAAAAATTTTCCTGGCGGCGCCTATCAGCACCGCCGGGCTCCCCCCCCCCCTTTGCTGCCCAAAATTTTTCACCGGCTCTATCCATAGGCCAAGGCTAATAATGTTTAAGTAAAATAAAAACCGAAAATACTCATGCATAATGGCCAAAACTAATTTTGCCACAATTTTTTGCTTAGAGCAGAAAACACTGAAAAATAACACATACTTTTTTCGTCTTATGCATAAATAATTAAGCATTAATCAAGGCATAAGAAGAGAAAATATCTCAGCAGCAGATGGCTCGTGGCTCGAGTCAGCGTCAGCAAAGTCCAATTTATTTAGTTATTTCTCATTTTTTCAGTTAAAGTAAAAAATTTTCTTCCAAATTCGCAACCAAGCACGAAAAATTATAAATTTATAGCATTCATTTTTCACATTTAATTTTCGATATACCTACAAATTAGATAAAATCCTAATTAAAAAGTTCACGTAATTTTTTAAAGATTATTGATTTTTGTTTTTTGTAAATTAATTGAATTCAATTGCTCTTCGATCAGTTTCTCCGCTGCTTGGATATTAATCTATTTTGGAAGGTTTGATTTCTTCAACCGTGGAACATAGTTGTCGATACGGTAGTTGGTTCGAGACAGATCTGTGATTTGAATAATCATAAAAAAATGAATTACAGTATGATTCAATCAATAATAATTTTTTTTTATTGGAAATTTTCTCAATGATATAAAGGGCACATTCATTTAAAAAAGCGGTTTACTCGATTTTTTTCGGAAAATGCCAAAACAGGTCATTTTACCGACTTTACTTGTCAGTGTGCCGAGCGCGCCAAAAATTAGCAAAAAATGCTTAAATGTTTAAATTTTGCATTAAATAGTCACATTTGGCAATGGATGAAAGTGTGCGGTCGGCGCTTGCAGCTTCAGTTTGGCAAAACTGCTTGACAACATTTGTTGCGGAATTGAGCAAATACTCAAGCTAAACAAATATGCGTATTAAAATTTTACATTTAATGTGTTTAGTTTTTTAAATTATTTAATAATTAAGGATTATGAAATTAGTAGAGACCCACTTTTGAGGTGTATGCCTTTTTTCTGCGCATTAGTTCCGATTATTGAGCATAAAAAAACCCATTTTCCCTTCTACAATTGACTTTTATTATGCCTTTTTTGGCATTTTGCCGTTTCGGTGCCCTTTTTGGCCTTTTTTTGTTGTTGTTGAAAAATTCCATTAAAAATTTAATAAAACAGGAAAATACACTTCTAAGAGAATTTTTTAATTTAAACGATTCATTGAATACCGTATATGCTCTAATTATCACCCCGGGGGGATTATTATTCAACCTCCTCAGAAAGGGGGGATTATTAGATACGGAGGATAAATGGAGACGGGGGGATTATTTTAAAAAGAAAAATGACTGAATTTTTAGTTTGTGGGTTGACAACGCCATTGGACTGAACGGGAGACGAAAAAATAGCTTGCTTCAAGCCGAAAGGGGCAATTGGACCGATAGGAAGCAAACTTTTGCGCGAGTTTAGGCAACTGAAACGATGAAAGATGGGCGAAATGATCACGAAGAAGCTGGCCTATCTGATGATGATGGTGATGTAGAGTTCGATCAAGTCGGAGATGAGGACGAAATTCTTATTTTGTTAGCGTTTTTTCTATTGTTTTTTTTTTAAATTGATACAATTTTCCAAATACAAATTCCATTTATCCCCCCGGGGTGATAAATGGAGAAGGGGGGATTATTGTTCAAGCGGGGGATAATAGGAGACAGCGGGGTTAATGGAGACAGGGTGATAATTAGAGCATATACGGTATTTGGAAATTAATTGAATTTAATTGCACTTCGATCAGTTCTCCGTTGCTTGGATGTTCGCCTATTTTTTAAAGATTTAGCTTCGTGATGTAAGCGAATACTGTTGTCAATACGGTTGTCGAGTAGGGACAGTTCTGAGATTTTGAATATTAATAAAGGAAATGATTACGGGGGGGAAGCTCAGTTTCGTAAATTGTATCCGAGGCAATTTTGTCAAATTTTCGGCGAAAATCGAAAAGACGCAGGTAAAGATGGGATAATTTTATGAAAATTTAAATGAAATTTTTTGTAAACGCAAAAATTTTACGCTATTGAATTTTATTTCATTAAAACGTGCCGCAAAAAAAATGTGGTGAAAAAAGGCGTTCAGAAAAAAATTTGAGCAATTTCTAATTATTTTAGGCAAATCGTATATATTTAAAATTCGGTAATAAAATCAGTAATTTTGAAAAAACAGGACCAAAGAGCAGAATTTGGGAATCGGATCGATAAGGATTGGGGTGTAAGTAATGCCAATTGGCATCGCCGAGAAGATTTTGGTTTCCGACTTTTCTTGTCAGTGTGCCCAATGAAAGTTAGCAAAAAAAAGAAATCTAATAATTTTTCCATTAAATAGTCACGTTTGGCAATGGATGAAAGTGTGCGGTCGGCGCTTGCAGCTTCAGTTTGGCAAAACTGCTTGACAACATTTGTTGCGGAATTAAGCAAATACTCAAGCTAAATAAATATGCGTATTTTAATATAAGAAATTTTATTTCAATTAATTAGAATTTTGAAATTATATTTTGTGCTTAAATTTTCCTTTTTCCTGTATCCACCATTATTATTGGTTCTGATTAGGGTTGAGCGGTACCGGTACCGGTACTGGCCGGTAATTACCGGTTTTTTTGGTACCGGTACCGGTACCGGTACCGGTTTTTTCAAAAATGAAATTACCGTTACCGGTTTGTCTAGTACCGGTACCGCCGGTAAAAATTTGCACTGGTAAGAATGGGGGTCTGGTCGAGAAAAGAGTAGGAAATTGGTGAAGAAGGAGAAATTTTTGAGAAAAAATTAAATTTTATTTCATTTAGTCATGGGATTACACACATGCACATGTGGTGTAGTGGTTAAACTTTCTACCTTTCATAATTTTTCGCCTGGGTTCAATTCCCCACTTGGATAGAATATTCCTCACATTTTCTTTACCATTATTTTAATTAAAATTTTAATTTTAAAAAATATTCCAACTTTTTTCTTTCATGTTAAGCATCCTAAAAACCCAAAACTTAATCAATTGGTCATTTTTTTTACAAATTCTGTTAACAAATCGCATTAAAAATTACAAAATTTTTCCCGGCGGCGCCTATCGGCACCGCCGGCCCTCCTTGTCCCCCAAAAGTCTTGGAAAAAACGTGCCGCGTAAAAAGCGGTGTTGAAAGCAAAAAAAGGTCATTGATTTACATTAATTTACATGGCCGGAGACCCCTTCGCAAAATTGGAAAATTGGCTGCTGACCCCTTGTTTTGCAATAATCTGAATTTTGAGGTCTATATCTGAATTTTAGTGTTCTATGTCTTGAATTTGAAAAAAAAAACTTGGTCAACCTGAATATACATATACTTCTGAACAATTCTAATGCTAAAAAACAGACACTCGCGCGAAAACTGAATAAAAATTTTGTATTTGAAAAATTTTGTCCAAAAATTTTTATGTTCTAAAATTACCGGTTTTTACCGGTACCGGTACCGGTACCGGTTGAAAAAGTTGGTACCGGTACCGGTACCGGTTTTTGCAGTACCGGTCAGTACCGGTACCGGTTTTTTTGCAATTACCGATTACCGCTCAACTCTAGTTCTGATCCCATTCTTCTCAACTGACCCAATGGAATTTAAAAGCCTTGGATCAAGATTTGAGTTTTTGAAAAATCGGGAATGCGACCTAAAAAGCCGGGATTCCTGGACCCACCCGACCTGCCCGAAAAATTAAAAT
>CP049708.1:724510-749514 GCA_004148225.2 Heterodera glycines | reverse complement strand
AGTGTAACAGCACAAATTCAGGCAGGCAACCATACATATTTTCTGCTTTAATAATTTTATTACTAGGGATTGGTTTTTAGGCTAAAAGGCTCTAAAAACAGGCAGAATTTTTAAAATTTAATTTGTAAAATTTTTTAGTTCTAAATTAAAAGAAGCTTAAAGAATTACCGTTTTTTCCAATAATCTAGGCAAAAATCATAGGCGGCAAATTTTTTCAGTAAATTATATATATTATATATAATTAATATATATATATATATAAAAAATTTGTGAAGCGAGTCCCAAGAAAGAAAAGCACTACAATGTTCCCAAAGACCAGTTCGCTAGCAGTGTCCAGTTCTTAACCGGAACTGATACAACCAGGAGCAACACAAATTTTCAAGACAGATCAACTCTTTTAAAGCCGACATTAGATCGGGCTAATAGTTCATCCTTTAAATCATGGCTCATGCCAGTTGAACAAGCAGGTGGCTCAGCATCATCAGCAACATCACCATCAGACTACTTCCAGCCCCATGAAACAGCAAACTCATCCATTGGCAATCAAATTAATGGCATGGAAAAACGCTTGTTCATGCCACCCAAATGGCTTGAGGATGCTAACAATAAGAAAAAGAGTGGTCAGCAATGAGTGCAAAAACAGCAGGTCCGAAACCAGAAACACTTTTCCATGTTAGGCATGAAGAAAATAAAATTAAGATGCGCGCCAAGATGCGTATGCCGGGGATTTTTGATTTTTTTTTTTGTAATTTGAGATGACAAATGGTTAAAATTTCCGATTGGTAGATTTTTATTTTAATTTTTTCCCATTTCGGGAGATGCAATTACTGTAAAAAAATTCCTAAATTTACCTTTACAAATTCTCTCTCCTATGGTTAACAGGCTGCTGCTCATGCAAATGTGGAGGGAGAATTGGACGCCTGATTTGTGAACAAACAGATTTTTTTTGCGTGGTTTTCTGCAGATAAAGATGCATTGATAGGTGCTAGGTCGTTTCTTAAAAACTGCCACTATGGGCGTTTCTTAAATACTGCCAAGTTGTAGTAAAATAAAAAATGTAAGACATATAAATTCGTATCTTGGCCCAATTTCATCCAAATTAATAATTATTGGTATTATTCAATAGCATTAAGTGTTGTCTATCAGAATAGAAATTTTGAAAATTTTTTTACAAAATTAAAAAAAAGTTATGGTCATAAATTTTCAATGAATTTTCAGACAAATTATTTTACCAGAACTTTTTTAAAACTCGATGGAATTTTTTGAAATTTTATTCATAAATAGAGAATTCTTAGGACTATCGAATATATAAATTTATTTTCTCTTAATTGCATTTTAATGCCTTGAAAATTTTAATTTTTTCTGGACAAAAAATTCCGACTTAAGGTTTTGTGGAGTTGAATAACCATATCTTTTTATATACTTAAGTAAAAAATTTAATAAAATTATATTCTGATAGAGAACACCTATAGCTATTGAATGATACCAAGAATTATTAATTTGGTTGTATTTGAGCTAAGTTATGAATTTATATGTCTTACATTTTTTATTTTACTACAACTTGGCAGTGTCGAAACTCGAAAAATCAGTGGATAATCCTCCACAGCAGTATTTAAGAAACGCCCTGGCAGTTTTAAGAAACGCCCATCGTGGCAGTTTTTAAGAAACGACCCAGCACGGCATTGATAGAGTTGGTGTTGATTTTTTATTCGATTCTTTTTCTCGATAATTTGTTGTCATGAACATGTTTGTAGCATTTTTGGGTAAAAAACAAAAAAAATGTGTAAATAATGAATTTGTGTAGCGTATAATCCATTTGTTTATCGGCCATTGAAATTTTACAGGAAAATACCTAACATTTTTATGAGCTTTCTATGCCCAGAATTCAATAAATAGCATATTTTCAAATTTATAGAAACATTCGCGTGCTTATTAAACTTGAAAATTTTATGTAAAAGTCTTACATGAAATTTTAATTTTAGAAAAAATTGCTGTTTTTAAAAATTTTGGTGAACGAAACTATGAAATTTTACAGATTGAAAGCCCTTATACCAAGGTATTGCAAAGGTAGGAGAATTAAAGGGAAGTGAACAAAGCTGGGAATGCGAGTTCACGCACTAAAATTTCAATTTTGAGGCCCCAGAATTTTTGGAATTTTTGAATGCTCGATTTGTGCCCGTAATATTAAAAATTAACAATAGAATTTGGATTTCAAATAAATTTTCCTTAAGAGAACTGTTGAAAATTGTTAAATTTGAAAAAATAGTGAACATAGCAGTAGTTAAGCACTGATTTTTTTAAATAAATGATCAGTAGTTTTTTTACAATGCCACAAAATAAAAAAGGGAAAGGACATTAATTACAACTGGGGCTTCTTTCGTAGATATGTAAAAAATATCTGAATTCTACTTTTCAATCCTTCAATTTTTGTGCTTAATTTCTTAAAAAAAAATCCAAAAAAAAATGAAAAATCACATGTAAAAAATAGACAAAATAAGTGCCAAATTGGCAAATAGAAATTCTGAAAATAATTTTTGAAATTATTATAAATTAATTCTTTTTGTTTAAATTAGTTCAGTAAAATAAATCCGGTTGACAATTACTATTGTAAATGTTTGCTTCTTTATTAATTTTATTCACGATTCTTTTTGCGAGTTTTATTCATGTTTTCGGTATAGAAGAAAAGTCGGAGAGATTTATTTAATAATTTAGGCAAAGTTTCAATAGACAAAATGCGTGCATTTTTATTTGGTAAGCGAAAATTAGAGTCCTGCGGAAACGGGTTCATTAAAAAAAGTCAAAATTAATGTTTTTTGCTTTGTTTTCATAATATTTTATGCAGCGCATTTTTCAATAATCTTCTAACATGGAAGGAGACTGGGTTGGGCCCCAGCGGGTTTTTGGCTATAACTTTTTTCTTTGCAAACAAAATTCAATATTGTTGGTATAATTCGATAGCCCTAAGTGTCCTATATTAGCCTACAAAATTTCAAAAAATTTCGTTAAGGTTAAAAAAAGTTATTGCCAGAACAATTCGAAAAACCAGATTTTCCAACCTTTTCGGCCATAAATTTGTTTAAAATTGACGAAATTTTTTTTCGGATCATGCAGGCTAATAGAGCATCTGAAGGGCTCTCGAATGATACCAAGTTTGTTAGATTTGGTTTAAAAAGAAAAAAGTTATAGTCTAAAAACATGCTGGGGCCCAAACGTGCCGTGGCCCAACTGAGGTGTACCGCGGATGTCACATCTCCAATTGTTTTAAAAAGGAGCTAAACGTAAATATGTTCCCAAGCACAACTATTCATGGCACTTTGGCTCAAATTGCTCGTTTTTGCCTTGAAAATAATCGTGGTGAGCCGAAGCGAAAAAAGTATGAGTGTGGGCGAAGCGAAAAAAGTATGAGTGTGGGCGAAGCGAAAAAAGTATGAGTGTGGGGTGATCGGAGGGGGCGGGTCATTTCAGTACGGAAGAGTTGTTCTAATGATCAATTAATTATTTAAATTTTTAATCTATTAATTAGATTTGTTACCATAATTATAATTATATTTTGCTTTCCCAAACAAATTGCATTTTTGTGAGAGAAATACAGTGCCACAAAAAATTCTTGACTCAAACCTGAAAAACTATCTTATAATTCATTTAAAAACTTGAAATAATTCATGCTTGCACAACTTTTGGTGCTGATCAAAAAAGTCTCTTACACCAACTTGATCAGATCACTCCTTCCTAGTGACCGGGACACCCAAAATACACTGAAAATCGAGAAATTTTCGAAATTCCTAAGGGGTTGGGAATTTTTTCTAGAGAAAACGGGCAAGCCCACTGGAAAGAGCACAAAATTCTCTACTGATTTGAATTTTGAATAATGGGGCTACGACTTTTACATAAAAAGATATACTTGGTTGAATATTTGATCACTATAAAAATGATCAATTTTTGATCAGCGCCATAACTTTTTCTAGAAGCATCCAAATTAAACAATCTTGGCATCTTTTGATAGCCCTGAGTGTCCTCTATTTGCCTTTAAAATTTCAAAAAATTTGGTTGTGTTTCAAAAAAGTTGCGGCTTGTAAATTTCAAAAATTGATTTGGTAAACCTTTTTGACCACAACTTCTTTGAAACTCAACGAAAATTTTTTGTATTTTACAAAAAAATAGAGGACACTTAGGGCTATCAAATGGTATCAAGAATGTTTAATTTGGGTGCTTCTATAAAAAGTTATGTTGCATGAAATTTATCAAAATATAACATGGTCGTGTCTTTTTTTGTGGTCGTGTAAACTGAAATAGAGCAAAATATATTATAATTATGGTAACAAATCTAATTAATAGATTAAAAATTTAAATAATTAATTGATCATTAGATCAACTCTTCCGTACTGAAATGACCCGCCCCCTCCGATCACCCCACACTCATACTTTTTTCGCTTCGTCATAGCACCAAAATAATAATTTCTCACCAACACTGACACATGTTCTCCTTTTATTAATTTGGAGGTGTGGTGGCATCATAACGGAAAAGTACTAAAATTTGGAAATTGAGGTGGGATTAATTTTTTCCAACTCTGATCTCTATTTTTTTTAAAACTTAATGAAATCAGCAGGACTCGCGGTGACGATAGGCTACGCAATCGTTAATGCAATTTTAACTATGCAGGTTGAAATTATATCCCAACTTTTTAAAAAATAATAATATTCTGTCATGTTTCATCATCGGCAAATACAATTTTCTCACTTAAAGTAATAATACTGGCATGAAGAAAGGAATGAAACTAAGAAATTACAATGGAATTGGCTTTACATGACATCATTAGATAAAATAAGCAAAGCACAATAATCCAAGCTTCCATATGAATTGGTTTTGGAAAGCATTTGTGTTCTGCCGTTTCTCCGAAAATGGGGACATGGAAGCACACACGTGTGTGCCGTAGATTTGATTGTCCGTTGATGGGCAGGATGGCATTGAATTTAAAATATTATTAAAATAGATCATGATTTTATTCCCTTGGCGGTCTAAGAAAGAAGAAAACCGATTAAAAAACCGAATTTTGCTATGAAATTTGAAAATTCACTTTAAATAATTAAACAAAATTTTTTTTGAAAGATTTTTTGTATGGAAATAAGCAATTTTAAAAATGGGATCAAAAGATGTAAAAATGGTCATCAACAGAAACAATTTCATCCTAATACAGAAATAAACACAAATACCGAAACCGTTTCCAAAAAAAATTGTTATTTTCATTTTTTGATTTATATTTTAATTAAACTAATTGATTTAACTATCAAGATTTTACAAAAAAAGAAAGAAATTTATGGGTTTTGAATAATTATCTCAAAAATATACTAAAAAATACCTTTTGGTCAAGTGTTTGTTAAAAAATTCTCCTGCGGCGCATATCAGCACCGCCAATCCATTTCCTTAAATATATATATTTTTTGATTTACTTGCCAAGCACAATTTAGTGAAGCTTTTCCAAAAATGAGCAATTAATTGAATTAGCAAAAAATAAAATGAAACCTTGGAAAATAATTGGGTTTTACTTAAATTTAAATTTTATGATTAACTTATTTTTATTATTCATAATATTTTTTAGCTCATAATATTCAGCAGAATAGTGCAACTCTGTTCAAGCGTTTAGTAATTTGGTGCAAAACCATCACTTAATTAGTTAATTGAGCGTCGAATAGCAGCAAATGATGGCAGAGGTCATTCATTCATTTATTCATTAGCGGTGAAAATATTATACCCAAATGCATATTATTTGGCACTTTGTTTTTTATCCTGCGCTTTTTTCACCATATTTTTATGATCCATCTTTATGCCATGCTCATTTTTTCGTCATTCAAACCATTTTAGGTTTTTAAAATTTTTGTCATTTTCCTTTTTTTTTTTGTTTTAAATTTAATAGCAATTCATTAAATTATTATAATAAACCGAATCAAAATTAAAGGATAAAACAAATGTAAAATAATTTATTTCAATTAACTTTCTTATCAAAATTGCCCATTTTTATTTTATTTTTTATAATTTAAAATAATAAACATTCATTTGTTCAATGCATTCGGGCCAACAGCAGAATGTTATCTCAAAAGTCCATAACCATGGCTTTTGGCTTCAAAATTCGCAAATAAACATTAATGGGACCATCCAATTTAAATTCCGTTTCTTAATTACCAGAAAATTCTATGGCTAACCCGATATTTGATTTTATAGATGAAAAAATTAGTAATTTGTTTGCTGTTATCGTTGTCGGCAACAACAGTTTCAGCGAATTGTAAGGGTTTTTTAATTCAATTTAAAATTCTGACCATCTTTGTCTGCATATTTTTTACTGGAAAATCGGCAAAGAATGAATGGGAATTGTGCCGAAATTTTTAATTAGTCGCCCCAATAACAAAATTCACAATGCTTTAAACTTGGTGGTGCCAAAATGTCCTGCTCCAAAGTTAGACTCACCCCCCCTACTCATTTTCATGGGTTATTATCACCTCCGCTTTCTGATGGGGTTCATCCCGCCTATCATTAAGCATTTTACCTACAATTATTCCATAGATTATGCCGACACCAAAAAGATGGTCGATGCTTTTGGGCAATTTACGGCTGCAAGCGTGGATTTGGCGGTGGCCATGCGAAAAATGTCGCCACAAGTTGGCGCATTTGTCAAACTGCTCGAAAAAACGTCTTCCCTTGTGATGGCCGGAGTGGAGACGGTCATAAATGTACGTGTAACAAAACGTTCTGGCATATTAATTAACACTGCCATTTCAACCCTCATTTTTAAAAATAAATTAAAAAACTTTTCAAATATTTTAATTTTAACTAAACTTTTTATTAATTAATTAAAATTAATTTTATTTTATTCATTAAAATTGGATACAACTTAAAATTATGTTTTTTTCCATTTTCTTTTTAATTATTTGCACGTTTTATCGTTTAATGTTAAGCCTGGGTCGGATGAATACCGTTCACTGGACGAACTCCATCGCCTGGCTACGGTCCAATTCCGCGATGTTCAACGCGCAATTGAATTAAATCAGCACGAGCAACGTTTTGGCATGCATTACATGCATTATCTTACAGTAATTGTTTAATTTTCTTAATTGTTTTTGTAAACAATTAAAAAGAAAGACGAACAACGAACAATTTTTATTAAGAACGTGGTGCTGAGCATTGACACAATTAATTTGATGTTTCAAGACATAACAAATCCGTCAGTGGCACATCGCAGCCACCAAGCCCGCGAATCGTTCATTCGGGAATGCAACACCGGCAATACCCCACGTGAAGCAATAGCGGTCGTTTTATTATAATATGTCAATAAAAATGCGGAAACAAAATTTTCAGTAAACAAAATTTAAGTCATTTTTTTCGAAATTCTTAGCTCGAGCAGTGCCGACCGAGCTTTGACTATATAAACGGCACTTCAATTTATCATTCATTAAAATGCGGCAATTTTGAATAGAAAATTTTCTGTGGTAACCGGAGGCATTTTTTGGCATTAAAAATAAGCAAATTGTACAATATGATAAATTTAAAAAAGCTTTGGCCATGCAAGAAAACTACCATTGATTACCGAAATTGTATTACAGTATCTGAATCGGGTGGCCAATTTGGAGTGCGCCATTCCCAACAAATGGGAGGCTGAAAAGTATGTGCAGCTCCGAGAACTTTTTCGGCAAATTGAAAGCACTTCACAACAGCACAGTGAATATGCAATGTACAAGAATGGTAGATTTGGATAATTAATTGATGTTCTAAGCAATTGTAAAAAATAATAAAATCGATCGATTAAGAACTCTTCGAAAAATTTGGCAAAAGCAGTGCTTATCATCGCAGTCGTTTGCTGACAAAACTTAGCCAAAGTAAATTAATTTATTTCTTATCCAAACTGAAAATTTTAATTTCCAAATATTTTTAAAAAATTTTTATTAATAAATTATTATTAAATCAGTCGATTCATAAAATATTATTTGAAAATCAGTCAATTCATAAAGAAGAATATTTCGAAACTAAAAATTTTCATTTCCAAATATTTTTAATTCTTTTTAAAATTAAATTAATATTATTTGAAAATTTACAAACATACTGGCATTCAGACCTACAAGCTACAAACACCTCATCGCCCGGACAAATTATCGAAGCAATTGCCACCACCATTGGAGATCGTTTTGAAATACCGTAATAATGTTTATTTACAGTAAAGAATTTAGGAGTGTTATTTTTGTGCCAAAACTGTTTTGCCCGACGGGTTAATAAGCACACTGGACCCATAAAACTAAAAAAAATAATTTATTCATTGCAGTTCATCGAGTGGATGCCTATTGGACGCAGTTGCCGATGTTAACAATTGGCAACGGCCCATCATTTATGCAGCCGTCAATACCATCCGTCTTCATGCCATTCAATTGGTTTCGATATTCATATTATTTAAATTTGTTTTTACACATAAGTTAATGGACAAATATAATTTTTAAAAATTTTTTGAGGCTAAAAGGGAGGGTTTGTCGCATTGCCTTAGGAAATTTGCAATTTTCAATTTGTTAGTTAGTTTCATTTTCTGATCCTACTTTCTATTTCAGACTGTAATTCAAGGGGCATGCATTAATATCTCAAGGAATGGTGACCCAATCCAAGCAGCACGATTGTTTGAAGAATTAAATGCCAATGTCGAGGGGATTTTCTATAAGATGGCAATTTGGCTACAAAAAAAAATGGTAAAAAATTAATTTGATAATAATATTTAAAAATATATATTATGAGGTGTCGGATAGAAATTTTTATTTGATAAATTTGGTGTTTCTTTGGTAATCTAATTAGTTCTTTATTTTCTGAAAAGAAAATAGACCCGTTAATCTTCGAATTATTCATTTTTATGAATTAAAATATTTTTTCGAATACTATATTTATCAAAAAAATCGCAAACATAAAAAAATTTGGGACTTAATTGTGCCTATTTCTCAGTTATGTTTCTCCTATAATTCATTTTTGTAAAATAAAATAAAAATTAAATTAATTAAGAAGTTGGCTTGGCCAAAAATTACACTCAGCAACGCCAAAGATGCCATAAAAATGGACCTAACTCACGACAATTTCAACGGCACTGCAAATCAAACAGCAAGCCTCATAATGCAAACCGCGGATTTGACAGGCGAAATAGGGTCTGTTTGTCTAATTGAGAAAACACTTTGATCATAAATTATTGTGAAGTTGAAAGTTTCATTTTAAGGTTGTTTTTGACCATGCAACATTCAAAATTAGTGTCATAAAAACAAAAAATCTTAATTGTTGACATAAACTCTGTAACCAAATCCCAGTTAATGCTAAAGTTAAAATCTACGTATTTCCCCTAATATACCCTTTGAGGGAGGGGATGGGGGGGGGGGTTGAAAAAAGCACGGGGCTTCAATCGGTGGTAACACGGTATTTCGTTTTTAAAGATTCGTCCATACTGTTATTATCACTGAAAAAACATACGACACTGTCG
Source organism: Heterodera glycines (assembly GCA_004148225.2). Lineage (NCBI taxonomy): Eukaryota > Metazoa > Nematoda > Chromadorea > Rhabditida > Heteroderidae > Heterodera > Heterodera glycines. Next base: position 740,026 of record CP049708.1, on the reverse strand, counting down.
ACTGGTTCTATGAGGTTCCTTCGTGTGATTTGCAAGTAGGCCGCTGTGCTTTGATCAAAAATTATCGCGGCATCAATGTGATCATTTTTCGCTACCCACTGGGATCTGAAGAGCGTGTCAGAAATGCGCACAAGTGGTTGAATCAAAAAGAGATGCATATCAGATGGAGCATTGGGTAAAATAGAATTTTAAAAACATTTATAAGATCAACCCAGGGTTCGGATCGGACAAACTCCCCTTTTCCAAAGACGGGTATACTGGTTTCCATGGACATAAGGGGAAAATTCCATTAAATAAATTAAGTTCAAAAATGTTAACTTTTGAATTTTTTCTTTCGAATGGTCATTTTCAAGGACATCTTTCAAGTGAGAGGGACAAATTACAAGGAGAGCTTTGCCATTCAAGGACGAATCCGAACCATGGATTAATCAAATAAACAATAAAAAAAATCTCGCTTTTCAAGGGGAAAACGGTCCTACATCTTTTCTGGGGTTTTTATTATTTTTTGTTATTTTTTACGGGTTTTTATTTATTTATTTATTTATTTGTCACAAAGAAAAATAATCCACGAAAGGGAAAAATCCACTGACTTCGGGGACATATGAAAACATAAAATAGTGCACAAGCAAATGGATAATAAAATTGTTGGATGTGTTGATATTTAATATTATTAAGTTTCGACACGAATACTTTTATTGATTAGTTATTTGTTGATGGGTCCTCTCCCATCGACTCATTCTTTGCATTTGTGTTATTTTGCATTTCGGTGTTTATTTTCGGACTCTCTAATTTGACTCCGTCGTTATTTTATTATTTGTTTTGTGATTCTAATTTTATTGTTTATTCATTTAATAAATTTATCTTGTTTGTGTGTTAGCAAAACACAACAACTGGCGACGCCCGTGCATTTTTGCGCTTAACCGTGAATTCACCAAAAAGCGACTCTGACGGCCCCCTCACATAACCCATAACAAACAAGTTATTCCCCATCTGTCGTAGCCCGAAGAGTTTCTCAGTATTTTGACTGAGCAAAGCTAAGTGTGAATTCGGTTTTTGCCAAATTTTGCTAGTGGCAAGCTTTTGAAACTTTATCTTTGTCTCATCTATCATTCATCTTCTGTCTGATCTGGTAAAATGACGACAAAGGAGGAGCTAAAAGCTATTTTGGACGCACAACAAAAACAATTCACCGATTTGTTATCAACGATATTGTCTAAAAATGTGCCATCCAACAATTCTGACCTGTTTTCTAAAATAAACGGTCAAATTCCCGATTTCGAATATGACCCCGAAGCCGATTCGACGTTTGCCTTGTGGTACGAACGCTTCGGTCCCTTCATTGAGAAGGACGGTCAAGTGCTGGACGACGACATGAAAGTGCGGTTGGTTTTGGGAAAGTTGTCGCCCCCGGATTACATTCGTTTTGAACAACAAATTCTTCCAGGAAAAGCGTCTGATCTGACTTTCCAGGAATGCATCGGCAAACTGAAAACTCTGTTTTCAGACACAAAATCAATTTTTGTGCGCCGTTTTGAGTGTTTTCAGCTGGCATGTGCGCCGACTCAAAACGTGCTGGACTTTGGCGCGATTGTCAACGCCCGTTGCGAGCGAGCCGAAATGACGCTGTCGAAAGAGGAAGTCAAGTGCATGATCTTCATTTCAGGTTTGACAGACGCACATAAGGACTTGCGGCAGGAGTGCCTCCGGCAGTTGGAAAAGGCAAGAGCCGCAACGCCGCCTCAGGACATTAAGCTGGAAAAGCTTCTCGAGGAGTGCCGCGCCATCCTGTCGCTCAAAAACTCGTCCGCTGCGCTCGCAAATCCAGGCCAAGTCCATGCAATTTCAACCCGACCACAAAAACTTGGGGATGGGTCTTCAAAAAAGCATTCCAAACCCAACAATTTTCGTCCTAGCCAACCAAATTCGGGAAATTCAAATGTTACCAAAACATTTACAGGCAAATTCCAACATTCTCAGGCACCAGTTAGTCAAAAGTGTAAGCGGTGTGGTCAAGCACACGCGGTGCGAGACTGTTTATTTCCTGTGGACGTCAAATGTTTTGGATGTCGAAAGCAAGGGCACACGAGAAATATTTGCCCCAATTCAGCTCATCCACGTGTTCAATCACACGTCGTGGTTTCGACTTTCAGTGTGAATGGTGCGACCAAAGAATGGATATGGATTCCATTACAAGTCAATGGCCACCAGATCAAACTTGCAGCCGATTCGTGTTCACATTTGTCGATCATACAGCTTCCGGTTTGGCAAAGTTTGGGCGAACCGAGGTTGGAAAAAGTTGGTAAATTAGTGGGTTCCTTTTCGGGCCACAAATTGAAGTTGTTGGGAAGTTTCAAGTGTGACGTTCTGTTCAGAGGAGTCACAATGCGGCTTGAACTTTCAGTGGCAGACACCGAAGCGCCGAGCATCATGGGATTGGATTGGATCATTCCTTTCGAGCGTGCCACCCAACAGCCAATTGCCACGACTTTGGAGCAGCAGTCGCTCATTGTCAACAGTGTGCAACCAACAAATGATCCGGTCAAATTGGAGGGGCAAATCAAGGCTTCCTTCCCGAAGGTGTTTCAACCTGGCCTCGGACATTGTGTGAAGACGAAGGCCACGCTGCATTTGAAGCAAAATGTGAAGCCAGTGTTCTGCCGTGCGCGACCTGTGCCGCATGGAGTCCAAGCAGCAGTCGACGAAGAATTGGACCGACTTTTGGACTCGGGAGTGCTGAAGCCCATTGATTTTTCGCGCTGGGCAGCTCCCGTTTTGGCAGTTCGTAAGAAAAGTGGTAATGTGCGGATTTGCATTGACTTTTCTACGGGACTAAACGATGCGCTGGAGTTGAACAGGCATCCCCTTCCGCGGACCGAAGACATTTTTCATGCTCTGCGTGGAGCCAAAGTGTTTTCGCAGCTTGATTTGCGTGATGCTTATCTGCAGGTCGAACTGGACGAAAGTTCAAAGCAGTTAGTCGGCATCAACACGCACCGCGGACTTTTTCAATATCAGCGTCTTCCTTTTGGCATAAAATCGGCCCCGTCTATTTTTCAGAAAGCGATGGACCAATTGACGTCCGGTATTCCAGGCGTGTTTGCCTATTTGGACGACATCATCATTGCTTCGGCCGATCACTCGCAGCATGTTGCTGCTCTCATTGAACTCTTTTCCCGAATTCAGGACTATGGATTTCGAGTTCAATTGGACAAGTGCCACTTTTTGAAGGCTGAATTGAAGTTTCTCGGACACGTTGTCTCGTCCGATGGTCTGAAGCCCGATCCCGCTCGATCCGATGCCATCCGTAATATGCCGTCACCGCATGACATTGGCACTTTGCGCTCTTTCCTGGGTGCGCTCAACTATTACGGTCGGTTTGTCAAGGAAATGCGCAATTTGCGTGCACCTTTGGATCTGCTTTTGAAGAAGGACACTCCTTGGTTTTGGGTCCTGATCAGCAGAAGGCTTTTGATCAGGCCAAACAGGTTCTTCAATCGGATTTGTTGCTGACGCAGTATGATCCGAGTTTGCCGATCATTGTCGCTGCGGATGCCAGCCAATGTGGAATCGGAGCTACAATCAGCCATGTTTTTCCAAACGGAGTGGAGCGCGTCATCGAGCACGCCAGTCGAACGCTCACTCCCGCTGAACGAAATTACGCCCAAATTGAACGTGAAGCCTTGTCTCTGATTTTCGCGGTTCAAAAATTTCACAGGATGATTTACGGTCGTAATTTTACTCTGTTAACGGATCATAAGCCTCTCTTGGCTATATTCGGTAATAAAAATGGGATCCCGATCTACACGGCTTCCAGATTGCAGCGTTGGGCCCTAATTTTGTCCAATTATGATTTTACAATAAAATATGTTAAATCTGCAAATTTTGGACAGGCCGACGTTTTGTCTCGATTGATTTCTGAGCACCGGACAGACGAAGAAGTCATTGTCGCCCACACATCGGACAACGACGTGGACAGCACTGAAGAAGTCGAATATGCTCTTCTTGTCAACTTGGAGCAGCTGCCAGTCGATGCAAAAGAAGTGAGCGAACTGACGACTTCGGACGATTTGTTGCAGCAGGTGGCACAATTCGTACGTTCCGGGTGGCCAAACAAATGCCCAGCTAATGAATTAATGCCTTTCTATTCGAGACGTGATACGCTCACCCTCGTGGGCGGTTCAATTTTGACAGGAAACCGAGTCATTGTTCCTGCGCCGCTTCGTCAACGTGTACTCAAGACGTTGCACTTTGCTCATCCTGGCATTGTGCGAATGAAGGCGCTGGCTCGCAACCATGTCTTTTGGCCCGGTCTTGACAGTGACATTGAGGCAATGGTAAAGCATTGTGCGGAATGTCAATTCGCCGCCAAAATGCCGCCGAAAGCGCCACTTCGACCATGGCCAATTCCTGGTGAAGTTTTTGGACGTGTCCATATTGATTTTGCAGGCCCATGTGCCGATGGAAACATTTATCTCATCCTCGTGGATGCACTTTCCAAATGGCCTGAAGTGATGCAGATGCGCACGACAACAGCCAAGGGCACAATCGAAGCTTTAAATTTGGTATTTCACCGGTATGGTGCTCCAAAAGAAATAGTGTCTGACAACGGACCACCATTTACTTCCCATGAATTTAAGGACTTTTGCAGGCTTAAAGGCATTAAGCACAAGTTCTCCCCGCCGTATCAGCCGCACTGTAATGGTCAAGCCGAGCGGATGGTGGACACATTCAAACGGCAGGCAAAGAAAAACGCAAAATCCAAAAATCAACAATGGATTTCGGAATTTTTGTTTGCGTACCGGTCCTCGCCGAGTCCAATTTTGAATGGTTTTTCCCCCGCAGAATTATTTTTGGGAAGAACACTCCGCACGCCCTTGTCAATGCTTGAACCGAGACAGCACACGCCGAACGAGAACAACAACCAACGTGGACAGTACCAATCGAAGATGTCACAGCAGTACAACCGACATCATGGCACAAAAAGCCGTTCATTCAATTCAGGAGACTCAGTCTTAGTCTTGAATTATGGTAGGAGTGGTAAGCCATCATGGTTGGAAGGTAAAATTGTGAGTGGTAGTGGTTTGATTTGGAAAATCGAAATTCCAATCCTTGGAATTACCGTAACGCGTCACGTCAATCAAATGCGTTCATTTTCCCCTTACATTTCAAGTAAGATTGTGTCCGATCAGATTCAAGCCGCTCCGCAACAACCAATTCCTCCAATGGCGCCAAATCAAATTGATCAGACACCTGTCCGTGATCAAACTCCTGTCCGTGACCGCACACCCGAACCAGTCAAATCTCCTCGTCCGCAGCGACAGCGCAAGAAGCCAATTCGCTATTCGCCCGGCTAATTGCCACGGACGGTCTTTCCAAAAGAGGGAGATGTTGGATGTGTTGATATTTAATATTATTAAGTTTCGACACGAATACTTTTATTGATTAGTTATTTGTTGATGGGTCCTCTCCCATCGACTCATTCTTTGCATTTGTGTTATTTTGCATTTCGGTGTTTATTTTCGGACTCTCTAATTTGACTCCGTCGTTATTTTATTATTTGTTTTGTGATTCTAATTTTATTGTTTATTCATTTAATAAATTTATCTTGTTTGTGTGTTAGCAAAACACAACAAAAATAATAAAAAATCATCGTCAAAGGAAACAATAAATAAGGTCAATACAATTTGTAAAAACGATCAAATCACAATCATAAGCATTACTCAAGAATTTTTAATTTTATTTTTGAATAAGTTAAAAGAGTTTGTTTTAATGAGCTCTTTATCGAGTTGATTCCACAATTTGGTTGCCCTCCCAGCAAAGGGAATGAATTTTTTGCCTAATTTATATTTTGTATTAAATCGGTAGAAAGGAATATTGAATCGTGTTGATGGTCTAAAAATGGAGAAAAGTTTCAGATCTGTTCGGCCATAAACAATTTTATGTGCCATGAACAGATCAAATAGCTTTCGCCTATTCTCAAGTGTTGGCAGTTGCAGGTATTCTAATCGATTTTGGTATGGAATTGGCGGAAGGCTGCATTTAAAAAATACCCTTTTGGTGAAATATTTTTGACACTTTTCGATTTTTTTAATATTTTTTTGAAGAGACGGATTCCAAACCTCCGGAGCGTATTCCAATAAAGGTCTAATATAAGTTTTATATAATGTAATCCAAATTTTAGAAGATTTAGATTTAATTATTCTAAACAAGGAACGCATACGTAAATACGCATTCCTTGTTATTTGGTTAATATGATCGGAAAATTGTAGTTTGTTATCAATGTTTACTCCTAAGTCCCTAATTGTATCCACAGCATTTATTGTATTCCCATCAAATTTATAAGTTTCTTTTGGGTTTTTTGAACCCAAATATAATACAAAAGTTTTTTGAATTGAAACTTTTATTTGCCATTTATTTGCCCATTCGAATAAATTATGCAATGTTTTATGCATAATTTCTGTATCAGCTCTTGCTTTATAGCATATATATATTTAACATCATCAGCATATAATTTAATATTCACTCCTGATGGTATAACATCAGGAAGGTCATTTATATAAATTAAGAATAAAAGAGGGCCTAGGACAGAGCCCTGGGGGACGCCAGAGCCAACTTTTTTAACAGAGGATAGAGTATCCCCTATTTTAACACGAAAAGTTCTGTTACTTAAAAATGATTTTATCCAATTTAATAATTTACCCTGTATACCAATTTTTTTCAATTTATCCAAAAGCAAATTATGAGGTACCGAATCAAATGCTTTTTGAAAGTCAATATAAATACAATAAACATTTTTTCCGTTAATAATTGCTTCGTACCAATCTTCGACAACTGTTATTAATTGATTTGTCGTTGACCTATTTCTTACAAAACCAAATTGGGATTCTGAAATTTTATTGTTTTTTAATAAAAAATTGTAAATATTTTTGCTGAGAATTCTTTCCATAACTCTGCACAGAGAGCAGGTTAAAGAAATAGGCCTGTAATTTTCAGGATTAAATTTATCCCCCTTTTTAAAAAGAGGAAAGACAATTGATTCTTTCCAGATGTCTGGAAGTGAACCACTGTCTAAGGATAATCTAAACAAGTCAGTAATAACAGTTGCTAAAGAAGAATGGCAATTTTTTAAAATTTTATAGGAAATGTTATCCGGAGAAGTTCCGTTTTTGTTTGGCAATTTTCTTAATAGTGTTTGAGTCTCAATGATGTTAAAATCAATATCTGATATAAAGCATTGATTACTTACCTTGGGCATTGCTCAAGTTTAGGTTTGGGTCAGCCCAAGAAATACTAAATGAATTTGCAAATAAGTTGGCAAATAATTCACATTTTTCTGCACTATCATAATAGCATTTGTTTTCGAAGACTAAATTCGGTATTTCAAAGGGATTATCTTTGTATTTATTTAAATATTTAAAAATAGATTGTTTTCCCTTTGAAATAGCCGTTTTTTCAATTTGTGAATGGAATTTATTTGTTTGTATTTTTATGTGTAAACTAATGCTATCATAAAGTGTTTTTTTGTTGGGTCAATTTTACTTTGTTTATATAATTTTGCTTTTTCTTTAATGGATGCCAATAAATGCCTAGGATATTTATGGACCAAATCATTTTTGGTCAATCGTTTTATTGGAATACACTCATCTAAAGTTTCTAACAATGCATTGTTAAAGGAGACATATTTTTCATTTACGCTAAAAAGTTTAAATGATAAAGCTCTAAGCCTTGAGGCAATAACTACATTGAAAAGTGACACATTTGATGGAGTAAATCTCCTAATATTTATGTTTTTTGATTTAGGAATTAATTCCGGAACAGTTAATATAAAAAATTGGGCTAAATGATCTGACGAAAAAATGCCTCCTTCGATAGAACATTGTGTTACAATTTTATCATTTGCTGGTAAAACCAAGTCTAGCCAAGAATTTCCCCTTGAGGGTCCATTAGTGGCATTAACATAAGAAAACCTGTTAAAGAAGTCACAAAATATTTCACCAAAATTACTCAAGGAAAATGGTTTGCCTTCCTTCCATACTAGGTCTTTTTTAGAAAAATTTAAGTCGCCTAAAATTATAGAATTTACACAGAAAAAGGTTTGTAAAAAATTAAAAAGATTTTTTGTTTGCTTAAAAGTAGTCCTTGGCGGACGATATATTAATATAAGCCTAATTGATTTAGTATTTTGTAATTGTAGAACCAAAATTTCACTATTAAATTTAGTATCAGAAAATTTAACAAAAAATTTAATTTCTTTTCTAAGAAGAATACCACAGCCACCGCCACGTAAGAGATTTTTAGATTTTCTTGAAGCAAAGATATAATTAAAATTTTCTTTAATCCAAGGACAAAAAGGTATGTCCTGGTTTTCCATTGTCCAAGTTTCAGTTAATGTTAAGATTTGTATTTTTTTGGCTTCTAAAATTAGTGAAATCTCTTCCATTTTGTTCATTATTGACCTAATATTAATTAAGCAGCAATTTAAATTTTGAAAATTTTTTGAGAAATGCTTAGGTGATTTGGTCTCGAGTCAATTTTTACGAGAATCGGTAGCTATCATTTGACGCCGAAAAATGTGAATTTCCTCCCGTAAGATAACGCTTCCTGCATAGACAATCCAATCCTGACCGTCTCTCTGACGCTTTTCGACACACTGTGCATGAAGACGACGCCGTTCATCCAGCTGTGCTTTGGTCAATGACTCGCGGACGCGAACGTTTTGAAGCGATGGGTCTTTGCCGCGAATTGTGTTCGATTTGTTCCGCCATTCCACAAGAGCCTGTCTTTGAAAAGCACGGGAAGGCAAGAGCACTTTGAGTGGGCGGGCACTTTTTTGTGCTGGGTTGTAAGGACGGCCCATTCGGTACGATATGGTGCCGCATTCGATCCCCAGCGAATCGAATAGACAATTGATTTTGGACCGGTCCATCTCCCCCCGCTTAGATGGTGAAATGTCATTATGTTCAGGCAGGCCTATTATCACGACACTTCTTTGTCGTTCTAACTCCTCTGCTGAAATGGGCACGTCTTTTTGAGTTGGGTCAGCAGAGCGGAGATGAACAATCGATGAGTTCAAAAGGTCAAATTGAGTCGACAAGGTGGAGATTAAGTGGGAGAGAATTGGCTTTTGGTCAAGGGTGAAGGAATCTTGGAGTTTGTTTAGGGCATCAATGGTGTTTTTGGCAAATTTCATTTGTGAGTCAATAAGTTGGTGAATGTCGCTTTGTTTTGACATTGGCGAATATTCACTTTGAGAGCGAGGTCGTTTAGTCATTGAATATTTTTGGGAGAATGAATATTTTTGGGAGAATGAATATTTTTGGGAGAATGAATATTTTTGGGAGAATGAATATTTTTGGGAGAATGAATATTTTTGGGAGAATGAATATTTTTGGGAGAATGAATATTTTTGGGAGAATGAATATTTTTGGGAGAATGAATATCAAAAGCTCTCCTCAAATTGATTGTATTGTAAGTTTTTAGGTATTTGAAAATACCCTTCTAAGTGCAATTTTTCCATACTTCACAATTTAGGACTTGGTTCGCGTATGGAGCCGAAAAATTGCCATCTATTTTCGAAAAAATACAAGCCGGCCTGCCAGAAGGACTCATTAGCCCGCGGCTTTTTTACAACGCCTTGTTTTTGCACACGCGCAACTTTTGGGCGCATGAGTGCGTGATTCCCGTTGGCATTTCGTCCATTCCAATTGGTTCAATGGAACCTGTGCAATTCGTTGAGTTTTATTTCACTGATCCGCAGCCCTGGTTTGTCAACTTCCGTTACCGAATCTATTTGGTTCTATGGTTGTTATTAATTTTAAAATTATTGAAAATAATTTTCTTGCAGAAGTTCATTTATGCCGGCCGATTGGCTTAATTCGTCGACATTGTTAAATGAAATATGGAAATATGTCATTTTTAGTTATAATATAAAATAGTTATATTTTACGTTACAAACTTTCGAATTTTAGTTTATTTAAATCGATAAATTTAATTAATTTTTTTTTGGGTTTTGTTTTATTTATAATGAATCGGTAACTATATGCGGGACAAAATAATTTGTTTGACTGATTATTCGTTCCACAAATTCAATGTCGACTAAAGTGGAAATTATTTATAATGAATCGGTAACGGCGCTATTTAAAAAGAGGTAACTTTTGAAATTTTTTTTCACTTTTTTTTTACATAATTTTTTTTTTTAATTTGTTGACGTATACAACAATCTGCCGGTTCGGCCACCTTCTTTGGACGAAATCAATTTACGTTGGATTTACAAGCAGAATCAAAAAACGGCGCCCCCACAAAATGTCCAGGCCACGAAATGTCCACAAGAGTAAAAATCCACGAAATGTCAAAAAAAAAAATTAAAGTTTATAAAAATTCGGAAAATAAGTCTATACGTCTATTTTAGGGTTTTCGGAGTCGGTGAACTTATTTTCCGAATTTATCTGGACATTTCGTGGGTTTTTACTCTTGTGGACATTTCGTGGCCTGGACATTTTGTGGGTCAGCGAAAAAAACTACAAATTTTTCATATAAAAAAATCAAATTAAAGATTAGCTATTGGTTTATCAGCTGATATTAAAAAGGAATCTAAATTGGATGGTCCCATCAATGTTTATTTGTCATATTTTAAAACCAAAAGCCATGGTTATGGACTTTTGAGATAACATTTCTGCTGCTGGTCGGAATGCATAGAACAAAAAAAGGTTTTAAGACGGTCAATTAAAAGAAATTTTCCAACGTAATTTTCAAGTGGTTTTTTATAATGAACATTTATTAAAATTAAATTAAAAACAGAAAAGAAGAAAATATAGAAATATAAACATATTTAAAAAATCAAAATTCCTTCGAATGAACAATAAACAATGCATGGATTTATATATTCATTTGGCAAATTTTTTTTTCGATTCATTTTTCGAAAATAAAATGCTGAATAGGGATGGATTTGATCGTCTTCTGCAGTAATGGGAATATTCTCAAATATGAAAACGCGAAATTTTGGCCAGGCAATTAATTCACCACATTAATCATCGCACTTTCAATATTCGTCATGGATTTTTGAAGCACAAATTTGTCCTAATTACAGGAAGTCCGACGAATTCTAGACACAAATATTCGTATAAAAAGTCCAAATATTTGCGTTTTTTTGGCTTTCATCTCCAAATCCCTCAAGTATTTCATTTTTACAAAATTTCGTTTTTTTAATTTGGCCTAATGATCCTTTTGGCGCTTTAATTCAATTCAATAGTTGTTAGGCGTGCGAATGTTTTTGGCCGGCCGGCCAAAAACATTTTTGTTGTCTTAGCATGTCAAACTGCCAAAATGAACAAGGTTAATCAGAATTCAAATTTTAATTTCCAATTTAACAGCAGCAGCAGCAAATTCCCCCACCCCTTTCCTATTTTAAAAATAATTCCACAAAGGCAGCGTCATAACAATTACTCAAATTCAGAAAATGTCGGACCACCCAGAAAAATTCACAAAAGCGATGTATGTGGTGCCATTTTCTTGTAATAGCCCTGTGACTCCATTTCTGTTCAATTGAACAAAACCGGACCTCTCTAATGGAAACCATTTGTAGTAATTGCTTGGAACGGGAAGCCGCGCCGGGTTTTGCCCGGCATTTTCAAAATTTCATGCCTTCGTAATTACAAATACAAATGACATGATATTTGAAAAGTTTTCAACGCCAAATCAAATTGTTACTGACACAGACCTTATACGCTTTTGTGCCAAAATTGGTTACGGCATTTGTCATTTTCCTTATGGGTAGAATTGTTGTTTTTCCATCCGTTTTCCCGTTTTAAACAAACACCTGCAAAAGGAGGAGGGTTTATTTATCACATGGGGCGGCTCTAATAAAGGGTAAGCCTTTGAAACCGGAAATTTTGGAGGCTAAAAAAAATTTACAAATTTACAAAAAAAATTCAAAGGCTTTTAGCTTCATTTGCGGCGACTTCTGGCTTTCGCTGTTCCATTTGCTGCCACCTGACAAAGTTGGGCTTGAAATTGCGCTGCTCAGCTGCCGTTTTGACGCTTTGGTTGATGAGCACTTCAAAACGCGGCATTGGACATAGGGAATTATTGAAATTCGAAACAAGTTTCGGCGTTGCTATCGGGCTACCGGCAAAGCGGAAATGGAAATTTTAAATGCCGAAGGCAATGTGATCCCAAGTCCGGACAGACCGTTGCCCAACAAAGTCGTCGGGTTCGGCATAATTTGCACAGAGTAAGTAATTGCGCATATATTCATAACCGGATTCCTAACCCAAAAATTTCGGAAATCGGCACTCCGACAAAATCACTAATAGCTGTCATGATTAGTTGAGTTTTCTGCTTTTTCTTTTTATACGAGCTAAATGCATCTCTATTTTTTTGGGTGTTTGCTTTTTGCAGTTACATTGATCAAAATGTAATGGCATTTTTGTGCCGATTTCGACATCTGTTGGCCTCTTATGCAACCAAAGTGAAAATTTGTGCAAGAAATGATTGTGCTTCGGAGTATATTGTGAACAACTTTTGCCCACTGCTCAGTGGTAACATTTATGCATAATTCATTACAATTTTTGGCAAATTTTTGCCGTCAATTCGCACAAAAATTATCTGACCCACGAATGCCAAAAGAAACAAAATGCGGCCCCTTAAAAAGCTCCTAAAGACGCAACCCGCAATTTCGGACCCTCTGGGAAACCCATCAAAAGCAATTTCCCAGTTGCGTAAAGCCATGGCGCAAGCCCTGTATTTAAACAGGTGAACAAAGTGCCAACGCGTCGGATGGCCATACGCCGCTGGTCAAATGGTTGCTGCGCTCGTCGCCTTTATTGGCTCTCTTTTCAGATAGTCAATAAGAATTAATTTAAATATTTAATTTATTTAAATTAAATTTATTTTATTGGATTTCCCAATACTTCAATTATATTTCACACTTTATTAGTGAATTTTGATCGAACAAATATATTTATTAATGTTCGATTGAACGATAAAAAAATGGTGATTTTACAATGGTTTAAATACGGCAATTTTACATAGGTGGGCTGACAGAAATTTAAATGTAAACAATGCTGACTAATAAAAAGGCTTAAAATCACAAAGGTTATGAATTTGGCGTAAAATGATTTTAAACAGATGAATCATAAAATTTTAAATTTTCGTCGCTAAGGATTAAATTAGCGACACTCCGGCGGCCGACAATTCACTTTCTGTTCCCTTTGAAGTTGCCCTTGTAGTGATTGTTCATCTCGGCAAGTCCGGCGGCAATTGTGACCAGGAGAATGGACACGGCAACATTGTAGTCGCGAAGATGTTCGGCCAAAGCCTCGACGGTATCTGCTGCGGCGGTTGTCAGCTCATGGGTTCGCTGCCATTGTGATGCGCCAGTTTTTCCAACTTTCCTCCAACTTTCGCCTGATTCTGCCGTTGATTGGGAAAAAGGAAATGCCCGTTTTTTCCCCATTTTTTGTCCGCCATTTCCTTTTTTATTTGTTGCTTCATTTATTGGCCCTTGCTGAAAAGCCGAACGCAGCCAATTTTCGGCCATTGCACTTAATTGTGACTGTATGAGTGTGCCAATTTCGGCTTGAATTTGAGGCGCATTGCTGGTTGACGGCGGACAATTAAGGATGCTCATGTGCATCTGTGGCTTTTCGTCCTTTTCTTCAATGGCACCATCATCGCTTAATTCGTCGATAATGCTTTCATCCAACTTTTTTGTGTTGTCCATGCCTTTGACATGGCCAAAAGTGAGAAAAAATGCCAAAATTGTCCATTTTATGATTCCCTTAAGGGACATTTTTCTAACTTGGGGTTGTGATCCTTTTACCTTCAAATTCAAAAGCCCGTCGCCTCTTTTGACGGAGTCCTTACCATGGACATTTCGCTCTTCCTTAAAAATTTGGCACATAGTCTCAAATTCAATTTCATTTGTTTCTCCAATAATTTCAAATTGGATTGTTTCTGAATTTTCTACAGATTTTTTTACTGAATTTTCAGAAATATTTATTTTTTCCTCTTCGGAATTTTGGTCCAAATTTTCTGGATTTTTTGGTGTTTTGTTGGCCCTTTCGATGCCTTTCCAAAATTCATTAAATATGTCAAATTGGTCGATGATGCCCCCAATTTCTAAGCTCATTAACGGGTAAAATTTCCCATCAACTACTATTCCTGGTCCAGCTTGGGACCATGGTAATTTTTCAATTTTTAAAATTTGGATATTCAATTCTTTTATTGATTTTGTTCCTCCAAAAATAACATCGTCTGGTTTGTCCATTGACAAAACCCAATTTTTATTATTTATATGCGGTTTCCGCTTTCCATTCATGGTGCTGTATATTCGCGCACCTCGTTCCTCCAGGATTTTTACCTCATTTTCGAGTTGCTGGAATTTTTTCCAATCGTCTTTAATTGTCTTGGCCACTTGTTCGGATTTTATTCCGAATATTTCGGACGCCAATTTTAGCAAGGAAATTTTGTTCATTATTGTGAATATTTTATTTGGGTTAAAATGGATTGGAGAAAAATAATTAAGGTAAAAAATAGGCTTTTTCTTATTCCTTTTATATCCATTTAATTTATCTTCAATTTTTGGTTTTTTGTCTTTGTTTAAATTTGACAATGCTTTAAAAATGTTGACAAATGAATCACTATATTTAATATAAATTTTATGCCAATCTTTGCCTTTAAATTTTAATGTACTAGCATTTCTATTACCAATTGTTCCTTGTTCTTTTTGTAAATTTGTTAAATCACTCTTATTCTTAATGTTCACCTTTTTATTTAATTTTATCATTTCTGATTCATTTTCAGTCCATAAAATTTTTCTCTTTATGAAAAGTGCTGATTCATTTTCACTCCACAAAATTTTGTTCTTTATTTCATTCATAATGTTTAATTTTGAATTGTCACATTCATGTGACCCTCCGAACGCAAATGTTTTTGAATTTGCATGATTAAATAATAAAATAAAAATAATATTGTTAATTAAATTTCTGCTAATAATACGGTATCCATTGTAAAATGGTGAAAATTTTATAAATATAAAAATTATTATTAAAAAATAAACAGTGCTAATGTTGAAAAAATTAAAATAATTAATAAATTCTTCCAATTAAGTGCGAATTTGAGCAAATATTTCCAATCAATTATTTTAATGTTTTCAAAATTCCAATCGGATTCGTCTTCATTAATTTTTTCTGTGTTTATTTTTCGAAATTTCTTTTCATTTACTGGTACGTAACGAAGTGTGCCTTTAAGTTTAAAGTTTGTTTGGCCCCCTGGGCATTCGACAATACAATTCATATTTATGTCGGCTATTTCAAAGGGTAAAATATCCTTTTGTTCATGTCCATTTTCTGAGCATTTTGCTAAAAATATTGGGCCATTTTGGCATTTTATTTCTGCTTCTGCTTGACCAAGTTCTGTTTGGCACACATAATTTAGGGTTCCACCCGTGCCGCAATTGTAACAGCCGCTAAAATTGACTTTTCGCTAATTCTTCTCGAAATCGAACACAACTAGCCT